>OX453075.1:17126358-17726358 GCA_949699795.1 Spicauda simplicius | reverse complement strand
TACTTTAGTCAAATGAAACAGTCTACGATAATTTTTTTATTATGATATTTTTTCACTCTATGAAATTCAACGTACTTCAAGCTACATCAAATTAAAAGATTTTTTAGCCGGCATATTTTATGTAGGACGCGACATTTCTCAGCACGTTAATATTACATAACTTTACAATACGGGTCGTAAATGACGTATATTTTGCTCATTTACTTGTATAATACAAACAGTGATTGTCGGCAAACAGTGGGTAGCATCCTTCAGGGCGTCACACCGCGTGAGTTGCGCATTGTGCGACTGCAGGTGAACGCGACGCGGGGCGCACGCTCCATTTGAAATGAGGTCAAACGAGACGCGTCCAGAGTGTCCAGACGCCACGCCGGTGAGACGCCGTCGCGCTATCATACTAGTCAATTGAAACACATTGAACGTGGGACGCGTACCTCCTTTGTCCTTCTACGTTTCCTGCGATACGCCATTCTGCTGTTGTGCAAACAATGCTCGTTATTGCCATCTCGATGCTCCATTAAGATTTCCAGTTGCGTGGGCAACGCTCCGAACCTTTCTACCTTTTACGTTTGCCTCCTAGACAATGATTCCACTGTTTGACTGTTCTTCGGCTTCTATTCGAGTATCTAATCATGCTCCCTTTAAGTAATTCATTTCTTTTGTTAATACTTTCGCTTTCCCTACTTACTAATTCAAAGGCAATTCAATTATGGTTTGTTTGAGAAAAATGAAAAAGGAGTATCGAAGCGTTATTTGACATGCTGAACCTTTTATTCTTGAGGAATTGTTTTTGTATCCATCAGTCTTTTTCTTTACTTTTTAGGGTAAATTATTACTACTATACGTTTAAAGCGATTTAATTTAACGTTTAAGTATATTTAAAAATACTGTCAAAGTGTATCAGTTACGTTTCGTCTCCTATTGCATTTATTTTGTACATGGATGCAATTTACGGTGAGCTTCTAATGGACTTGACGACTTGACAAGGTTAATTAATAAATCATTGAACATGTTAATTAAGACCGTAGATAAATTGGACTCGACTAATAACAAGCTATTCGATATGGCTGAATATTCTGTTTGATGTACACAATTTACTAGCACATTATTTGTTTAGTTTAGTTATAGTCAAAAAAAAGTTTTTTAAATTGAATATTTCACAATTGGATAAAGTGAAAATTGAATATTTTCGGTGAAGGAAAACATCGTGAGGAAACCTATACACCCGAGAGTGTTTTAAAAAAAAAACTCGGAGGTGTGTGAAGTCCACCCATCCGCACTTGGCAAGCGCGGTGGACCATGGCCTATAACATTCCCATTCCGAGAGAAGACATACAAACATATGAAAATAATCACGAAAACATGATCGTATATGAAGTATTATTGTTTATTTTCTAGCGTGAAGCATTTCTTGCGTTTTGATGGAAGGGTGTGGTTGTCGGCACACTTTTACATGAGGCGAACAGATTCGTTGCTACTCCCGAGGACTATGTCCTCGGGAGTAGCAACGAATCTGTGATTGACTTCAGGTAGAACTTATCTTCTGTATGAAGTTGATTACAGAGGTCCATGAGCGGCAGTAACCACTTAACATCAGGTGGACTGCATGCTCGTTTGCTACTTCAGTCAGATATAAAAAAATGTACCTTTTCAGGGTTATATTTCATAGACGGGACTACAATGACTACACACGCATATATTCTAGTTGATTACTTTCTTAACAATTAAGTTTTACTATAATTTGCATAATTACATGTTGTATTATATAATTTTTCAAAGTTTGTGGTGTGTTAGTATCGGTAATAACTTTTTGTGAAAATTTACTTTCGTTGTTACATTGAATTAAGTTTTATGTGGAAATAGGGTCGATTCTCTTAGAGAAAACTTTACAATACTTAACGGGTACTCACGATATGTGGTTCATATATTTTTATAGAAACCACATATCGTGAGTACCCGTTAAGTATTATAATGTATCTTTTAGAAAACTATTGGTTGTGTTCTCCGAAAACTCTACTTCCTTAATGTTTTCGAATTGAAGCTCTTACTCGAATATCAGTGCGTATCGTTCGTAGTATAAATAATAAACTACAATTGTTACTATTGTGATATGGTCCTCGTCTCTGTTTTATTTGATTATTTTTTGTCGATAGTTGTGTCTTATAAAAATATTTTTATTTAAAAAATCTTCGATATGTCTTCCTTTTGTAAATACGTCGAAGTGTTGGCTGCTTTCCCTCTTCGTTAGAACTCGTTAATTCAAGTACGATCAATACAGACGTCCAATATTGTATTTGTTTGATTTAGATTTGATTGAAAACAATGTGGTTTGCGAGTGGTTCTAATAAAGCTTCGTTAACATCATCTGTGTAAGCGTAACAAGTCGTCTTTTATTCTAGTGCGCTTTTTATATCATTAAGTGGGTCCGAATTCCAAGGTTGTTTGCACGTTTAGGAATCAAATCGCATCAATCATCAATCTGTTTACACTGATCGAATTCTTCTGCATCTGTCTGTAGAATATTAGCTACTTCTGTTTCTTATTAATAAAAGTGTGCATGATAGAAAATATGTTAATCTAAATTTAAGATCACGTATTCAGTATTCTTAACACCAGAAACTCGATCAGCTTAGTGCTCCTAATTGGCTTAAACGTCATCAATGTCACAGATGTAACTAATATTCCTTTTAGACTTCTCAATTACATGTAAAATTGACGCAATACCTATTCCACGCTAAGGTCTTATTTTATTGGATACCTAGACATGTAGGTAAATACTGGATTACATCATATTTCCTTGTACACGAGTTCGTTTTCGCTATACCTTACAATAATAAAAAAGAGGAAAATACATATTTCTTATGAAAAAGAAACAACATACAATAAGATAAGTTCTTATGACCAAATATTTTTGGATCCTTAAACATAATCGATCTGACATTCGTTTTTATATTTTTGTACCGCTATGATCCTCATTAAACCGACGCAAGCGCATCGGCAGTTTTGTCAATAGCTATTGGCCAACATCTTACACTAACCATTCGAACTACAATCTTGGCTATTGAACGTTCGCCATACGCACCATCACCATTGCGATTGACATCAGCACAGTTTCTCAAAGGTGTGGTTTCCAAACTTACTTGTACATACGCAAACGGAACATGCACTTCACACTGACTCATGCAGTTAAGGTTATTCTGATCTAGTCACATAAGGCAACCGCGTCTTGTAATATATTAGCTTCTGCTCTCTATTCTTCATCGACAATCTTACGCATCTGTCGGGTGTACATGTTTAATCAGAATACATTTTTCTATCTTCAAGCATAACTTTTTCAAACATACATCTGGGAATATTGTGTTTCGAAATTTAAGGAACTATTAAGTTTTTCACATTAAAATTAATTAAGATGTTATATAATTTTAATTTTATTATTTAACGTATCCATTTCGAAACGCAATATGCCTTTAGGCATTTCGCAATCATTAAGAATCGTTTTCAATCCGCAGCCGTGGAGCCCACGTACCACTTCAAGGTTCTGGTCCCGTCAATGGTGGCGGGCGCCATCATCGGCAAGGGCGGCGAGACCATCGCCCAGCTGCAGAAGGACACGGGCGCCAGAGTGAAGATGTCCAAGTCACATGACTTTTATCCAGGTTAGTAGAAGTAAATTTTATGGAATTCCAATCTTCGTTTAATTTTTCATACGCAAACACATAGAGATATTGGATCTCGAGAAATGATAAAACTTTTTAATATCCTCCTCATTCTTTGTTAAAATAACGCGACTACTGGAAGATCATCTGAAAAAATACGAACGGTTTGCAAAGAAAGGGGAAGTAATAAGCGAAACGCTTTTTTTAATTAGGCTCTTAGATAATTACTACGCAACCACTGCAATATTCAAAAAGCATGCATTGACCCAGTTGTGTCAGGATTGAAACACAGTAGACGCCCAAGACGCGCTTTGTTCGCGTCATAAAAGGCCTACTTAGCGGACTTAGCCTCGCCAAGGCGGCGGGGGAACTAGCTTGTTGGTGTATTGTATACGGGTTTTATGAAAGCATATTATAGAAAATGAGTTTCATTACAAACAACTCCAGTTCTGAATTTGAAAAGATTTCGCAAGACTATTGTAATTAAATGTGACGTGAAATTTTGAGACTTGAGAGATTCAACGGTAAAATACTAAATGCTCGTATTAATATTGTCTGCAGTTTTATATTTACATTAAAGGACACAGTTTGTGGAATTAAACTGATACCCGGGGGCTCAACAGTGAAGAAACAAAATCATCACATGAACATTATCAACTTTTATGTTGATATTTTAGAACGTAAGGTGTCAAGTGCTGTATGGAATGTTGTCTCGTATCCTTTTCGAGGCGACGATGCGTGACGAAGCTTCCGATTTGAAGGTTGCTAATATATCAGCTGTCCCGACCGGTTATGTCGCGGTAATGGCCACTGAACGAGAAAAACATGTATATTGACAGCATGCCTAGATAAACACACAAGGAAAACCTAAGAAAATTACTTTTAATTGATGCGTGATAGTTAAATCACTAACAATTTCTAATCTGTATGGCGTGACTATTAATAAATAATTTATTCCTGTTCTATGTAGTGGCTGTTAAATGGTGCTGATAATGATGCTGGAAAGGATTCACGATATATTTTAACACGTTTAAAATAAAGAGTAAAAGTAATACTTTTTAAAGTGCTAGTAATAACAAGTACATTTGATTTGTACCAAATTTTAACACATGACGCTAAAATGAACATCAATGGGCTGTACTGTATACCCGTTCTTACATCACGTAAATTTTTGTTTCAACCTGACAAGGTGTGTCAAGGTCTTAAAACATCCGACCTTTGATTTACACACTTATTTCGGCAGTTAGATCATACCGGTCGCTCAAAAATGTTATTTTTATTATACTGACATATTTCGTAACTTAAAAAAGGATGTTCTAATGGAATGATATAATCTGTAAACGCTGCATTTGGTATTGCGCAGATTTTGTAACCGTATAATTTTGAATTATTTACCTACTTATCTATTTACAACGTAAATTTATCCAGAGTGGCACACAAAATTTATAGTGTACTAGATATATTAAATATAATCGCGAATAACATTCAGTAATTGCTATTACCCAACGAGGCCGTTTCCTGATCTCAAATGAGGATGTCGTTATTAAAATTTAGGTTATCATTTATCATATGGGCATAGGTTATATGCATGCAATGTGCCTACCAAAAAAAAACTTGTTTTATTAAAAATGTGAACGTAACGATAAAATGGAAGAGGGCTGGTTATATTTACATCTGGGTCGGTGGGCGAGGGATACAATGGGGCCCAGGCGACATCCGAGCGCATAATAGAAGCTCCGACTTTGATGCTTCGCAAAGTGAATTCTACATGGGGAAGTTTCAATGTTAGTAGGCCGCTGCAAGAGCCACGTTTTAAAATTGGGTCATCAACATAGTTACCATATTCCAACATAAAATTCTAAGCACTTATGAATTTTAAGATTTAAATACGAAATTTTATAGCAGCTTGATCCAATAAGAACTAATAAGGACGTGCTAAAGCAAGTATGTATGTATATTTGCATGAACCTCAATTTAATAGTTTCAAAGAGCGCCGGCGTCCTTGGTGGCTGCAGTAATTAATTTCTAACTGCGGTCTTAATAACCTGCCTTGTGACGACTAAATCCGGTTTGCAGTGTATGCCACTCGAAATATATGTACAAACGATATACATTCCGGCGTTAATGCGATTGCGTCACTGGCCAACTTATGCTCGATGACCGGTGGTCCTTGAACGACTGTGACAGTGATTTTGTCACTATTTTCGTTCTCAAACGCGAAGCCTCTACAGTTCAATGTAAGGAATCGATCGCTGTCTTATTTATTTAATACTTGAAGGCGTTTCAAGGCTTCATTCTAAGCTCATTAGAAGCTATTTTCTCGGTAATGAAACCACTACTTGAATAGATAATTCACTTGCAGAAAAACTAGTATCAACTTTTATCTACTATCAACTAGTACCTGGCAACTTTATATTCGTATATTGATATTTCAAACTAAGAGAGGGGAAGGTAATAAAACGGGAAATGAAAGAAAAATACTAAGATACCTTGAGGATTAATATCATTGACAATAATATAAACAAAAAGAAAGGGTTGTAACTGGGTTAATAGCAACCGGGCTAGAACCAGATTAAGAGAGATAGAAGGCGAGTTGGACGGAGGCAATCTTTCAATCTGGCGGAGCCTCCACGAGTCATCCATCACAACTCTGTGAATTGCCGAGATGACGCGCTTCAACGAAAATAAGAGTGATTATTTTAATTGTGTAGCTGCTATTTATCAAAAATAATATCTCTTAAACTTAAATTGGTTCGAAAATTCCATGGTTTTCTATATTAATAAAATGGGCTTGCCAGTTGAGCTAACACTTAAATTATGTGGATATTACAAATATTTCAATGTAAATTACTAAGGTGCGCCTTGTTACGCCTAGAAATTATTAGTTACGATTCTTGAATAAAGATAAATAGAATCACATAAATATATATGTTACAGTTCTTTATATTTTAAACTAGATTCTTACACGGAACGTAAGTAGAATTGCGTTTGAGAGAATAGAGCATTTATAAAGGTTGACTTAATAAAGAGAAATGTAATGATATTAGAATCATATTGATTATAGTAAGATTGTTATTAGTCTTTCACTAAATAAATCTGTCGAGATATCCTTGCATACTAATGGTTATTAAAGGGGTTTGGAGCCATATAACGATATACATACTTGGCTGTCATTATTGATATGCAAATATTGTTACGTATAGGATTTTATTTGGGAAGAATTCATATTACCAAAAACGCTAAAGTTAATGATTATGTTCCAGTCTCAACTAAACTCTTGCTTGACATTGAGCATAAAAAACCTTCGATGCTAGCAAATGGGAAGTCGGATCAGTTTAAAGGCTTCTCGAGTCGAACAAGTCACGTCAACGTTGAAGATTTGTACTTGATCAACTATCTCGCGTTGTAGTGCAATCTTAGATATATGAATCCACACCGTAAATTAAATTATTTCTACAAAATAAGATTCGTGCATTAGGATTAACACACAGGAATAGTTACGTTGCATTGAAGCTCAATTCCTTATTTAGTAAAAATGCGACTCCAGTTGCGCTGAAGGCGATTTTTTACGTTACGTAGACAAGTCATTACCGTCAGTACTCTTAGCGTAATGCAGTGTGCACTTAATTCGTTCCTCATTCGCCTTTTGTGTTTCCATGTCAATGGATCCTTCAATTCCCTGTTACATTTTAGCTTTTAAATTTAATTAAAGAATCGTTTTAACGACCATTTAATTGAGCTGCCACTTACCACATTTCGTCTGATAAAAATACTCTGATAAACTGTAATACTTTAACCCATTTAGAAACATTTCTTATCTTTACAATTGTAACAATACTGTCGGAGCCGGTTTCATGTGTTTGATACTGATAATTATAATTAGTTCATTTCATATTAAATAATGTTCACACATCGATTTTTATTACTACACTTCATTTGATACAAATTATCTAATTGTGGATATATAATTATCTAATTATTTTGTGCTGTGATACAATTATGAAAGGGGTTTTTTCATTTTTCATAGTTGGGCGATTTGAACGTTCCCTTAAAGATCAATTCCTATAATTAATTGTTCAATTGATCCAAGTTCTTGCAGACATAGATATTCCATGTGTTATGCCTGAACCGTTACTTTCATTTTTCTTCTTCCGAAAGTTACATCGCATTATTTATTATAGGGTTTTCGCACGTTCGTGTCATGTAAAGTATTGTTATATCGTTTAATAGTTCCAAATAAACACAACTATGCCAACGGATCCGCCCCTCTGGTAATTATGAGTCACGTCAGCGCCATCTGTCAGGACCTCGCACGCTATTATTGGTGTTATTACTATCTATTTAGGGGCTATTTCGGCGTTCAAGCCGCTATCAAACGGTGTAACCGTGTATTCGCTTTACGGCCCAGTGGCATGATTTTGGTTAATATTGCGTATTCAAACTATTTGGTATTGCGCTGGCCGAATTAGTGAGTTGTAGCTAATTTGTTCGGCAAGCTCGTTAGTATCGATTGCATTTCGCTAAGATGTTTGATTGTGAGATTCGTGTAGCTGTGTGCGAGTCATGGTCGACGTTACTAGGTATTTTCTGTATTATGCAGAAAATATTCAGTTATAAAAATTGAGTTATTATGTAAGTTTTCATAGAGATGAGCTTCATTGTATGTAGAAGAATGAAAACAGGTTTAAATGAAGCACAATAGAATATTTTACAGTGAATGCTTCACAATAAGAATAGTTGGATATTATATCTTGTTTCGCCGAAGGGTCTTAATTTGGAGAATTGCATACTTTATTGTAGTACGTGTACACCACATTTAATATTCTTTTCATAGGAACTTTCATGTTTTTTTAAAGATACAGATTGTGTTATCACCATATTATTAGGTATAAAGACACGTTCTACACGAGTGAAAGAGGCTCCATCTTAAAGAACCTTAGTCTAGATTATGACGCATTTTCGATGATCTACAAAGAAGAAAAAAATCTTTGAGGAAAAATCAGTTGCCGTTGTCCATTAGCGGCACGAGGCACTCACCGCCTCAAGCCTCTGCTTCGCGTTCGCTTGCCACTTGACAATCGTCTAGTGCATAGTGCATGTACTTATAGCGATACTGTTTTATGCCTGCATATTTTTCTAGGGATTATTTTATGTAAGATGTTTGTTCATTATTTTTCAAATCTCTCATTTTAAAAAAAAGATATTTCAGGAATACATTTAAATAAGATCAAATTTATGAATTGAAAGTTGTAACGGTCACTTTTAGTGAATATATTACTATCGCATAGTATGTATTTTCTTGTAGCAATAAAATTCACAAATTTAAATCAAAATACTATCAACACCGAAAAATATTATACAATATTGATCTCATGAAGGGGAGACGATGTAGAGAAAGACAGTTTGGAATAGAAAAAGCCTGACAGGCATAGTTCAACAAATCGCAACTGGCTATTATAATATCTTATACAATACCACAACAGTTTCTCATTTGTTTTACTTATTGAATGTTTCTTTTAATAGAAAATGATACACAACTGATCAGTCAGGACACGTGTCAGAAGACTGTCTCAATTGATTACTGATTATGAGGACGCCGGATGAAACTAGGACTTATCACGCTCTTGACGCCAAAATAGTATCAAACGCTGCGACATTGCTTCTAAAAAACAGAAATAGGTGTGCCGAGTTCTGGCAACTTTCGAACCTGTAAATACATCACGAAAGCCACCATAATGCACGGACACATTTCTGTCACAGCTTCATAATAATATAGATAGGTCGTTGAAGTTTTTAAAATATCTCTCTCGGCCAAAGTTGGCGTGCTTCTAGCGGCCTTGACCCAAAATAGAGCGCATTCGTCTTGACACCGTGACACCTAAAACATTTTTTTCATCTTCTATAAATATAACTATGTAGTCTATGTACTTCCCATCGATGACGCTCGTTGTGTGAGCTGTCAAGACGTTTTTGTGTTATAGAAATGGAAAGTTAAAAGTGTTCTCCGCTCACTGATTGACATAATGTACTGTTGCTATCTTAGTCCGTTCCTACGCCGCGGCTAATATTATTTTTATATCACTTTTATATTATATTTTACTGGGACCGAGTGAAAAAATTGTAGAAGAGTCATTTTTTTTCAAATAAATAAGTGATGCTTATCTGCGTCGTATTCTATGATTGTGTAAATGGTTATTGAAGCCTATATGAACAAAGCGTTATTTATTTCACCATGTATTATTCTGACGTAGTCGCAATGCTGGTCGCATGTTATTGCCAACATGCATGCATGTTGCAAACATAATTAATTGCCTACTGGGGTGACTAAGGGGTGTGAATTTTTATTTACCCATATATCCATTTACAAAGTTACAAAGCTTGAAGGTTGAAAGCAAGAGTAGGCGTACTACTTATGTAGGCGTTATTTGCTTAGCAACAACCTATATTGCTTCAGAGCAACGTTAATATTTAGGTATTTCATTCATAGGTGTAATTAAACAAGGATTTCGACGTCCCGCGTTTCGGAGCGGTCATCGGTAGAACATGAAGAGGGTCTCGGGTCCAAGTCCCGACCAGACAGAAATTTAAATGGGGAATTAAATATCTGCCCTGTTCTGAATCTGGATATTTGTGTCCTATTTTTGTTTTTCGCACCCACGTCCCAGGAAATATGCAAGTGTGAGGCAATATGTGTAGAAAGCGTTGTTTTAAGTGTTACTATTAGCATTATTCACCGCGTTATTGTTATTAAAATCGCCCCAAATATTTCAGTGTTTAAGTGGCTTTCTCGCGGCTTCGATCGCTTCGGTCACGTCGATCAGGATAATTCTGTGTGTTAATTGAGGTCATAAACTATGCGTGTGTCAAATTTTTGCGTGAAAGAGAAACATATTTCCTCACAATTTTCCCCATTTATAAATATCTTTATAGTTATACCTAACAATCAGGCAGATGGGCCAACTAATGTGAAGTAGTCACCGTCGTCTATGGACATTTGCAACGTTCGTCACCAATGTATCGACGGCTTTGAGGAAGAATTGTTTTTGAACCTTTATATAATGCTAATCTTTAATTCCAACAATTCGCACTTGGCCTGCGCGGTGGAATAATGTGTTGACGAGAATCTTTACTTGCGGCACCGCTTAAAATAAAGCCTAGATTTTCAAACTTGTCAAACAATCATATCAGCATTTTACAAATATATATTTAAAAAAAATATAATTATGTGTCCTATGTTCAACTAAAGTTTAATCATAATCGGTTGAATAGTTTCGCGTGAGAGCGTAACAAAAAAACGTACATTAACAATACAATATTAGTACATATTAGTATTAGTAGTATATTGAATATTGTATTACTAACACAATGGAACGGTACCCGTGAAGTAGTAGAACAACTGGTCAGCGGGCGTCGTATAATTGGATAATGCACATAATCTGTGCTCGTCATCGCTCGACCTTGCCACAGCACGCGGCTGCTGCAGCGGGCGCCCGCGTGTGCCAGGGTTGGCCATTGTGGAGATACTTAATGTTATATAATTTGTTTCATAACCATATTGATATTTGGTAAATATTTTATGCCAATTCCGCCAATTCGCACTTGGCCAGCGCGGTGGATTATGGCCTAAAAATCTCTCATTCCGATAGAAGACGCGTGCCCAGCAGTGGGACAATAATTTCCTTTGCTTCTATATCCCGTTTTACCACATTCACATCCTAATTTATTTACAATCAGGCACAATCAGTTAATATTTTTATACATACCGCATTTGGTAGCTGGTATGAATTTCAATCTGATACGGTCTACCACGTTGGGCGTATATATATCCGCTCATATACCCATATTGAAGTCATTTGCTTATTAGAAATTAAATAATAATAATATGAAAACTTTATGTGGAAACTAATTTCTATTACTTTGGTAAAGATATGTTTCTATGATATTGAAGTAGCAAACGGGCATACGATACACCTAATGGCAAGTCATTGCCGCCTATGAACTGTAATTTCAGATTACAGGGGTTCTATTTGAAGTCAATCTCTCTTGATACTCGTGAGGGCTTAAGATTTCCGCGTCATATTAAAATAAGCCGGCGACCATATTCGTCGTCCGAAACGCAAGAACTGCTTCAAGCTAGAAGTTGGTGTGGTCTTCGTCCATCTGATATGTAAAATCAATCGGCCTTCATACTATACCATATGTGATAACCCTAAGTGGAACTCAATATGCAAGTTTATTTTTGCTCTGTAATACATTGCAACATTTCCGCCAGCGTTGGACCGAACATTTGCGTATTCTTCGCGTCACGCTCGGTCAAACGTTGGCCAAACGTTCCAACGAACACCTGATCCTTGTCTCGCTTAACTCTAGTTTTTTGGCCCACTGCTCCTAATTACCAACTCATTGGACGTGTACCAATTGTTAATGACCCGGTTGCAGGCAAAAATGAGCGCTATAATTATCGCGTATAAATATTAAAGTTGCCAGTCGCCGCCCAAGGTCAAGGGAGGTAGGACCGGTTGTATGAAACGTGCTAGCGCTAGTGGCGGCGACACACTTGATCGATCGTTACCGCTGTTAGATGTTCGTTGCTAATGATATCGATCGGTGATATGTTCGCGGGTGCCTAACAATGTTAGCTAAATGCTTGTTGACAGACTCATTTATACCCATTATTTATCATTCGCCGCGTAGTATTTACGCGTTATTAATTTCTTTTTATTAGCAAAAAAAATATTTAACAAAACCAGTTCCGTTTCTTTAACGTCTTACTTTTATAACTCTATTACGGTGTCAGAAGTATGCCATACACTGGAACAAAAGCCGAGTTAACTTAAAATGCAATCTACTTCATTGAACGCTTACTGATGTTATTGGTTCCAATAACCATTATCATCGATCGTACTGCGTATTGCTTCATTAACATAAGAAGATGTTTTTCCTTATTCATTCAAAGTATCAGCTACACAAACGAAGTAACTAAGTAGACGACTAATAGGTGATCATTAGTCATAAATAGGGGAATGCATAGAGATATATGAAGTGCACATGGATATATTGATCATCTTCGAGTAGTTGCAGCGTATAACCACTTCATAAATAGTTTTTGATCTACTTGAGACATATTTAACAGATGTAAGAACATAAGTGTTTTCCTTTAGGGGTCTATTTCACTACTCGGTCTATGGTGAGCTAGTAAAGTAGCGACACTCAACTAGCATCTTTGATCACGTTCACATCGCACAGAACTAGTCTTTGACGTTGTTTACAGCTTTTCTAATTAAGCTCTCTAGTTCTGTTGTCTCTTTGCATTCTGCGGTTGCTCAAAGTGAGCTCGTTTCAATAGTCGCAAAGAAACGCCGCATGCGGCAGAATGGGCTGTTATAGCTCGTATGAAACTAAAGAAGGTATAAAAAGAAAAAAATATATAATACTTATTACTGCTACTAATTACTGCTTACAACTAAACTACTATAACTAAAGAATTGTCGCTGTCATTGCCTTACTTCCAATATTTAGGTAAAAATACGTCAAAATTAATAATTATACGATGTTTAACTTTATGTATGTTGAAATTCCGTTTAAGCTAATAATCCTCTTTCTATAAGCGCTCATAATGTCTGGGCTTAATGATAATGAGCTTATTTATATATTAACGTGATACAACTCGTGGTTCTTTAGCAGTGGCACCAATATATTCTTGCTTTGTAGTAATAATTTTAAAACTGCTGTTTGTAGGTGTGATAAAGATAAAAATATCAGCTCTACAAATATCTGCGCTAAGTTGCTGCTAGAAGATGTGTGTGTGTGTTTATCTCTTTCACGCAAATACTATACATTGAGTCGCCGAAATTTGGCACTAACATAATTCATGACCTAAATTATTAACTTTAACCATGACAGATGTGACCGAAAGGGCGAAACTGCAGGAATACTCTAGTATAGGTACCTACTATATGAAGTGAGCTAAGGATTAACTAGCCTTCGGGGATAGTAATCAGCGGTTGTACTCTTTGATTTAAGAACGCATTTTGAATGCGGCGTGACCTACATAAAAGTATGTTCGTTACAGAATCCCCTTTGCTTGTTCGCTGCGACCGCATCGGTGTGTGCCCACCACAACGTTGCATAATTTCTCCCGGTTCTGTACATGTTATCTCAGCTAATTCTGGTTTTTCTCGTTTTCATTCGTGCAGCCAGTTTTGTTTCGTTTAAATGGGTTATCGCATATTTTAATTTATACGAATTCCAACAGTTTCGAATACATTCATTCGGATTAGCGGTATGTCGTGCGTGAAATACTTGAATTATGGAATATTTTAGCTGGCGTAAAATGTAACATACCTGTAACTATACCCTTCTACCGTGCTTCTACTAAATACAATTTACACTTACATATATTTACTTTACTGCAACAAAAGAACTCTTTTACGAAGTTCGTGAAGCATAGGCGAGTTTGGTTATGCAAATGTCCGTAGGCGACGGTGACTAAGTTCCATCAAGTAGTTTGTCAGCCTTGTCGTTAAGAAAAGATATAAAAAAAAAGTAAATACTACTTTCATTCGCCTTTTTGTTCGAATTTCTGTACATTGATACATGAAGATTAAAATAATTTATATTTGATGGAATTGTAATGTCACTATTTACCATTTACTGCTGGGCGCTAATCTCCCTTCAGACCGACATGGGTGTTGACTGAAGACCACAACGCTGGTCAAATGCATAATTTATTTATTTGCATGCCAATAGCATGAGATACAGACATTTTACAAATCACATACTGTATTAAAATAAGTACACTGGTATGTAAGCCAATTATAGGCATGTATAACATTTACAAAATTGAAGACGTGAATTACATATGCAACGAGTGTAAGGTAATAAAATTTTAATTAAGTAAAAGTTATCTTAGAGTTCAGTCTTAGGAAGCAAAACTATTGAGGTAGGTAGACAATTTGTTTTTTAAATAACTACATTTATCATGAAAGATGTATATGTCGGCTGATGCACACACTCGATTAAATTCGGCAGCGACTCTATAGTGATAGATTCCATACACCTTCGAATATGCACCAGGCGTATATATTTCGACACCGTTGCTAATGTATCATTAGGGTAAGTGAAAATTAATTCCTAATAACCATAATTAATACCCATAATTACAAATAGCAATTGGTAGGTATACAAAGTATTCATTCAAATGTTTCCGTCGATAATAGACTGGGGTCATTTCGAAACAATTAACCATTTATAATGGATTTTTAATTAGTGTCATAAAGGAGTTTGCTTGAATTTATCAATTAAATGGTAATCATTAATCATTTGCTGCAAAATATAATTATAGATATTCCAATTAGTGCACTATCAAACTCATTACAGATGTGTGATGTAATTATTTACTATTTCATAATTAATTGTGTCCTGGAATTGATGTATGGGATAGCAGCGCGTTTTATGGCTTACTATATAACCCGGCGAACTTCGTTTCGCCTATAAGTAAAAAAAAAAAATACCAGTGTTCCTTTACTATATTATGCATGTGCATGCATGTACATCAAAACCTTCCTTTTGAATCACTCTATCTATTAAAAAAGGAGTATGACAAGGACCAAAATAGGAGATTAAGTAAGGAATAGCAACATTAAAAACAAAACGAAAGTTCAGGACATATCTTTGAGGGTAAGAGGACAAAGATGGAAATGGGCGGGCCATTTAATAAGAGGAAAGGAGAAATGGAGTAAAATAGTCACACAATGATACCCAAGGAATGGAAAAAGAAAGAGAGGTAGACGACGACGACATCAGCCAAGTAGCGGGAATAACATGGGGTAGAGTTGCCATAGAAAGGCCAGAATGGAGAAGTTTGGAGGAGGCCTTTGTCACCTGGCAAACAGACACGCAGAAGTGGAATAAAAGGATGTTATACGAGTAAAACTATACAATAATGTGTCTGAATGAAGGCTTATAATAACTTCTAAAAAAACTGCATTAAAATCCGTAGCGTAGTTTTAAAGATCTAAGCATTCACAGGGACAGACAGTGGGAAGCGACTTTGTTTTATACTATGAAGTGATGTGTGTGTATATAAATAAAAAAAGTATCTGTCTATGATTATATATTAAAACTGAACTGATGTAGTTTGGTGGCCTACAAAAAAATCGCGTATCATTCAATTGGAAAATCGTGTATGCGTATTGCGCACCATATGTTTTTTAAGTTTTCTGAAAACAATCAACGTTTAAAACGAAAAACGTAAACAAGCAACGTATATTGCAATGTATGGGCAAAAACGTAAACAATGATTGATTTGAAAAGTAAGAAACTTGCACTAAATTGCACACAGTCACAAACGTTTTTGGTATGGGTTAGGTACAACCCATTATTGTCCCACTGCTGGTTACGGGTCTTCTCTTAGAATGAGTGTGTTGTAGGCCATAGTCCACCGCGCTGGCCAAGTGTGAATTGGTATGTTTTCCTGTAATTGCACGCCTCATACCCTTAAGCATGTGGGTGGATGGGTGTGGGAGTAAAGCACACGGTTTACTCTTGATATCCCGCGCTCTCGATTTTACAGCATAAAATGGTGCTTACATTTTTATTATATTTTTACTACCAACATTAAAAATCCGACTTGGATTATGAAAATAAATAGAATTAACAAAATCTGTACACTTATAAGGAAGGTATATCTAATTTAAACATTGACTGTCGCCGTTATGGTAGAACATAACACGATAAGTAACATGTCTATTATAATCGCCATGCAAATAAGTTACTAAGATGGCGCATGATAAGTTGTGCGAGGATAGTCTCAGCTAGTGATGCGACTCGAGTCGTATTTATACTCGAATCTCTCTAGTGAATTTGTATAATTGCTCAATTGAAAAATTTCTTTCTCGAGTGTCGTCTATGCACTCAAGTTACTGGGTTAACTCGGGACACCAAATCGATTTTTTATAGCCGCTAGGTGCCTCTTGACTATTTTTTATCTATGCTGTGCCGACTGTGTTTACAAATAAAAATACGCATAATTTTGAATTTGCCGTTTGTTGATATTCTAAGTTTTGGCGTATATTAATAAACGTGTCACTAAAAAAATCTCATTCGAATTGCAATCTTCCAACTCGAGTGGGATATCACTCGAGTGATTCGAAAACTCTATTATAACTCGTAAATCGTAAAATAAATTTCGTAGTATCTTTTCGTCCACAATTCCTCAGTGCCTGAAGTCGAAATTGTTCGAGCAATGTGTGTTGCCAGTGATGACCTATGGCGCCGAAACGTGGTCCTTCACTAAAGGCCTCATTCGAAGACTCAGAGTCGCTCAGCGTGCTATGGAGAGGGCTATGCTCGGAATTTCGCTACGAGACATGATTCGTAACGATGAAATCCGTAGACGAACGAAGGTTACCGACATAGCTCTCAAAATCAGCAAGCTGAAGTGGCAGTGGGCCGGCCATATCGCTCGAAGGACCGATAACCGATGGGGAAGAAAGGTCCTCGAGTGGCGACCACGTTTAGGCAAAAGGAGTACAGGTCGCCCCCCCACCAGGTGGACCGATGACCTGAAGAAGACAGCGGGAAGCCGTTGGATTCAGAGGGCACAGGACCGGTTGGAGTGGCGCCATTTAGGGGAGGCCTTTGTTCAGCAGTGGACATCGAAGGGCTGATGGATGGATGGATTATAACTCGAGTGATGTGGTAAAATGGATGTAACAACGTCTGAAATAAACGTTATTATTATTATTATTTTTGTTATATATTTTGACACTCTGGACTTGCCAGGTAATATGAAATAACACTATTATTATTATTATAAAATGACTCGAGTGACGAGTCGCATTACTAGTCTCTGCTGCATCATCATGTTGACATTTACTTCACCTTGTTCCGCGTCTCGTTGCATAATCGTTCCGATAACGTACTCATGCATCTTTAAACGTTTTGAATGATTTTTAAATACTTAAGGTTATCAAATTTGACATATGTATGTTATATTATTGTAACATGATTTCCGATTGTGACCATTATTAACTTCAACTTTGAACTTACTTCAATTTATGTAAATGCTAGGTTATTTGCGCAGCTTTGGTCACGTCTACCACGGTAATGAGTATCATATGTATTAATTTAGGTCATAAACTATGTGCCAAATTACAGCGAAACCCGACTGATTGTTTTCAACCGACTTCCAAAAAGAAGGAGGTTCTGAATTCGACTGTATTTTTGCGTGACAGAGTGTCAAACACACTTAAACCCTGACAAATTTTAAATTTATGATATTAATAACATAAGATTAATGTGATTAATATCTCAAAAAAGTACAAAAGAAATTTATACGCGTAGTTAATAGTTTTAATAAATCTTAATTCAGCTGTACATGCCTATTTTGTGAGCGATGCATTGTGTAGCAAATAGCAATGTAATAGAAAAAAAAGGAACTCTTCCATATATGTGATATGAAGAGTTCTAATTTAGTGTGGAGAGTATGTATGTAGCCGTGATTCCAATTATTCTTCTTACTACTGGGCCCGGGTGTTTCCCAACATCGTTGTTTCTAATTCGTTTACAAATTGTTAGCCGATGACAACCTCTTTACGAACGTATGCTCCAAAGAATAAAACTCAATTGACTTGCGTTCTGGTAGAAAATTCTTACTAGAATATTATCTTTTAATATGTTAAATTGAGCAAATAAGTAGCTGAATGATAACAAAGTGTTCGCAGTGAGGATTCTGCAGTTGAAGTAACAAAGAGCTATAATATCCAGTTCTCCGGAGGGAACAAAGCGAGTGGAGAATAGTCTGATATTTTTAAACCCCATATTAGATTCGATTCAATTGTTATTATTGTCTCTATTCTTACTATGCAAATAGTTATGCAAATCAATTCAAACAATTTTATTATACTATTCTTTCGTGGGTGATCTATTTAAGTGTATCTAATGTAAAGTCAGCAAAAGATGTAGTCAACATTGTTTCATAAAACAGAGTATAAATGAGGCCAAAACCCGAACTCCTAAATCTCTCTCCTAAGACTCCTAAATCTCTCCCTCGAAACTCCTAAATACATATTTATAATACATAACCAAATCATAGGACTCTCTAACAGAGATAGAGAATATTAACCTATGTAGGGATATAAACTCAGAATAAAGGTTCAAAATGTTTAAGATGCAAAGGCCAAGATGGTATAACTACTATAGTATAACTACATTTGTGGTAGTTGAAATGGCTTTATTTTGTTTCTGCTTAAACGAATACAAATTGAAAGATTGAAAATTCCGAAAGGAATTTTATCCACAATAATGTATTGTGGATAAAAGTAAGTATGTAAAAGAAACAAATTTTATGACGATAATTTTTAGATATAATAAAAATCGCTACACATCCATTCATCGGCAACCACATAGCCCATATTAATATTTGAAAAATGTTAAAAGAGCAAAAGCTTTTGTGTCTTCTAATGAGTATTGGCCATTATTCGCCTCCATTCATTTGCAACAAAGCGAATGGAGAATGATCTGATATTTCAAAATGCCCGGCGCCTCATATTCGTGCATTGTTAAACATTTATGCGCTATTCCATGTTGATGTGATAATTTTGAATCTGTAATCAGCCTCAAGGAGGTTTTAAGTGGAGTTTACAAACAATGATAGAGTCTTGCAACAATCGCCGAAGAATCTATTTGAGAAGAGAAGAGAAAAATCTTTTATGTATGTATTCGTATATAGCTAAACTTCTTTCGGCAGATGTAGGTAGTGTGTTGTAAAGTCACCTTTGCTCTATCAAGAATTATTTTTATTTTATTAATACATTTCTAAGAAAAGAATTCTTGGTCATTGAATTTTTTAAAGTAATAAATATTGTAAGTGGTAGAACTATGTTGTTTTCACTCCACCGATATCTGTTAAGTACTGTTGAATTCCAGTGGCAACAGGAGCCACTTGCCATCGGCTGGTCGGCTTAATCTTTGTTACTATATAACTCACACATGAAAATACGTAAGACCTATCATTAGAATTTTCAATTGGAAAACTAGCTCACAAACACATATATCTGTAAGGTTTCCAAGATAAAAAAAAGGCTTTTTCATTATTGAGGGGTCTTACAGTATAAACAGAAACATTATAAGGTCATCACAGAGAATAAAAGGCGCATCTTATTGCAGAGCCATCGCAAAAAGAAAACGAAACATTACTCTCCAAAGAAGTAAATACGTTCCAAATGAAACACTACCATTGTACGAGTAGTTATACAAACGCCAGATGGAACAAAGCGTACGATAAAATGAAGCAATATTTCAAACCTCGGCTCTAAATCGGAATAATATAAAACATGTATGCACTATTGAATATGTTGATTCGGCCAGTTCACATTCTATGTCACAGTTGGAATAATATTGTTTCAAAAGGCCGTATCATGTATTCAACGACAGCTGATTCTGTTTCTGTGGCTTGTGTAGGCACTTTAAATGCGAGGCACGTGTCTCTCTCCGCAACTGGGGGAGCGGGGAAACTAGTGCCTGATCTATTGTGGACAGGAGATAGAAAGTACAACAAGTAGGAGCAGTATGAAATATTTTCAAGAATAAAAGACCTTCGACAAGGATTAACGACTGCTATACAATGATGCTATACAATCGGGATCGACGGCTTTACGTTATCGATAACCCGTTTGGCACAAAGTACGTCATGGCGCTAGCGTTCCAGAGGGATTATTATTTACCTTGTGTCATGACACGCAGTACACGGAATTGCCATGAGCCTTATTTTGCATGAGAACACAGTTTATCTTCCATTTATATTTCATGAATATGTATAAAATGTATTATGATACCCGAAAGGGCTTCTAGCGAGCAATTGTAGTTGAAGTTGACCCTTTGTGAAGCTCCGGCCCATAAGTTTATCATAAACGGAACGATGCTCAAGAGATTTCTCAGCCTAAATCGTATAACATTTTGTCGTATTTCGTTGTCAATGTGCAGCATCATGTCGCTCATTGATACGAGAGACACTATTTATTTACCTGATTGTATACTGTTTGACATAAATTAAACTGATTGTGAGTACTGTTTGACACAAATTAATTTGTTTTGTCAATGAATCGGTTGCGTTTACAGATTATGGGTCAAATTGACATTTGAAACAATGGCCATAATTTTGTTTACTAATTTCTACAATTTGTCGATTTTAGTAAGGTGTTTGTTTCAGTCGGCAAAATAGTTTTATATTTTTCGTGGAAATCGAAGCCGAACTAATAGAATCGTTTTCTCACGCAGGTACAACGGAGCGCGCGTGTCTCATCACGGGTTCGGTGGAAGGCATCATGGTGGTGCTCGACTTCATCATGGAGAAGATCAAAGAGAAACCAGAGCTGGTGAAGCCGTTCCCCGAGGGCGTCGATGCTAAGATGCCCCAAGACAGAGATAAGCAGGTTAGTTAGTAGAATTTATGTACAGCCTTCGAATAGTAGACTAAACGTCAACATTTGGTTGAGACACAAGACTGAGAAGAACGATTCTACGCAATCAAAACAGAGCAAATAATCATAGGAATTTATGAGTTTATGTCGTTTTAGTTAGGTGAGGTTACATTAGTTGTCATGTTGATTATACAATGCAATGAAAGGTTCAAAGAACTAAAATATCAGGTTAAAAATAATAAAACAGTTAAAATGAAAAGCATACCAGAGCCAGTCAATGTCCAAAAAACTGAGATACTTGAACTTGAAATATCTGAGAATCTTAAATCTACAATCTTCAAATTTATAGGCAATAAAAACTTTTTAACAAAAAATATCTACCGACTTCCATGTCACAAAAAAGTAAAAAATAATTTAAATATATTTTGGTCTAGAACATACTCAGTACTTAGTACATAGTCCTGAAGTCGGTGCTCGACATATTTCGCTGGACGACGGTAACTACGTCCTATATGAGCACCGACTTCAGAACTATGTACTAAGTACTGAGTATGTTCTAGACCAAAATATATTTAAATTATTTTTTACTTTTTTGTGACATGGAAGTCGGTAGATATTTTTTGTTAAAAAGTTTTTATTTTACACTTTTTAGTGACTATATTTTTATGTTTGTATTTAAATAAAGCCTCTAAGTTTGCTTTGTGCATCTACATATTCACAAAAATTAAACATAAAACACTTTTACAATTCATACAAACAGGGCGCCCCCTCTGGAAGTACCCCTCCATCATCAGGGTTGAGGAGTTGAAGGTCAAATTTTTCATCTTATATTGTTGCTTAGTAATCTTATAACATATACGTTAGTACCAGGTGGCTAACTTCTATGGCTCAGGCTTGCAGTACCCTGCATCATCAGGGTTTAGGAGTTGAAGGTCAAAATTTTAATTTTGTGCCTCTGTTTGGTATTATTTTTACATACCCGTAAGCACCAAATTGCCAACTCCTATGGTTTAGAATTGAAGTACCCCTTCATCATCAGGGTCGAGGAGTTGAAGGTCCATATTTTAATTTTGTGCCTCTGCTTAGTATTATTTTTACATAACCGTAAGCACCAAATTGCCAACTCCTATGGTTTAGGATTGAAGTACCCCTTCATCATCAGGGCTGAGGAGTTGAAGGTCAAATTTTTGATTTTATATTTTTGCTTAGTATTTTCTTTACATAACCGTAAGCACCAAATTGCCAACTTCTATGGTTTAGGATTGAAGTACCCCTCCATCATCAGGGTTGAGGAGTTGAAGGTGAAATTTTTCATCTTATGTTTTTGCTCAGTAATCTTATAACATATACGTAAGCACCAAATGGCTTATTCCTATGGTTTTGGCTTTAAGTACCCCTGCATCATCAGGGTTGAGGAGTTGAAGGTCAAATTTTTGTCCCATGAATTTGCTTAACAATTTCATTATATATTCGCAAACATCAAACGACCAACTTTTATAGTTCAGGCTAGCAGTACCCCTGCATCATCAGGATTGAAGAGTTGAAGGTCAAATTTTTCATAGTAAATACCTACATAGTAATTTTATTATATATTTTACTCAATTGGACTTCTCCAGCTAAGGTTCGGCCGACTATCACTAATTTTATTATTTTCCTCCAAAAAGTTGAAGATCCTATGATTAGAACCTTATCAAACTCTTATCAGACTACCCCTGGAGTACATCCTTTCTAATAAAACAAGAATCATCAAAATCGGTTGGCGGGATATTGAGTTATTCATACATTTATCGCGTACATTGAAAATGCAAATTTAAGACTTATGCGTTTTTCTTATGGATGCCCTAGTCAAAAAAATACTAAAAAAAAAATGGGACCCTATGACACGCACTACCTTTCAAATAAAAAAAAAATCATCTAAATCGGTTCACCCAGTCCGGAGAAAAAAAAAATACAGACGAATTGATAACCTCCTCCTTTTTGGAAGTCGGTTAAAAAACAAGTCATTCAAAGAAGTAAGTTGCATTCTGTCATCTATACTTCCTTTTAAAGATAATTTCCTCACTTTCAGAAAACAGAGACGTGTCTACCTTTTTTGTGATAAATAGTTAGGACATTAGTGACCATGACCCCATAATCCGCGTTTTTGAATGAGACAAAATAAATATTCCATCCGAGCGGAATAACCTACAGAATGTAGGTAATCCAATGGAATATCGGCACAAAATGTGAGTTATTCTAATTTATTATTCATAATATCCATCGTTATAATGTATTATGTGATATTTTGCCACTCGTGCGTTTATCTTTACTGTCTAGGATTCCAAATGACCTTCAATATTTGTCTAGCATTATGATATATACTCGAAGGGGAATAGATATTGTGTATAGAGAGTCAGTGGCTTTGTATATATTTGGTTAAACTTTAGAAAAATCGCCCGACTGTTAGACATTTAATTACAAGGTATGGCCATATATAGAGGGTGATTTAGCTCCCTTTTTCCCCCTAACAAGTTGAGGAAAAGGTTTTCGGAAACAGCTGAACGTTTTTTGTCGACATATTTCAGAGTCAGAGTTTATTTACTTTTCGGACGCCGATGTTAACTCCGAATTATATGATTTGGAGAGGTTTTTAGGGGGTAAAAAAATATATTATGGAGAATAACAGCAGCCAGATTACCTCATTTTTGCGTGTGTCGTTGTGAAATTGCGAAAACATAAGAACTTATTGGCTAAATTTGCGTTGTTACTCTTAAGGACTAAGTAGGAACGCCTCTCTAATACATTAACGCTATACATAGTTGTTATTATACAGTGGCGGCGATACTTCTAGAGTCTAATTAAATTCCATACCTCTAAAAATGTTTTTGCCATTACTATACGGACGCGCAAAAGCAGAACACGGCTACATCGTCTTAAGTAAAGCATATTGACAACATGGAGAACATAACATAACGGAAGGAGCATAAGTCGTGTTGTTTCCACCGTGAACATGACAGCACGCAATCATATTGATTGAACAAACAGTGCTTACTGCAGATACAAAATCAATATTGTCTCGTGTGTCGCCACAAGTGACAATGAATATGGGCTGTAGCATTGTTCGAACGGACGCATGCAGGAACGTGGAAATGGAGCGTAATAATTGTGCGTGTATCACTGGCCATGCAGACTTCTAAATGCAACTGATGAGGTCAGATCTCTGTCCCAGGTCTGGGTGTTGCTATGCTAGTTTTTTATTGTGTGTGTGACTTAAATTCAGATGTAAAACTCTATGAATGTAGAAATAAATAAAAAATAAAAGTATCATCTTACTCTGTTCATTCCGATTATGAAGTACCTAAATACTTTAAGACCTTAATTAATTTACCTATTTCAAGTACATATTCCATGGTAATGTATTTCCTAATCTTTTTAATTGTCAATCTATCACTGTCCTGGCGCTAAGTATGTTTTTCCTCCTTTCTAAATACAAATATTTTAATCATTTCCTTGTTCTCCATCTACGGCCATCTCTTTACTTCTAAGAAGGTCCTCCTCAAATGATAAACTTTATTCATGTTTGAGAAGTTGAATGTTGTGATGAGTTTTCCTGGCATTATTTTCCGTTGCGCTTAAAGCAAGTGCATTATCGCTTGTCTAATCAACTACCAGGTTAATCTCTGTTTGCCAGTGTACGGTTCACCGCAGTGGTCGCACGTGGCCTCGTCTTATCGATTCGGCAAACACCGTGTGATATTGAATCAAATATTTGCTCACATTTAAATGCCTTTAGTCAGCGATTATGTTCGCAGTGGCCGCATTGGGCTTATCTATAATCTGGAACATAGCTATATTCTACTGAATGTAACGAAATGTATTATGTAGAAATCATATTTGATCTGTAACATTACTCAAATATGTATACGACAGACATTAAAATGGCCGCACTCGACGCTATTTTAACAAATCAATACGAGATAATCTTCGGCGTAGTCTTTAAGGCGCGGACCCACCGCAACGCACGGAGAGTCTACGCACGTGCGTCAAGCTTTGCTTTGCAAGAAAATGTATGTGATTGTGTCCACTGCAAGCCACGGACACGCTACACATGAATTGACATTCGTGGCTAGCTCGGATATGCGCGCATGTAGCTCAACGTTGGCAACGCCACGCACGGTATACACGCGATACACGTAAGCGGGATCGGATGGGGGGTGGAACGGGCAGGCAAGCGTCGCTGGCGCCATTTTATAGATTCCTTTTCTCTGTCTGATGAACTGTGCTGCGCTACAGTTTTACATAGCCGTGAGTTAATATTCGTGGATAGCGTGTGCTGCAGTGGAAACGTTGACCCACGTTTCCAAATAAACGAATCCGTGCGCCGTGTGGCCGTGCACAGCGTGCGGTGCGGTGCATCCGGGCCTTTAACCTATTACTGTCCCACTACTGGGCACGTATCTTCTCTCACAATGAAAGTTTTAGGCCATAATCCACCACATCTAAATGTGATTGGGCTTTACATACCTTTGGGAACTTAAGTTTTCTCAAGTTTCGCTGGTGTGTAAATTTCCTCACGATCTCTCTTTCGCCGTACTGCATCTGATATAATTGATCAAAAAATCTGGCGTACGTGCTAGAGAAACGAACCTGCGACTCCCTATTTCAAATCCGAGTTTAAACCATAAGGCTATCACTGCAATCGCACCAGATTGCTCTCAGCTTAATGCAGACGTAAAATCAACATTTCCCCGTAAACGTACCGTATATCGACTAACAATACATTGTTTGTTCATTCAGAGATAGGTAAATACGTACAAGGAAATATGCTCGTAGTTACAGCGTTCTTTGCAAATATCGGTGGAATCAGTGATGCATGCCTATCTTATCAGGCTAATGCCGATCGTAGATATAACCACTGTACCGAATACAGATCAAATCATTATTCCATTTGTTCTAATCTTAGATTAATCTATCTACCTTTGTATAGATAAGTGGAATTGAAGTGGCTATCAGTGACTAAAACTCATATTATTAGTATGAATACGTTTTGTCTGTCTTATGTCTTAAGAACCTGTGTGGTTCGATGTGGTTCGGCGACTCCACCATGATACCTATTTCTGCTAAAGAACCGCAATTTCAAACGCTGTTGTATTATCGTATGTGGTAAGAAATCCCTTTTTTTCGTGAGGGGGAAACCTTCAAAAGGTACCCCACACCGTGGCAGCGACGAAGGGTTATGTGGAACTTTTACCGCACTAAAACCCCCCCGGTAGCCGTCCTCAGCGCTACAAAGAGGACTCCGGGTCTCTGAAGGAACGCAACCGGAATCCTCTTAGCGCGTTGCCCCATCGGGCTCCTCCCAGATGGGCGGCTGGACCCACCTCTCCGTCTAGTCTTTACGACGGTACACGACCACACATATTGCCGTCCTTCCCGGGATCGTCTGACCGAACGGTTAGAGCTCCCACTCTAGCCACCCGCAACCCCGGAAGCTCCTTTTAGTCGCCTCTTACGACAGTCAGGGGATGCCGTAGCCCTATTCTAATGCCGGAGCTACGGAGGTGGTAAGAAAGACAGAGAAAAGAAGTTTTTTTCCAGGGTCAGCAACGCATTTGTCAATTTAAGTAGGGATCTGAGGTTGATTAGGTACAGTTTAGATTTTTAACTTTCAGGCGGAATTGTTTACAGCGTAGCTAGTTTAACATAAAAAACAGTAGGTACTTTCAAATTTTATTCACTTGCATTCTGATATAAGTTAGTAGGTATTTGTGTAATTTTGATAAAAAATATACCTACAAGGTAATATTTTGTAATACAACGTATTTTGCCACTTAACGCTGTTAAATAATGCCGTTTGCCTCGCATTGCACACACCGCTGTTATCACATTTATCACACACGGAAGCGGGTTGGTAATCTCATCGATCGGGCATATCGGATACATATCGCCCGCTGCGGCGAGAGTGCAATATTGATTGAGAGGGCCACAGCCGCTGATAAAGAGCAAACCATGTAAATAGCTAGTGAGAGACGAACATGCCGTTGGTAAGTGATCATGGCCGCCCTGAAAACGATCACAGATGCTTTGCTGCTTACGAGGATCGAGATCGCGACGTATGAAAGTGCTCCGGCAACCACATGCTTCCACTGAAACGCAATAACAGCGTACCTCTATAGATATGTGTGTTGCTGATACCTCCAATGGACCCTCAATGGACTATAGTAGTTTTACCAACAGCTATACCTTTTTCAAAAGTCCCGCCGTGATGGAAACAAATTGAGTCTTATAAATCATTTTTACAGGAAGTTATTTTTGTGCTGAATTACGACTCAACCAGTCTTTTTTTAAGTCTTCAATCATAAGACTAAAGACTGAGCCGAATATTTTTAAAAATACTTATTATACTAGAAATAGGTTTTCAATTTTTCAATTCAAGCGTAGACTTCAAAACTATTTACCTTACAAACATATAACTCGTCTATTCGTTTTATTTTGGCATAAATGACAATAAACAGGACGGAGTTTTCTAGTCTAGTAAGGGTAAATAACTAGTCTTAGGGCTCAGGTGCTCTCAGTCCGGTAAACTATACTGAATATTACCGAGTGTTCGTTTTAGAGTTTTCCGGTAAAATTAAATCGTATTTCCTTTCCTCACTAGCGAAAGCCCAGCGGCATAAAATTCGGTCTCCCACGCCGACAGACCGAATTTGAATTCTAGGCACGCACGGTGCACTTTGGATTTTTCGAAATCTACATTCGCAAACAAATTCACCTACTACTACGAATATCATAGAAAATAGAATTAAATAGGTCATTTAAGAGACGGTGTATAAAAGAGTGTGTTTTAGAATAAATTATTACATGCACGATAGAACGCGTCGTCTGAAATAACTCAAGCGCCTCTCGCTTCATTAATTTGAGTTATTAATTTGTTAATGATCGTTTTCATAGAAAAATATGTTACAAAGGTATAAAGGAACTAGAGCGATAATGACGACCAGCGTGGCGGAGTGATCGCCATACAAGTCTGATTTAATGAGAACCTGGTTCGATTCCTGGCCAAATAGATTTTTGAATGATGAATTTAGATTTCTGTTCCGGGTCTGGGTGTTTGTATATTTGTCTTTGTGTGTATCTAGAGAAGTACATATTACTATAGGGCTATGAGTAAAAAAAACGACTTTTATTCACTGCCGCTTTTACATAAAAGTCATCATGCCATGCCAAGCAGCATACCTATAAACTTATTGATTTCATAACCAAATCATCATTGATAATAAATAAATTCTATAATTATTCTTTTTGGGATAAATATATCATTTTACTATTGAATATTAAATAGACGTATGTAATGGGTGTTTCGTGGTATTGCGTATGTTACAACAGAGCTGTTGCCAGTTTATCTTATCGGCTCAAGCGTAATTGCTGCAGATTAAATAGAAATGGCATGACTCTACACATACGACTACATAAGTACATGTATGCACCAATCATGCGATAGCTTGACGTAAAATTAAATTAAATATAATATAACTTTATTTTTTTCTATCGCTTGACGGTGATATGCATTATTATTTTATATTAAATCAAATTTTCATTCATTTAAGGAACATGGGTATATTGTGAAGCGATATGTTTCTCATTATTCTTCCCGCGGTCCCTCGTAAACGTAATTTGAATTGGAAATAAAACCATTGTATTGAGTTGTATGGTCAGCCTACTATACTATGTTTTCTACATTAATGCGACATTACTTATTAGTATTACCAGTATATTTACACACAACATAAGCAACTATTCTGATGTTGATGACGTCCATATTGTACAGAGATTACGTTTTATCATATTAATTCTTTGTTGTTAAGTTTTATAAAACACGAGATAATAGCAATAGATAGATAGAGTTTTAAGAGGTAGTAGAACCAGTATAATTCGACTACGTACCAATGCCACACTATTAATGTGGAGCAGTTCTTGCGTTTATGTGGAAGGGTAAAGATGCCGACTGAGATAAGATTCTTTAAGAATAGCATTGCGTAGGTATGTAATCAACTTGTGATAGAAACCCTGTTCTATACGTATTACAGGAGACTATTTCGGAAGTGACCGTTTATAATCAGAACCGGATGCACTGCACGCTCGTTTGCTACTTCATTCTTATAAAATAAATATTTCATTAATCAAATTAAAGCACGAAGCCGAATACCATGTTTCATTGAGCTTGTATTAAAATTGGCGGACTCTCACACAAACTCTTGAATTATCCCCCTTTTAATCTCCTGAGGAGTGGGAAAAATGAAAGAAAGAAAGAAAGAAATATTTATTTGTAAAAAAATACTACAACATAATGAGACATACTTAACAGTATACATTAATTTTAAATTTGACCATTACTGCAGTAAAATTTTACAAAAGAATCCACACTCAGCCTCACCGCGGGGAACCACGGCCACTGATTTTCAGTGTGTCCCAATTCGACGAGTAACTCGGTCGAGTGGTGCGTTGGCAAAATATAATATAAAGAAAAATACAATAACAATACTTAAAATTAAAACATATCTAAATAACATGTGTAGTACATGGCAAAATGTATCTAATAAAGAAAATACACATCACAATATTTTAAATTAAAACATAGCTTAATCAAATAATAGGTGAAGGTATTATGTACTTACATACATTCGCGCTACTGTTAAAGGAAGACTTAATCAATTTATAACAAAAATTTATTCATATTCGTTTCACAGATGCATACATACAGAGTTAATAAAAGCACGATGAAAAGTATTTCTAGAGCCATGTCTATCTAATGTGAGATCTATGACAGCAGATGACACAACATACGGATTGCAATGTTCAGCGGACATTGATAGCGACAGCGGAACATGCTGTGATCATTACAGGATTGTTCACGGCGCCATTACACTATAATAATGTAGACAAATTGGATCCGCTCGAGACATACTATATCTGCGCTAACAACGTGTTCGGTCGAGAGTACCGAGTAATATGGTACTGCTTACTGCTCAATGTAGTTCATGTTTCTTACGTTACACGATTCTTACGATAAGTTTTTTATTTGTGTGTAAATGTGTGTAATGTAAATATACAAAAGTGTTAAACAGAGGTAAAAAACTGTTTCTTTGCCTAGTAAATGGATTAGCATTACTACGTGTAGGCTTAAATAGTAAAAAAAAATGCTATGACTAAATGGTCACCGTCGCCTATAGTTATTTTGCAACACCAGATTTATAAGGCCTTTACTGGCTTTGAAGGAGAAATATTTGGCGTTTATAAAAAGCTTTTAAATTATTTTACTCGTCCTGTGTTTGGTGCCAAATTTTGATAAAAAGTGGGTCGATGCCTCAATATTTTCCAAAAAAGAAAACACGTAATTAAGATTTGTAAAGTTGTTATATAAGACTGTAAACGGCTAACACCAGCATATGATTTCAATCATCAACAGAGTATTTGAAATATGTTCAAAACGTTAGCTGCGCTCATTAATTTATTAGTTGTTTTGTCAAGCAGTTTATGTTTTACGTTCGCTTTGAATTTGAATACCCTTTTAGCTGTATGTAATTAATTTTAATTTATATTCAGCTTAGCTCAGGATTTGACTAAGAAATTGAGGAATATTACGGTATACAAATTTTTGTCTACCAAAGTACCAATCAACATTTAACATGTTCGGTCAACTATAGCGTAAACCCCTCTTATTCTGAGTAGAGATCCTTATGCCGAACAGTTTGACAGTAAGTGGTTGATTGTGATGATGATTCAAGATATCATGACTAAGAATTATCTCCTCCTCATTACGCGAATTTAAGCACTGTTTTACGCTAACTTGATACGATATTTGATATTTGATTACGCGATTTCTTATCCAGTAATCCTATCGGAAAATCGGTTTAGCTGTATCAAGAACTTCTTAGTAAGCACTGACTTTGGATTTTGTTGGATTATCATATACTTTTGGTTGGATTTCATGTTTTATTTATGAGATTGAAAAATAATAGTAACATGCAATCCCCATTGTACTAATTGGTCACTATAGATGAGACTGTAGACATCGATAAACAACTTCATGTAGGTCAGAGTTCTGTCTAAAGTCAAACGCGTTGCTACTTCTGAGGATTAAGCTGCTCGTCATATTTGAATTTGAGCTGTAAATGACGAAATATAAAAATGACTTCGCTCTAGGTGTGGCAGTGGTGCCTCGCCGATCGAATTAATTTCGTTCCACCGCCTTCTAAAATGTTCGGGAAGATTTAAATGTCCTTAAAGAATAAGCATTTCTTTTAAATGTCATATAAAGTTCTCTTTATTTCGCTTTTATATACAACTAGCTGCCTGGCGAGCTTCGTTCCGCCCAAAACTCGAAAATCTAAAATTATCAGTGTTCCTCTACTATATTATTCATATATTATACATAAAAACCTTTCTCTTGAATCACTCTATCTATTAAAAAAACTGAATTAAAATTCGTAGCGTAGTTTTAAAGATCTATACATATACCTCATTTTTCCAGACTTGATCTATTTGGTAAATAAACATGGCCGACTCGAACTGTCATTTAAATGTCAATGAGATACTGTCAATCAATAGGGTTGGGAAGTATCAAAATAACTTGCTTTGGGAAGCTACCGCAAATTGTTGTATCGAATCGTATCAACATCGATTATACTCAACGATATATTTTTTCGAATTTAATAAAATATTTTTAATAAAATAATGTATTTGTTTCAAATATGCACTAGTAAATGTAATATTATCGATAAATGAGAGTAGCATAGATGTTTAAAATATCTTTTACTCGCATATAAATTAATTGTATTTCATCTTATTTTTCTACCTGACGTAAATAGTGAAATTATTGTTAGGTATACTTTTACGGACTAAATACTTTAATCTCGTATTTCTAATAATAAAAATAAATTGTTGTGGCTACTTTATACTGTTACCAGCTCAGATATTTTTTGAGAAGTCATTTGAATTTTGTTATTATTTCACTTCTTTTCACACTTTCACATTAATCACTCAATTCATATTTTTCTTAAAATATTTTTTTATTTGTGATAATTTATCTTAATTTATTTTGTAGGCGTATTTGCGTGAATTTTATTTTCTCTGAAGTCTATAATTTAAAATCTTGTATTAAAAATATATCTGTAATACTTCATATTAATTTATTTTTTATGTATTTTTGAGTTATTTTAGTTTGAATTTTTTGAAGTTTACGTTTTAATATGCCAGATTAAAAAATAATTTTCTATTCGTCAATTTTCATACGTAATACTTTTGTGCTTTAACAGAGTAGTTAAAATATCGCGATATGATTCGTCATTATCGCGACATCAAGAAAGCAAACTTGCTTAAATTTTATGAGTTTATACCACGAACAAATATATCGATTAATGTCACTTAGCAAAATCATGAAACCAATGTAACAAATCGATTCGTCTTTCCCATCACTAATTTGGAAATGACCGAAATGTCAAATTTTTGTTGAAATAAATTATCTGTGCAAATTAGTTTCGCCGGTTTTGCAACTTTAATTAAATTTTATCTATTACAATTGTAAATTTAAAGTAGTTTTTGTTGTGAATCGAAGTGTAATACATCAAGTGAACCGATGTAATTGTTTGCAGGTCGTTTGACGCGTGTAACTGTGTGAAAATGTGATGTTTCGAAAGTTAGGTGGTTTGTTTACTAAATAACTCAACTGTGGAAAAATGGAGTATACATAGGGACAGACAGCGCGAAGCGATTTTGTTTTATACTATGTAGTGATTGTGTTGCTTTAACACCATAAGGCATAAGGCGTTTACATGGTAACTGTATGACTATTCTATTTATTAAATGTCTAGTGTAGAAATCCAAAATATAGTATTTGTTCGTGAGCGACTGCCACGCGTTGTGATATGGGAAACTGCGATAAATCGTCCAGACGGCTAAAATGCCACATTCGTTTGTGGCTGGATCGATTTATCACACCCTTCAAACCAGAGCAAAGTGGAACGCAAGCTGTTGACGCGGGAACGCCCTGAGCTGTGTTTTTTTTTATATCTGACTGAAGTATCAAACAACCATGCAGTCCATCTGATGGTTTTTCCCTGTCGCCCATGGACATTGGTAATCAACTGTTACAGAACATTGGTTCCATCTGATCACAGATGCGTTGCTAATCCCGAGGAATATGATGGTCGCCTCATGTAAAAGTGTGCCGGCAACCACACCCTTCTATTGAAACGCAAGAAATGCTTCACGTTCATCGGTATGGCGTTGGTACTTCCCCGGTCGAACTACACTGGTTGTACTTTTTGTGTGGTGCTGGTGTCTCATCATGGCAAAGAAAGTGAAACATCATAACCCTTAAATGGTAGTTATTGTTGTGCAATAAACTTTATATCTTGTCGGATATATTCGTGTGGTTTTGAAACTTGGTCTTTAATTTGTATTACTAACAACATTGACGCAGCGTGGTAGAGCACGTCGCAGACCTTATAAATACAAGATCTACACAGTAGATAGAAATTGTTGGCCGGTGTGTCTAGGGAGACATTCGAAGCGTTCCAAATCAGTCTCCTAAGGTAGCCAATGCATCTGCATCGCCAACGCATCAGAGGCCAATGCATCTGTGGCCAACGTAAGATAAGGTTCTAATCTTATTTGGCTTTGGTTACAGAATCTGTCTAAGTGAGTTAGTTTTGTACTAAACATGGCTACTACTGTGGCCATACGTTTGCTACTTTTATATTAGTGAAATAAAAACTTTTTAACAAAAAATATCTACCGACTTCCATGTCACAAAAAAGTAAAAAATAATTTAAATATATTTTGGTCTAGAACATACTCAGTACTTAGTACATAGTCCTGAAGTCGGTGCTCGACATATTTCGCTGGACGACGGTAACTACGTCCTATATGAGCACCGACTTCAGAACTATGTACTAAGTACTGAGTATGTTCTAGACCAAAATATATTTAAATTATTTTTTACTTTTTTGTGACATGGAAGTCGGTAGATATTTTTTGTTAAAAAGTTTTTATTTTACACTTTTTAGTGACTATATTTTTATGTTTGTATTTAAATAAAGCCTCTAAGTTTGCTTTGTGCATCTACATATTCACAAAAATTAAACATAAAACACTTTTACAATTCATACAAACAGGGCGCCCCCTCTGGAAGTACCCCTCCATCATCAGGGTTGAGGAGTTGAAGGTCAAATTTTTCATCTTATATTGTTGCTTAGTAATCTTATAACATATACGTTAGTACCAGGTGGCTAACTTCTATGGCTCAGGCTTGCAGTACCCTGCATCATCAGGGTTTAGGAGTTGAAGGTCAAAATTTTAATTTTGTGCCTCTGTTTGGTATTATTTTTACATACCCGTAAGCACCAAATTGCCAACTCCTATGGTTTAGAATTGAAGTACCCCTTCATCATCAGGGTCGAGGAGTTGAAGGTCAAAATTTTAATTTTGTGCCTCTGCTTAGTATTATTTTTACATAACCGTAAGCACCAAATTGCCAACTCCTATGGTTTAGGATTGAAGTACCCCTTCATCATCAGGGTTGAGGAGTTGAAGGTCAAATTTTTGATTTTATATTTTTGCTTAGTATTTTCTTTACATAACCGTAAGCACCAAATTGCCAACTTCTATGATTTAGGATTGAAGTACCCCTCCATCATCAGGGTTGAGGAGTTGAAGGTCAAATTTTTCATCTTATGTTTTTGCTCAGTAATCTTATAACATATACGTAAGCACCAAATGGCTTATTCCTATGGTTTTGGCTTTAAGTACCCCTGCATCATCAGGGTTGAGGAGTTGAAGGTCAAATTTTTGTCCCATGAATTTGCTTAACAATTTCATTATATATTCGCAAACATCAAACGACCAACTTTTATAGTTCAGGCTAGCAGTACCCCTGCATCATCAGGATTGAAGAGTTGAAGGTCAAATTTTTCATAGTAAATACCTACATAGTAATTTTATTCTATATTTTACTCAATTGGACTTCTCCAGCTAAGGTTCGGCCGACTATCACTAATTTTATTATTTTGCTCCAAAAAGTTGAAGATCCTATGATTAGAACCTTATCAAACTCTTATCAGACTACCCCTGGAGTACATCCTTTCTAATAAAAAAAGAATCATCAAAATCGGTTGGCGGGATATTGAGTTATTCATACATTTATCGGGCACATTGAAAATGCAAATTTAAGACTTATGCGTTTTTCTTATAGATGCCCTTGTCAAAAAAATACTAATAAAAAATGGGACCCTATGACACGCACTACCTTTCAAATAAAAAAAAAATCATCTAAATCGGTTCACCCAGTCCGGAGAAATGAGGTAACAAATATAAAAAAAAAAAAAAAAAAAATAAAAATACAGACGAATTGATAACCTCCTCCTTTTTGGAAGTCGGTTAAAAAGTATCCTTTTATTATCTAAAACAGATTATATGCGCAGAGTTTCCGGTGCCAACGCGATCCGTCACCGAGACTTGTAACTTATCTACTTGTGTTTTTAACATCAAACACAAGTAGATAAGTTACAAGTATTAAATTTGTACCACGATATTGTTACGCTAAAGTTAGCATAGCGTACAAGTTGGTAGGAACGGGGTTGAAAGCCATTATCTGCCAAGAAACTTGCTCAGAAACTGTTGCGGTGTCGGGCCAAAATGAAACGATGCCACGCACGATGACTGGCTGTAATAAATCTTCATAAAAATGAGGTTATAGTGAACTAGACGTATAGAGAAATATTAAGAGATTGAAGTAGGGGAAATGGGGTTCAGTTCACGTGATTGTCCAGTATCTAATCTATTCTATAGACATAGTCTCGTCAACACATTATTGTCACACTGCTGGGCACTGGTCTTCTCTCAGAATGAGAGAGTTTTAGGCCATAGTCCACCGCGCTGGCTAAGTGCTAATTGATGCTTCACACACCTCCGAAAACTTTTTTAGAGAACTCTCGGGTGTGTAAGTTTTCTCACGATGTTTTGCTTCACCGAAAAGCAGTGATAATTAATTTCTAATACGCACATAATTTAATGTAACTAGAACGACAATGCAGATAGCATTCAAGTCGGTAATATACCTATACGTTGTTGCCCCCTGAGGGCTAATTTTGAATGCCTCGTGAGACTTATCCCCCAAATCTTTCAAACAACCTGCAATTACACTGTGCGTATCTGGAAATATACATACGTGGCTATGGTACTCCTATCAGGTGGACTGCATGCTCGTTTGCTACTTCAGTCATATAAAAAAAAGAAAAAAGTCAAACAAAATAAGCACTCTACCATTTTTAATTTACAAACTGAAAAAAAACAGTTATAAACTAGTAGTCTACGGCTAAATAACACGATAATAGTTTTTCATTATTGCATCTCATTTAGTAAAACCAATATAACAAAATTTAATTACTTACAGCCCATGACATGTAACCCGTTCCCGTAACGTAAAAAATACTAAAAATCATTACTTAGAGCCAGAGGTGATAATAGCATATCATCACTCACCCGACCGCCACACCTCTAGGGGGTATAGGGGGTAAAGTTTAAAGGTCTGATCAACCGTTTTAACCATATAGCAAGAGTTGCAAATGCTACGGGCCCCGCGTCCCAACACCTACCTGCTATTTATATTTTGCTACCTTTGCTATCCTAAACTGAAAGAAGATATAGAAAGTGCCATCTCTAAATTTTCCCAGATTAAATCCGGGAAAGTTTAATAGTAACAGTTTTGTTTTATTTAATACCCTTGCTTAAAGCAAACTATAGGCCTCCGGTCAGAATTTGCTGCCCCGGGCTGGCTTAATCTGGCACTGCGTTCACCCCACAGATTATACAGCAAAACAAAAAAGAAATTGTTGCTGTTCTTGAAAAATATACTTAGAAATACGGTTTCCGTAGATTCAAAGCTTAGAACCCCGTACCACGTTCATCGGGAAAATAAAAGCAAAAAACGGGGTCACTTTGATCTAAAAATTTGATAATTAAAGAGCGCTCGGCGAAATTCTCGTTTGGCGTAGGCGAGTGTCGCAATGGTGGGTTTTCTCGTTAACTGCGCGGTCCGGGCGCTCCGGTGGCGGCTACGGTATTTCGTACTTTACACAATCTGTAGTATGTTCCACGTGATCATTTATTTTTGTCGTCAGGATAATTGCTTAATATGGTAGTGGTGAAGGAAATAGCTTTTTGTGTAATCCTTTATTTTAATGTAAGTTACTATAAGTCTTAAGTGAACGTTGACCGCGATAAATGTCAAAACTGCGTATTACTTTTTTTATCGCACTATCTTCCAGGTGGCTATGAGAATACACAACTTTTCTTAAGTGGTTCATATTTGTCACGATTAGAGATATAACTTGAGTAATTAAACTATGTGCAAAAACGGGACAGTTAGACTTCGCTGGATATAGCGGGACAGATAGCAAGAACATTATCGTCCTTTTGACGCAATCGGGTAAAAAATGGGACGGTCCCGCCCAAATGGGTCTTTATAGTCACGTTAGGTTACCTGTCGTGCGGACAGGTTGAAGTTGAGTACATTTTGTGGTCACTATGCCGGGAATTACAATTAATACGCCTTGGAAGTTTTGCCTTATATGTAATTGTAGGTATATAAATTCGTATTATTTATACGATTTAAATAAGCTGTAAAATCTATTGATTATTCGTTTTAAGCCATAACTTGCAATGTACTTTGTAATGATGGGCGAAAACGTAAACGACAATTGTTTTGAGACAACAATAAACTCGTAGTAAGGGAACTGAGTACTAAGAAAACAACATAATCTTCAACATTACGTTAACGAATCACGTATGTTCTTAGTCGGAAATTATATTCCATATTGGTACTCTGTCACCAATCCGCATTAAAAACAAGGGCATGGGGAACGTGGTGGAGTGTATCCGGCCTCCACCAATCGTGGGGAGACACCCTTCGGTTCGGTTATGTCAAGTAGATTATCGTTATATCGAAATATTCTGCAAATTTTCACTCGATAACGTCGCAAATCTTAATATCTGGTTGCCTTTTCAATTTTCACGTAAAGATTACTTAATTTAAGAGTTTGGAATGTGAGTGTTGAGTACGGGAAACAGAATTCATATTCGAATTCGGAGGAAAATTTTCTTTTCCAATTTCTAATCTCTAATATCACGTCCGTTGGCGATGGCACGTAAATTATGTTGCAGTTTTCTCGTTGTCCGATGGCCTTATTGATTAACTTTCTACGCATAGATGTGAGTTTATCCCTTAGGTATCGGGGAGTAGAATACGGCTACGGTATCCCCTGCCTGTCGTAAGAGGCGACTAAAAGGGGGCTCCTGGGGTTGCGGACGGCTCGAGAGGGAGCTCGAACCGCCCAGCCAGCGACCCCGAGAAGGACGGTGGCATGTGTGGCTGCATGTCGCCGTAGACACCGGAAGATGCAGGGGGACAGCTACATGTCCCCTAAGAGACGAGCCCATGAGGGGTGCTGCGCTAGGGGGTACTGGCGCGTTTTCTTTAGAGGTCCCGGGGTCCCCTACAAGCGCTGAGGAAGGCCACCGAGGAGGTTTTAGTGGGTAAAAATCCCACATAACCCGGAGTCTCTCCTCAAGGCTCCGGGTACCTTTTGAAGGTTTCCTCCCCGTCAAAGGTATACGCTCTAAGGATAGTGATAGATGATTCTCGTGTCCTTGTGCCCTCGTGTTTCTATGTCCTAGATCGAAAAACAAGAGTCAGTATGGCTCTGAATAGTGACATATGTCGGGGATACTGGAGTCAAAAGGTGGTAGTTTAAAGGTGATAGAACCAGTGTAGTTCGACTGGGGAAGTACCACCGCCACACCTATTTCTAACGTGAAGCATTGCTTGCGTTTCGATAGAAGGGAGTGGTTGCCAACACACTTTTATATCAGGCGACCATCATAGTCCTCGGGAGTAGCAAGGCATCTGTGATTGACTTCAGTTGAACCTATGTTCTGTATGAAGTTGATTACAGATGTGGGCCATGGGCGGCAGTGACAACTTCAGGTGTACCATCAGTACCATCAGGTGGACTGCATGCTCGTTTGCTGCTTCAGTCAGATAAAAAAAGTAAATTTGTCTGCAGTTGAGCTGCTCATGATACTATCACAAATCATCCGCCTATTTGCCACGACGATTGTCTTGTTAACTTCTATAAACTGAAAACTATTTTCACGTTCACGTTTTCAGCAACTGTCTTTAGAAAGCAATTAGTCTATGCGTAATTATTATATTAATACGTGAAGCAAAAATTTGTGATTTTTAAGTAATATGCCGCGGACGGATTAGTATGAAATTTTGCACGGTTATAGTGGACGTAGAGAAGGAGTGCAGAATGTTAATATTTTTTTCTAATAATGCATTTTTCATACATAAAATCAACTAAAAACACATTACACACACTGCCTTGCATTTGTCACAAACACATATGTAGGTACTTAGTAAATGAAATAGAACATTGAATGTCTTACTATGAAAAGACACAACGTCAAGAATGTCAGATGACATTTGATTTGAATTAGAGAAATATTCGTACTAATTTGGACAATATGAAGTTTAGTTTTTTAATTTAAATTACGGTCGAATTTCGGCCGATGCTACGGGTGACTAGTTTAATTAAAAGCCCGAAATCGAGACATTAAAACATAAATAAGAATAAAATAGAAAACTTTGCTTCAGGTAATTTAATAACAACAAAGAAGCCCACCGAAGTGAAAGAAAAAGCTAAAGTTTATAAATCATGACATAAATTTCAAAGGCTTCCTTTGTGAGTGAGTCTGGACCAAATTTCTTTATTTATTTATTTATTTATAGACCAAATGTCGATCGCCATGTCGTAAAGTATAGTTTGGCAAAATCATCAACGGAGTTGATTTTTCAAAAAAGCAATAAGAAAGTAAAACGATATGATATATTTTTTTTTATCTATTTTTCTGTAGTCTTCAGTATTAAACATAATTTTATTGGACACATGTTTAGTTGTTAAATAAGACTTGTTTCGTGTCATTTATTAATTTTATATTGGTAAATATTATTAAATTATAACATACTAGCTTTTGCCCGCGGCTTCGCTCGCGTGGAATTTAGCCTGCCACATAAAGTTTGCAAGGTGGTAGAGCAATGGTTCAACCAGGGAGTTATCACCGCCGCACCTATTTCTACCGTGAAGCAGTTCTAGTGTTTCATTAGAAGGGTGTGGCTGCCGGTTCGCTTTTATATGAGGCGATCATCAAAGTCCTCGAGAGTAGCAACGCATCTGTGATTGACTTCAGATTGAACCCTTGCCCTACTTCCTAAATCTGTGTGTTCAAATTTCAAATCACAGGCACGTATATTAATTTGAATTAGTTTTGTCGGCAACGGATATTAATACTTATTCTGAAATTAAAAGTTTTAAGAAAGGGTCTCAAAACGCGTGACGTTTACCAACGCGCAGTTGGCTAGCGTGGTCAACTACAACCTTTTTTTTTCTGTTTTCGAGGGGGAAACCTTCCAAAGGTACCCGACGCCGTGGGAGCAACGCAGGGTTATGTGGGATTTTTACCGCACTAAAACCCCCCCGGTGGCCGTCCTCAGCGCTGAAAAGGAGGACTCCGGGATCTCGAAACGACTTCAACCGGAATCCTCCGACCGCGCTGCCCCATCGGGCTCCTCCCAGATGGGCGGCTGGGCCCACCGCTCCGTCTAGTCTTTACGACGGTATGCAACCACACATACCGCCGTCCTTCCCGGGATTGCCTGACTGATTGGGATTGTCTGCAACCCCGGAAGCCCCTTTTAGTCGCCTCTTACGACAGGCAGGGGATACCGTAGCCCTATTCTGACCCCGAGGCTACAGGGACGGGTCAACTACGACCTAAACTACTGCTAAACTGACTTATGTGCCGAGTTGTATAACATTAAAAGGTCGATGACGATTGAATGACATATCTAACCTTTTCCACTGTTTCATTCTTATTGACCTTTTTTTGTCGAGGGAGAAACCTTTAAAAGGTACCATACGCCGTGGGAGCGACGCAGGGTTATGTGGGATTCTTATCGCACCAGGACTCCGGGATCTTCAAAGGAACGCAACTGGAGTCCTCTGAGTGCATTGCCCCATCGGACTCCTCCCAAGTAAGCGGCTGGGCCCACCACTCCATCTAGTCTTTACCACGATATGCGACCACACGTATACCACCGTCCTTCCCGGGATCGCCTGGCTGGACTGTTCAAGCTCCTTGCATCCTGGCTCTCACGACAGCATGCGACCACACATGCTGACATCTTTCCCGAACTTGCTGACTGGGTGTTTGGACCTTTCCTAGCCGCCCGCAACCCCGAAAGCTCCCTTTTAGTTGCCTTTCAGCACAGACAGGGGATACCGTAGCCTTATTCCCGTAACTACAGAGACGTCATTGTCCTTTCACATTTTGCTCCGTGTTTTATAACCATTTAAATATTAATTTCATAGAACTTCGTTGTATACGGCGGCGGCGCACGGCGCGTATTGCCGGTCAATCAATTGAGTACGCAATATGTTATACTCGTAATATCTTCTAAACTACTTATCCAATTTACATGGTGTAAAAAGTAGATTCAATCTGAATTAGATGCTTGATTTTTTGAAATCATTTATTTTGATAAGGATTAATATTTAGTTTGTATAAAACCCATGGAAACATCAACTTCATATTTTTTAAATTTTCAAAGTATAAAAAGAGTTATTGTGGGTTATACATAAAATATAGATATATGCTGTCGCGGACTTTTATTTAGATCTATGTGAGCCAAACAATCCCACCGTACATTATATTTGGATATCTCCAACGGTTTAGGCAGCGTACGCGAAGATAGCTCTCAGAGGACAACTTTTTTTGCGACTAATCTGATATTTCTCGTTATAGTATAACCTTATCACAAAAAAATTGGTATAAATTAAAGTCCATGTGTTATTCTGATGTGTAACCTATACTACTGTAAAGTTTCAACCAAATCCGTTCAGTAGTTTTTGCGTGAAAGAATAACAAACACACATACATCCTCACAAACTTTCGCATTTATAATATTAGTAGGATTTTCAAAGTATAAAAAGAGTTATTGTGGGTTATACATAAAATATAGATATATGCTGTCGCGGACTTTTATTTAGATCTATGTGAGCCAAACAATCCCACCGTACATTATATTTGGATATCTCCAACGGTTTAGGCAGCGTACGCGAAGATAGCTCTCAGAGGACAACTTTTTTTGCGACTAATCTGATATTTCTCGTTATAGTATAACCTTATCACAAAAAAATTGGTATAAATTAAAGTCCATGTGTTATTCTGATGTGTAACCTATACTACTGTAAAGTTTCAACCAAATCCGTTCAGTAGTTTTTGCGTGAAAGAATAACAAACACACATACATCCTCACAAACTTTCGCATTTATAATATTAGTAGGATTAATACGTTGGTAAAATTGAAGGATTACTACATTATACTATTTTTTTTTATAAATAATGCATAAAACATACATAAAATCAACTAAGGACACATTACACACACTACCATGCATTTAACACAAATACATACTTATAGAAGCAGTGATAGATAGCCTAATAGTTAAAACTTGCCCTCTCGATCGGGAGGTCCGAGGTTCAAACCCAGGCACGCACTAAAATTATGTGCTTTAATTAATTATCACTGCTTTTCGGTGAAGGATAACATAGTGAAGAAATATACATACCCAAGAGTTCTTTAAAAAAGAAGTTCTCGGAGGTGTGTGAAGTCCACCAATTCGCACTTGGCCAGCGCGGTGGACTATGGCGTATAACTCTCTCATTCCGAGAGAAGACCCGTGCCCAGCAGTGGGACAATAATGGGTTGACGACAACGATACATTATAAACGAAATTGTGGTGGAATTTCGATCGTTGCAATGGCTGACTAGTAATATTAAATTGATCTTCGACTTAAATATACTACGTTGAACATACCAATGTTTATCGGACATAAGTACTACACTCAATTTGCAATCGAGCTATGTTTTCACGCCCCCACACTAACACAAACGGACTGAAAACACAAACAGCGCGGGGCAATTTGTTTTCACATTGTGATTTCAATTGTTTTAATTGGTTCCGCGCGTTTTCGAACGCGACTATTTATTGTTGCGTTAACGCAATCAAAGCGATCGGAATCATTTGGTTTATATAAACAGTTTATTGTTACATATATCATTTGGGTGTGAATTGTATCGTTAAATTGGTGTATCGATTACTGTTGTACCCTTAAAATTTGTGTCTCTAAATCTATACTAATATTATAAAGCTGAAGAGTTTGTTTGTTTGTTTGAACGCGCTAATCTCAGGAACTACTGGTTCAACTTGAAAAATTATTTTTGTGTTGAATAGACCGTTTATCGAGGAAGGCTTTAGACTATACAATTATATTTATTGGTTAGATATATTTTAGAGCAAAATATTAACCTCATGTTGATCCACCCGCAGTATATGCCGCATGCACCGTCGTATACGATGAAGTGCTATAAAAATTACTATATGTTTTTTACAAGACACAGGAGCAAAATGGGAAGAGTAGATCAATGTGAAAGAAAACTTTCAATTTTCTAGATCATCTACATATTAGGTATCTTTTTTACGCGGGTGAAACCGCGGGTACTGCTAGTATTCTATATGTAATAACATACCTACAACATTTATGCATACAATAGGATCATAATCTTCTTTAGAGAGATTTAAGAGTCCTATGTCCGCCGTGTGTCAGTCTTGAGTAGCACTACTTAGTCTTCTTGCAGATGTCGTTGGAGACGACTTAGGTACAAAATGAAAAATAGGTAGTAGCAGGTAGTGCTAGACGCCTTGCATCAGTAGGGAAGGCCTACGTTTACCAATAAAATTAAATGAAATGTCTTTATGAAATGAAATGTCTTTATTTTCTATATTGCCCCCGTTGGCATTTGCTTACAAATTGTCAGTTACATTTTTTTTCTTACACTACCACCGGATCGGAAAACGACCTCAACTGAGAAGATCCGGCAAGAAACTCAGCGGGTTTTACTTTTTTCTTATTTATATCCATTTTTATAAATATAATTATAATCATGTTGTTTTACATGATAATGAAAACTAGCTCCAGTATCTTGCCTTGCCAATGGACCTGAAAGGGCTGATGAATGGAAACTCGTCTGTCACAAAACAAGAATAAACAAAGCTCGATATCTAATATCAAAATGTCGTGCTCATGCCTTTACAATAAAGAAAAATGTCGTGAGGAAAGTAGCATGTCACTGATAAAACCATGGCACGTGCCTTCGAAGTGACGTTCGTGACGTGACGTAAAGCGACAGCCAACGCTGCTGTGAGTTGGCGAGAAATGGCTCTATCGCTTTCGTGGTACAACTGACACATACTTGCTTTTGCCGCATTGCAACAAATTTACTGACGATTTTTCGGTGGTTGACGCAGAATCACACAGTTCAAGACTTGCTTTTAAAAATTCAACTTACATATGAACCTATTGTTTCACACCTACCCTCCGCATCGCCTACGTTAGTTGATCTATGTATTTTTGTTATTTTGTATATGTATTTTTCTCTGTAAGTGATTTTTGTTAATCTTTTGAGAAATGTTTTAAACGTAATCTGATTGTACTAAATTGTAGACTTATCCGTGGGTTCGGCTAGATTCCATACAATGACTTCCCTTGTAAGTGATTAAGAATCTCTCGACATTTCCGCCAAAAGATTCGAAAACTTGAACCCCTAACAAAGTATCCCTCGATAATTTCCCCCGAAATGTGACGTAGAGCTAAGCCGTTTAAATTTCGTTTTACTAAGCTCTTCCTTAAGCAAAGTTCCGTCGAGCTTATCTGCGACAGTCTATAAGAATCTGTCGACTTACCACCAAAAAAATCCTCTGTCTTCTCCCTTTTTAGGAACCGATAAATATAAATACAGCGCCATTGACACGACATAAATCTTTATGTAGAAACTAAGACCATTAGCAACGGCACGTCTCTGATATATCTCGAAAAAGACATTTATTTTAATAAGGTTGTAGACTGAAGAGTAAATCTTTTCGTAGCACGCACAGCCTTTGCAAGCGTAACACAATTATGCAAAGGGCCGCCCACGCGATACCTTACGTAATGCAAAGTACTTTTCAGATTATACTAATTCGATGCGATTAGAAAAATAAGCTTTTAAGACCTTGAACACGCTATTAACAGGGCACGTTTGTACTTATTCAATATATTATTTATAATTTATGAAATGGAATGGTAGTTTAAAGATAAAGTGTTTATAAGTGATAAGGATTTAAAAGATACCTTATATGCTGCTTAAGAGGAACGTCGATGCACTAGTTTTAGTATAATCTTGCTCGCCAAGTTGCAGAACTACTGCCTGACGTATTTTTAGCGTGAAAAATATCCTGCGTTTCAGTGGAAGGGTATAGTGCCCGAGAATAGCAACGCATCTATTATTGTTTTCCGATGGAACCCTTGTTCTATATGAAGTTGATTACAGATATCCGCGGGCGGTGTTGGCTGCTTGTCGTCAAGTGGACTGCATGCTCGTTTCAATTGTATAAAATAAAAACTTGCAGTATGATCATAGACATTGAGAGAAATCTCTACAGGCGGGGGCGACGTGATCTTTTGCGATATAAATTTTAAGGAGAGTGAGCGGTTTCACTTTCCGTGGAATGTTTAGTTGTAATAGAGGGCCCAAAAAAGCTGCAGATTTTTTGCAAATATCTTAACTGCATTGATGTACAATAACTCTTAGCACACTGCACTGTCTGTCAGAACCCGTAAGTTTCGACTATGGCGCTAACCTTGGAAACGAGATACAAAATTGTGCTGCACTCCACATTCCAAGCAGCGCTTATCACTAGCTCAAGCTGGTACGTTTTGTCGAGCTAATCGTGGCGCCGATCTGCCTTTAGATAACTCTCTAAACAAATCATCCAACCTAAATTAACCTCCGCTAATCCACATTGGACAATCCGTCATTGCGGTCATGCCATTAGGTTTTACCCAGTTGCGAGCTGACCAACCGTATACAATATGTCCTACAATGTATAGAAAAAGGAAAAAAATAGGTGTTAATATTAGCGTGACATATGAGCCTCTGGCGCGTGTAACATTAGTGTGAAGGACAAGCGTGATCCGTTACGGTAAACTCTCCACGGTTAAGCCTGTACAAATGTGTTCGCTTGCCCTTTATTTATATGCACGATATGAATATGTACGAAAGCTTTTATTCTTTCTAATAATATGACAGTAATTCACGCTGTAAAAAGTAAAATAAAGTGTTAGAAAGGTTTACGAGGGCTGTGTTTAGAAAAATGTGTGTCAATTTTGAAGGTAAACAAAACTGTTTCTACCTGATAACAACCGTAGTATCAGGACCGCTGTGTTCTGATCTCAAGGGCCTCACCTAAACGTAATTATTTGAGGCGTTTCAACTTTGTCATCAAGGGTAGCAAACTCATCTATAACCAATCTCATATATGACTTTTCTATCGGGGGTTGATTACAAATGCCCAAGGGTTGTAGTGCCGACTACAACCACATAAGGTGGACTGCATGCTCGTTCGCTACTTCCAAATTGTAAAAAAATGGCGTCACAGTCACTATATAATAGACTAATAGATAGTTAATGTGAATAAGTGTACATATTGATCTTTAATTATAGTGTTAGGTATATACCTATTTTGTATATGATTTTAACTTTAAGTTTTTTTTTATACTTTAACCTAACGATAAGGCAGACTGGCTACCTGATGGAAAACAGTTCAGGTCAGTTCAGGTTGTGTAGATACTGCATTATAAAATAAACTTAGTCTTCAAGGAGGGTTAGTTCTTAGAAGCGCAGCTGCAATTTTTAATAAGTATGCGGTACTTTAGTACTTATTCTACTTTCGTACTGTTCTTCAGTTCTTTATATAAACCGCTTACGTTTTACAATTATTCCGCACTCGTAAGTATAAACTTAATGTTATAATAACTGTTTTCGTGCGCACAACGTAATATAAATATAGAAAATGTTTTCTTTTTATTTCTAGGATCCATTTATACACGAATTGTACACTTGTTGAGGACAAAGGGCGTACTTTTTTTACACGGAAATGATTACTATGCAAGCGGAAGACGTGGCAGAAATTTGAATACGTAATAACTTTAAAAAGAATGAAACAGAATGTACAGCGGTAGTTTAATTTTTTTTCATGTAAATTTCTGGCGAAGCGGCGCTCTACTCGAAATAATTTATTATTGGGGCAGCGCTGGAAGTTTCTAGGAATTATGTTAAATTGTAAGCTGGCAACCGGTACAAGGGAACAGTCTATAGGAACTGAAAATTGGAACACAACTTCAATACTTTTACTTGGTTGTCTTAATACATGGCCCGAATTCTATCCGTTTTTCGTGAAATGTAGTAGCGGAGTAAACTACTTAGCACCTTATTTTTTTTTGTCTACGAGGGAAAACCTTCAAAAGGTACACGACGTCGTGGGAGCGACGCGGGTTATGTGGGATTCTTACCGCACTAACCCCCCCAAGGTGGCCATCCTCAGCACTGCGTGGAGGACTGCGGGATCTCCAAAACCTCCTTAGTACCTAGCTTGTGTTGTTAGCCGTTTATTTTCTATCTAGCCTCTAACTTCAAACCAGAATAAATTTCCGTTTGTCACAAATAAGTGCGGTAAATAAAACTGACTTTTGTTACCTTAAATGTGATCATCCCAGTGATAACATAAATGAACAGTTTGTAAAAATATGTAGATTTATGTATTATAACTGTTTACAATTCAAAACAATCGGCGATTGAATACAAATTGAACATTAACATTGTGGTTTGGCGTGGCAACGTTACACTCAATTATTAATTTGAGAATTGACGTAAAAGGTCACCTTTTCACGTTGACGAGGATCACAAGCTAACTTGACCTTCATTTAGTAAAAAGCTTGTTTTTTAGTCGTCTAATATTTGTTATATAAAATAAAATAGTTAAGCAAATCTCTTTGAGACTTATTTGCCTTATTTAACATTAAAGTGCTCGTATGGTTTAAACGTTACGTTGAATTACTTATTATTTTGAAATATGGGCTGACAAGTGTGGAGAGGTTGAAAGCTATGTGTTAATTATACTTTTAGATTTTTATTGTATAATATATATTTTTTGGCCAACTTCTTTGAGAAGTTAGTTTTTGTTTTTATAAAATTGGAGTAGCAATCGGACATGGACATCCGTTATCAAGTCCTCATTAAAGAGGGTCTGCTTAACTCCGGTTACAACCAACCTTCCACCGAAACTTTTTACTGGTTCACCCTAGAATTAGAACATGGCGGCGAAATGAAATGTCCTTATTTTGTATAGGCCTTCGTAGACAGAAATTGTCAGTCATATTTTTTACACTACCACCGCATAAGATCGGTAATGGAACCATGGTTTATTTATAAATGATTTAGTTTCGCTACGAGCTTATAAAATCAGGAAAGTGATCAAAGTTCCACAAATGCTAGTCGTTATGTAGAAAAAGATTATTGTTAAGAAAATTCTTTTGCAATAATTTCATGTAGGTACCTACTACCTAAGTATGTAAAACATACCTGGATTAACACATAGGGCATTCATTTCTGATGTAAAGCTAACCAAAGCAGGCAGGGCCACGATAATAAGCTAATAAGGAATATGTATAACACTTTACACTTACAGCCCCACACTAGGATTTTCTTCTGTGCCGTGGGTGTCATGGACATACAAAGTCGAATACACAAACACCCAGACCCAGAACAAGAATCTAAACTCATCATTCAGATACCTGTCTGGCCGGGAATCGAACCCAGGACCCATTGCGCGTCAGTCCGGTACGGTAACCGCTGCGCCACGCGGGTCGTCAAACAGTACGAAACAATACAGTAGGCGCGTAATCATAGCCCCGCCGCCCGGCGATGATAACGCAGGCGTCGCGGCGCGGCGCCCCGATCGACCTTGTCGTCCTACTGTAGGGTAGCCAGCTGGTTTATTAACGCGGAACGGTGTTTATTCTGCCTATCTACTTGCATACCTCACCTGTATCTAAAGCCAGAAGTAAATGAAAGTTTGTTTAATTTAATAACATCTGACCTGGCGAACTTCGTTTCGCCTAAAAGCAAAAAATCTAAAATTATCACTGTATTATGCATTTATTATACATGAAAACATTCCTCTTGAATCAATCTATTTAAAAAAAATGCATTAAAATCCGTAGCGTAGTTTTAAAGATTTAAGCATATATAGGGACACAACGAGAAGCAACTTTGTTTTATACTGTACTGTAGATGTGACCTACGCGGGTGAAGCTGCGAGAGAAACTTTTTCATTTTGTTATCAAGGGGGAAACCTTTAAAAGGTACACTACGCCGTGGGAGCGACGCAGGGTTATGTAGGATTTCTACCGCACTAACTCCCCCCCCCCCCTCCCCGGTGGCCGTCCCCCAGTGGCGTGGAGGACTCCGGCATCTCCAACGGAACACAATCGGACTCCTCCGAGCGCGATGCCCTTTCAGGCTCCTCCGTGGTGAGCGAATACGCTCATCGTACCTTGTGACGGCGGTATGCGACCATACTTGCCGCCATCCTTCCCAGGGCCGCTTGACTGAACGGCTCGAGCTCTCACTCTAGCCGCCCGCAACCCTGGAAACCCCTTTTAGTCGTATCTTATGAGAGGCAGGGGATACCGTAGCCCTATTCTGGTCCCGTAACTACAGGGACATGCAAGAGTAACCTAGTGATATCATAAGCATCAGTGAATGTCCCGAAAAGTCTGGAACGTTTGGCCACACAGTCCTATAACAGTGCCACGATAGTTAATTCGCTTCACGCCATTTGCATATTACTTCTTTTATTTGTACCTCCCTCCTTGATTGCTGTGTAATGGCGGCCGTCGGAAGTGCTTTTCTCCAGTTAAAGTTTTATTGTTGGCTTCAGTTAAAGTTTTGTCGCGGTGCCGACTTGGAGAACTGTTTAGACGTAGACATAATGGATTTGTTGAAATATGTCACGGAGTTTTTCACTTTTGTAACTAAAGAAACACGCTATTTCCATGAATATGTAATGATCTACGTGTAATAACTTCGTCATGTTTGAGCGGTTGACTTTGATGTTAACGACTAACGGTGCTACTATTTCACCCGCGTTTACAAAGTATAATGTGATAAATATACCTACATCTAATGGAAATGGAACCTTTCATGTTTTTTGAAATATCCATCATAACGCGACAAACTACGTGACATAATTTATTTATTTATTTAAAAAGGGCAGCCAACAAGACAATACATTACACTTACAATTAAAAACTACATTAGGCTTAAATTAAATGCTGTCTTAATAACAGGCCACCACGGCATGCATCGTGGTCGAGTTTAAATACTTAAAATTATATTAGAACACTTAATTGTACGTATTACAATAATAATTACGTATAGTATATGTATAAGTAAATGTGGTATGTATGTATATATGTATAGTAAAAAAATGTGTTAATGATTACAAAAATATTGTAGTTAATTGAATGTAATTAATCCTGTATTAGACATTTTATAGTATAAAAATATAATGTTATAAAAATTACATCCCTACTTGAAATTGTAACAACTTTTGTTAGTACTACTCATCTACTCCCATCAAAAGTTCATGAAATCTATAAACCGGATTGTAGGCGTGGCGATGCTAACCGTGGCGACCCGTCGCCACGCTATACTATGGTTTATATAGTCTTATGTGTGAGTTTACGGTGTGGCGAACAACTAGAAATCATTATCGAATATTTTTGTTAAATGTAAATTTATTTACATTATTTAGTTACTAGTAAACACTATAATATGTGACTTCAATATATTCTTTTCGATCTCATAAATTTAATTTAGTAGTTTTGATTTAGTGCTATTTCGAACACACAGGCCAACAGGCAGACAAAATTGAAAAAAAAAAAAATAGTTGGAAAGAATAAAATGTTTATTGTTTTTTAAAACTAACGTTTTCTAAAACCTACAAAATATTTTTATGCAATTATACAATTTACAAAGACAAAGATTACGGATAAATCATAGAGCACTAGGTATAAAGACTGATTGAAGTACGACGTTAATGTTGCCGAATCAGTACCATATACATATCAATCACATATACTGACACAATTTATTCTTACTCTGAATTATGAAGAAACAGAACGTCTTATCATGTATCTCACTCACACAAACACACACACGAATACAACAATCACACAACACACAAGCACATCATTATACCTGGTGGATGAGCGGGGTACCCTGTAACACAGGTTTTCCACCCAGTATGGGGACCCTTGCGACTTATTTATACTGTAACTTTGAGATGAATAAAGAATCTTGAATTTTTGAATTTTTTGAATCAACAGAGCTTAGTTTTTTTTTCAAACATTCTGATAAAAGTCCTCTTTGGTTCCAGGTGAAGATCCTGGTGCCGAACTCGACGGCGGGCATGATCATCGGCAAGGGCGGCAACTACATCAAGCAGATCAAGGAGCAGAGCGGCAGCTACGTACAGATCTCGCAGAAGGCCAAGGAGCTCTCGCTGCAGGAGCGCTGCATCACTGTTGTCGGTCAGTGTGGACTGGTTATACTTTAACAAAACTATTTGTAACATAAGGTCAACGAAAACATTTAACAAAGTCTGTCCATTAACGACATGTTTATGAGTTCTCCCAATCTCCTTTAGTGAGATTTTCTCTCGACCCTCACAGACTAATCCCACGTGAAGTTGAAAAAAATATAGGAGGAAAACATGCTTTACATAGTTTCTAGCAATTTTACCCAGTTTCTTGAAAAAAAAGCCGGTAACCCCTACGTGACATTTGATAAGCTTTGAAAAAACTTTCACGTAATAAATAGATGTTCCCTATAAGTGGGTGGTTTTTGTTCACCCTCAACAACTTGACGCATTCTGTTGTCATAGTGATATAGGCATCAATAATTACATAAAAAAAGCTACCAACTCTCACTTGGCCAGCGCGGTGGACTATGGCCTAATCTCTCTCATTCTGAGACAAAACCCGTGCCCAGCAGTGGGACAATAATGGGTTGACGAGAATTACATAAATTGCCGATAATAAGTTTGGTTTGTTTTCAAATACACATAAAGTATCCGCTACATGTAGTTAACCTAACATTATGCGCAATGGATGCACCATTGCGCATAATGTTAGATTAACTACAATAAAATAATAATAAGCTTTAAATTAATATAACAAAAGCTATACTGGATTTTAGAAAATTTGCATCTGAGCGTCATAAATGAATGTGACGTAAGAATTTGTACAAAATTATCTACGTATCTATTTAAAATTGTTAGAAATTATTTACATTTCACGTTTATTTGAAAGCTCCATTCCTTAATATGGTAAAACGAATATTTTTCATGGAATTATCTCAAACTGCTTTAAGCTAGAAATATGTGTCGCATTATCTCGACATTTTAAAGGAAAAAAAATAAATACAAAGAACCCACCTATGGTGTATTCCAGGCGAGAAGGAGAACAACAAGAAGGCGTGCCTGATGATCCTGCAGAAGGTGGTGGACGACCCGCAGTCCGGCTCCTGCCCGAACGTCTCGTACGCGGACGTGGCGGGCCCCGTGGCCAACTACAACCCCACCGGCTCGCCGTACGCCGTGCCCACCTCTGAGGTGACCGAGGTGACGGCTTGGACACGCTACGCTATGTGTATTATGCGACCTGCTGATGTTGGCTGGGCTCTGCACGTCCTGATTGGCGACGCGAATAAAATCGCTAAATTTTTGTCGATGCGAAATGTAAACAAACGAAGGAACACAAAAGTTTACCGAAATATGTAGATTAGTTGGATAATTTAGAGCAAATTCAGAACGTTCTAAACAATTATTGCTTACGTATTCGCTTGTTTTAAGGAATAGTTTAAATTCGTTACTGGGGCACGCAGGGCAAAAGACTGTGCGCTAAGGTACTTTACAATATATAAGTATAAAGTAATGAGTAAATTTACGTCAAAAAGCCTCTTACGGTCTTTGAGCGCTCCATTGTCAATTTCTTACGTCGAAATTTTCACGAATATATGTTACCAAGGATGAAGCAATTTCAGTAAGCAATGTATAAAAAGAATATACGACTAGTATCGTAATAGCTTTGAACTTGAGTTTCAATTACATTCACAGCGAATAAATTTTAATTTTAATGACACCCAGTAATTGGTTGTTCACGATTTGAATTTTATTCTTGAAAAATTTTCCTTCGGGTATAAAACCGGTGTTTATTGTTTCGTACGTGCGACGGCAGAGCCCCGCCGGGTGGACGGCACTTGCGGGCGTGTTCGAGTGGTTGCGCACACTGGCTCGTTCCCATGATGCTCTACACTACACCCTGGACGACACTGCAACTACTGGCGACACTTATGTGCACTCTATGTACACTGGGATAGAAACGGAAGTCGCTTGACAGTGCACATTTTTGATTTGATATAGTTTGACATGTTTCAAGACGGGTAGTTTCTTTAAGGGTTGATAGCTAGTATATACTTCAGTACATAATTTCGGATGAATTTTATACACAAAAATAATTGTTTCGCCAGTTTTTGCCGTGCTGTCTATACATCATTCAGATCATTATTTCTATGATATGATTCAAAATTGTTTTTTTACAGCCTTTTTCAAAATTATTTTGTTATTTCTAATTAACACTATTTATGAAATTATTGTATCTATATGATTGATATTACAGAAATTTACTCAAATTGGTTTCTTAAAAAATCACAAAAAAATCTTATGGAGAATTAATCATTTTCCTTCACTAACATTACTAATTAAAGTTTGAAGAAGTTCGAACTACTTTTGAAGTGACGACCCTCTGGTCACTCATTATTCAAGCAGTTTCATGGTCATTTCCGACCCCATCTCTACATTACCATGAGCATACATTACCGTTTCATTTAGTTAATCGATTTATGTAAGGACTGTTTCAAAATGACTTTGTTATATTTAAGGGGGTATTCTTGTCTAGAAATTTGAAAAGCATTGATATTTTTTTTCTGCATAATTCGATAGCTTACATATTCAAAAATATCTCTTTAAAAGGATTTTTCAAGATTCAAATTATTTTCAAAGATATAGCCGTTTTCGTATCGTGGCTACTAGAACGGTTTGAAAGGACGACTGCAACAATAAGCTTTAATTAATGAGTACATAATATAATAATAGGCTACTGGGGATTCCGGGATACCTGAGTATCAATAGTGTTCTCTCTTTTCATATACTTTTAGTTTATGTGTTTTATATATTTCTGTTTACGGTCTAAGCTTAAGTTCATTCGTCTACCTACGACGTAAACAAAATTCTATTGTGGGAACAGCCTCACAGTTTTTTCTGCACTCACAGGTGTGCAGGAAGCTTTTTTTATGGTACTAATTAACTGATGTGGTGTCCTCAGGGCCACGCGCTGGGCGGTTCAGTGGGCGGAGTGGGCGGCGTGGGGTCGGTGGGCGGCGTGCTGGTGAACGGGTCGGGGCTCGGCGCGCTGTCGCTGTCGCTGTCGCTGGCGCCGCCCGGCACGCCGCCGCCCTCGCCGCTCACGCAGCACACGCTTGACCACATCAAGGTATGTACACCAATCCGACACACTACAAAACTGCTATATACAACACACTAATACTTACCTATGTTTACCATCGTAACGTACGGTAACGACAACCTTTGTGAAATTTGCATCATCACACACCTACAACTCTATTCCACTTTACACACTTACTCGCCTATAATCTATCTTTGTAACGCTTACATTCATCTATTTCATTTAAAAAGTATTCTTTTTATATGAAATAAATGCAGTTTAGCAGTTTCGCGCTCAACACTGACGTTCCTAACACCAAACGAATGACGCTCGAAATGTATGTTGAGTGGCACTTGAGGTGTATTTTGATAATTTTTTGAATGCACACTGGTAGCACACTAGTATGCAGCCTATTTGATGGTCATTTGTCCTCCATGCACATTTGTAACTAATTTTGTATACAAAAGGGGATCTATTTGAAGTTAATTACAGATGCGTTGCTGTTGCCGAAGACTAAGATCGTCGCTTTATAAAAAATAAGCCAGCAACTTTACTCTTCCATTGCACACAAAAACTGTTTCTTGCTAGAAATTAGTGTGGCCTTAGTATATCCCCGGTTGAACTACTCTGGTTCTACAACGTGTGAATACGTAATATCAAGTGTGTTCTAAAGCTCAATGCCAACGGTCGAAACGGCTCGCAAGCGAGTTTCGTGGCACCCAAGTCGTCGTGGCACTGACACAATGAGCGTACCTCCGCAGGTGGCGCTCCGGCAGGCGGGCTACTCGGAGGCGGGCATATCGGAGATCGGCGCCGCGCTCGCGCTGCTCGTGAAGCACGGCGTGCTCGGGCTGGCGCTGCCCGCCGCGCTGCCCGCCGCGCCGCTCTCCGCCGCCTACTTCCCGCTGCACGCGCCGCACGCGCAGGACTCGCCCGCCGTCTTCGGCCCGCTCTCGCAGGTCTCGCTCGGTGAGTCATGCCGACGCGCGACACTAACGCTCGCGTACGTGTACACGTGAACGCGTACGTACACACACACACACACACACACACGAACACGTACGTACACATACACACGAACACGTACGTACACATACACACGCGAATACGTACGTACACACACACACGAATACGTACGTACATGCATACACACCCATACAATCAAACACACAAAGAGGAGGACACGGATATACTTATGTAAATGAATAAGACACATTATTTAATGAATTTTGATGAATTACAAATAATTACAATGTTATAACTACTATACTATATTATACAAGGCGAATCTATCAAGTATATATGATTAGATAAAGCCTAAATTAACAAATATAGTAAAATTCTAAAGGAGCCTTTTATAATTGTTTTCCTAAATTTTATCCACACTAGGCAATGATACCATTATATCTCTATATATCATGTACTCGTATGTATGTATGTTTTATGTTTTTTCTATTAACGACTACTTAAATAGATTTTATTCGTTTCAAAACCTATCTAATTTAATTTTTACTTAAATTCAAACTCCTCTAAACATATTCCATTTCTTGTATGTTAGAAATAAGCAATCGACACACACTTGCAAAATGCATCCTTTGTACAAAATACCAACTCTACATGAGATAAAGATTATTGATCTAATAAAATTATCAAACTACAAAATGAACTCTTACAAAACCTTATTACAATGAAAACATTTATTTAACATTCACAACTTCTACTTCATCATTTTCTTTCAGTAAATATATCACACAATGTTAATGAAGAAATAAATTAAAGTGCGTTCCAAATGTGACACGTAAATATTTTTAAAGTACGATGGAACGCACCTTAATTTTTTCTATTACAGGTACACTAATTATATAATAAACTGCAGTACTTATGAACATTTATTTCTAAGTGTCGGTATAGATTTTATCGCGCCACAACACACAGTTTCACGCCACGCCGGCGTCACTTGCGTGTAACCTTTGGCACAAGATTTATGAGTAATATTATTATGTAATTCTGCTATCGTGCGACAGAATTAAAAAAAAACTGAATGAAACATGTGGGTTTTTAACCCTTTTAGGGTAAAAGTTTAAAATAAAAGTGATTCAAGTCGAAAGAATTGCTTGATCCTTACGCGTTGTGAGCAGAACACTACTTCAAACGCACTGCGTTATGAAGCGTGCAATTATGATACTTACGATATGCGTTTTACGAATTCTATGAGAATTCATAAACCGCATATCGTGAGTACCCGTTAAGTATTATAATGTATCAATTCCGCGACAATACTAGTCTAAAAGCGTGTAATTGTATGAAATTACACAAACATACTATTATTATAAAGCAATCAAATAAAATAGTCGATATTTTGTTTGAGTGGAATCTAAAATGGATTCATATTAATTCTGTCGCATGATACCTAATTATAACTTGTTTCATTTAATATCTATATTGTTATAATTTTATAAAGTGTATTTCCAATGTGTGTACAAACAAAAGGAGCGGTTAGGGACGCTGACAATTTTTTTATATACCAACGTGTTAAGTATTTTTTTACTATGAATTGGCTTCATACGATTGGCTGTGTCGTGTTTGAAATTAGTTGTGACTAATGACGTCATGTGGCCGATGTAGCATATAATTATGTAGATGGCGTTCTTGTAGTGGATACAAAAGAGACTTTATGTTGAATATGTAATAGGCTTAAACAAAAGGTCGTTGTAGACATTAAGAGGAATTTATTCAAAGCCGCGATATAAAAAATATCTCACGGTGAGGCTATAATGGACTTAAAGGCAAAATCGTGTTTCCATTCTTAGTAAGTTTCCTAATGTACGCGGTAATTAAAGGAACATAACATCTGTATTTTCTAGCTCGAAATCGATACCATATAATTTGTTAGACAACTCACTATTTTATTAGGAACAGTTTTATCAAGTAACTAAATCAATTTGCCGAATTTTGCATTCGAACAATGTCGTGCTCATTGTACGATATGTTATAATAAAATAGTACAGTGAAATAGAGAATATATGTAAATATTATATTATCTATTCTAATTATTTAATTTACCTACATTATATTATAATAATTAGTGTAATTGGCTGTCAGTCGACCGTGCTAATTATAAAAAAACATGATGAAAATCCTTATATGTTGTTCAATCAAAGATACTATATGTTGTTCAATCAAAGATACTATAAAATTGATTTAATGACAGTACAGTTATAATATATCGGCATCTAGTTAATCCAAATATATTTTGTAATACCACATTTGCGGGTATACGGTAGAAGTAAGCAACGCCCTCTACGTAAGTTATATGCAAGGCTACTATAGAAACATGGCTTTCAAAATTCCAAATTCCTTCGCAGAGCTTCGCACGTTTATCTTGAAAACATTGGCTGAAACGTAAACTTTCAATTTTCCATTCTCTATACAAAATCTTTGATGACATGGAATACGCTTTGTATGTTCCCCACGGACTGGTTGCGGGTAGTTTCATACCAAATGAATGTATTTGAAATAAAAAATATTTTGGTAAAATAAACTTCATAAGAATTTAATTTTTCATTAGTTATTTATTGTTGTGACTGATTTTGTCACAATATAAGTTTTAGAACGAATTTCTTCATAAAATATACAGTGTTTTTTGGTCTAAACAACTTTTTTGGTTTGAAATATATACCGCTGTGCTACTGAGATCGAGTATATACTATGTAATATTGACATAAATACAAAGTAGCACATAACACTCGATCTCGGAAGCCGCCAGCCCCCTGTTTCTGTAATATAATTATGTGATACGTTTTCTATTGCATGCGATGTCTCGGTGTATTGCTGATTCCGTTAACACGACTGATTGGCTTGTTGGTTTTACTTCCACTCTTCAAGTGTCAAAATTTCTTGAGTATCGCTTTTTTCATACCTCCCTATCGGCAATACATACCTAACACTGTGTCGTGGACAATGGCTACTTGACTGACGTGGTTTACATACATTTGTCAGTGGTAAAGGGGAAATGTAGTAAACTATTTTTTTAATTAGGTTTTATAAGCATTTTTTAAGTTACATCTGAAGTGTTAATTGAATAACAGAAAATGTATTAAAATCAATATCAATTAAAAAAAAAAAAAAATATTTACTAGAACGAGCGCATTCTACAAAACAAAGAAGACATAATATTAGCATACTTTGAGGAAATTTTGTGTGAAAATTACCATTTTTAAGCCGTTAAACTACTTCGTTTAATTTATGTAGTTTTACATATTTCGGCTGGCATATTATATTTTTCTAATGAATAGAATAATCACTTGTTAAAATTGCAATCCCAATAAAAATATATAGTTTATATATACAGAATAAACATGTTATTAATAAACATTTAAAAATATAGCAATAAACATATTTTTGTGCGATAATGCAAGCAAATCTTTCTTGTATGTCTCATATAAGACTTGTTAAATTTATCATTAAATTCATTGTGGGAGGAGATTCTAATCAGCAATGAAATAGGAAATGATAACTATTAAATACCGTTAAATTCTTATTTTATAATTTTTGAAAATGGTCCAAATCAATGGCAGTCAAGTAGTTTTATCACAAATTAAATATTTCTATACAATTTAACATAATAATAAGTTATATGTAATAACAATGATGTCCACGACATTATTTCCAAACGGAAAAAACGACTTGCGTTACATTTGTGTAGATCATAACGCTGTACGGCCACTGCACCATGTTACTGCACACTGTACAGGCAGATTCTTGGTAGATATTTTTATTGTTTATTTATTATTTGTTTCCTCGTAAGTCGTTTTCTCCCTTGCAACTTTACTTTCAAACCGCAACACAGTGCTGCCGATGTAGTTCTGACGTTGCGACGTCACGCGACCGATCGAATACCAATTACAATTAAATATCTCGTCACGCCGAACACTCTCGTGGGTTATGCTGGTGTACATTTTTAGTTGCTTACTTGTAGAATTTGTTTAATACTTTCATATTATTTCTTTATTTTCACTCTTGAGAATGGAGAGTAAACTTTAGTTAGATTATCTGTGTGCGAGTTCCTCCGTGTTTCGTAACGAGTTTAGGAGTAGACCTGTCCGTGTTCAAGATACATGTTAGAAGTATCGGGTAGATTACAAATTGGCTTAGCTTTAGTTTTCTAAATCGTGCCTCGTACGCGTCGCTCGCCGTGCGGTGGAGCGAGGCGGGGCGGTAGGGGCGGTGTGGGCGGTACGGGCGGTAGGGGGCGGTAGGGCGTACGGTAGCATCACCCGCGGGCAGTGTGGGCAGCGCGGGCGCGGCGGCGGTCGGGCGGGCGCTAACCCGGTTCTCTGTCCGCAACAGCGCGAAACGTTCTAATGTAAGTGTCAGCACCTCGCGCCGCACCTAGCGCGGCCGCAGCCGCGGGCCGCGGGCCGCAGCCGCGAGCCGCGAGCCGCCCTCAGCGTGACGCTCCGCAGGCGGCGCGCGCGGCGGCTCCTTAGAGCGTTTCGCGGAGGTTGCATTCGAGGCGCTTCGCCCCCCAGCCGTGGCGCCCATCTCGCTGTCGGCGGGCGTCGGCGCCGTGGGCGGCGTGGGGGGCGTGGGCGGCGTGCCGGCCTTCCCCTCCGCCTCGCTGCTGCCGCTCTCCAAGAGCCCCACGCCGGCCGACGCGGGCGTCAAGGACTCGAAGAACGTCGAGATCGCCGAGGTCATCGTCGGGGCCATCCTAGGTACGTCCGCCGCCACGTTACGATGTGGAGCGGTGGGAGCTTCATGTTTCATATTCAATGACATTTCGAATGGTTCCGTCTACTTGAATATAGAATAAATTTGTCATACTTTCACCTCCCTAAGCAATTTTTTTTTTCATCTAAAATATTATACTTAAGATTTTGCACTTATTGTTAGATAAAAATGCATGTCATTTATAAATTATTCATATGATATTGAAAGTAATTATGTAATTATTCTATATAATATCAATCATTTGCTATATTTCAATAGAATACAACTGCAGATCAAACATATGTATCTGCAGGTCAGAGATGCAAAAAGATAATTTTAATATCATTGTATATTATTTCTTCCAACTAAAAGACAAATTCTTAAATATCCTATCTTATACGTAAACCATCATGATTCAATAATTTCACATTTTTGACAATGGTTCCGACAAAATTTTATTACAATTTGCCAGTACCATTTTAAAGTTTTTCGTTTTGGATATCAGTGAAAAAAGTAATAATACATTTAATAAATTTCATTTTCATTAATTTTGTCAGTTTAATGTTGTATTTTGTATGTTTGATGTACAGTATATCTTGATATGTCGATCGTTGCTCGTTCGATCGCGGTCCGCTCACGTTCCGGTAAAATATAGTGCAAGTTGATGCTTTATGAGATCGTCAATTTAACTTAAAGTTAAATTCATAGACTTCAATAAACATATCGTCAGTGGAAAGGAAATAATATCAAATCGCCAAAATAGCATTTGTGGGTAAATTAGGTTTTGAAGTTGTTTTTTACAGAAAAAAAATCATGTCACCTTGATTTTTGGTGGGATATTGTTGTTGGGAGTTCTTACTACTCAACATGATCTCAGCAAAAATAAAGGTCACATACCTTACGATTATTTTTGCTGAGATCATGTTGAGTAGTAATAACTCCCAACAACAAGATCCCACCAAAAATTAAAGTGACATGATTTTTTTTCTGTGAAAAAACAGCTTCAAATTTCTTTTCCCACTAATGGCGCTTTGGCATTATTTCCTTTTTAGTGATGATATCTGATATAGTTTTATAAAACATTATAAGAATATTTCCTATCAATCCTTACGTTTGTCATGAGAAGCGTCAGTTTGCACTTGGTCGGAACACCGGGAGCGGTGGGAGTACATTCGGGGTTGCGTGGTGCGCAGGTCCCGGCGGGCGCAGCCTGGTGGAGATCCAGCAGATGTCGGGCGCGAACATCCAGATCTCGAAGAAGGGCACGTTCGCGCCGGGCACGCGCAACCGCATCGTGACCATCACGGGCACGCAGACCGCCATCGGCAACGCGCACTACCTCATCGAGCAGAAGATCCAGGAGGAGGAGGTGAAGCGCACGCGCCACAACGCCATGTCCGGCCTCATGCAGTAGCGGCCTCTAGTCAGTGCGGCGCGAGTTACCTGACCACTTTACGGTTGTACCCGACCGATACGATAGGTTTACGTATACGTTCGTTGAGCATTGCGCATCTACCGCGACGTTGATCTATAGTGTTGAACGTTTATTATTATTATTATTGCTATATTTTATGTTTCGACGTGATGACGTGTGATTATTGTTTGGATCCGCCTGGCGGACGGTTATTGTTGTTTAAGATGTAATGATGTAATACGATTGTGATATGTCCTATCACGGAAATTCCTATTCCATACACGTTTTATTTTTTTAATGTCGTTCACCGCATATTATATTATTTACACGGTTGATTTCATTGTAAATGTTACCATTGATAAGTTATTGTTTAGTTAACTCGACACTGTTATTAGGGCTAATGTTGAAATTTGAATTTATATGTTGAACGTTTAGCGTGCAGCGCTCCCCGGCCGGAGCCGAGGAATGATCGTTACCAAAGCTGGTAATTATTAGTTATTTTAATTCGGCGGCGTCCCGCGGCGCCGCGTCTTGTGCAATGCAATATGTTTCGTTGGTCCATTGACGTTGAATTATTATTATATTTTTTTTACATTTTGACAAGCGCGTCTTGAATCTGATGGCAGAATTGTTTTCATTCCTGATTTCTCGCGTAAAGATCTTTATTTTTTATACGTTTATAATATTGTGTTTTTACTTCTGTTAGTCATGTTTTCGTAGTCGTTCGTTTTCGTCGGTCTAAATTTTGTCTTTTAAAGTATAAGTACAATTTAATGATTAAAATGCATGTCCATAATAGTAGAGAGTTATATATTTTAAAGGTTTTAAAGCAGATTTCTATATATTATTCGAGATGACAATATGAAATATTCTTATTTACAGTGACGATCTATTTAATAAAATGTTGATTTGGACGGCGGCGGCGGCCGGCCGCGCGCTCCGTAGGCATAATACTGTAAGCTGTGATTGTTTTCCGACATTGTCAAGGTACTTCGTCTTCGCGTAGTTAGGCGGAGGGTAGTTTTAGTTCGTTCGTTTACCTCAGCGGTGCCATCTCGCCCTCGTGGTGGCGGTTAATACTTATCGAAAATAATATGTGGAATCAAGTACAAATGAACATGTTTACATAATAAAATAATAATTATTTGAATCGGCTTAAAGGATTAACGTACGATAGTGTAAGAAATGGAATTGAGAGACGGTTTCTCAGCGTGAATGTTAGCGGTATAGAGTATCGCTGGGCGTCTCCCAACTGTCCGACATCTCGACGACGGGTCGTGGTATTGTTACTTGTCTATTATACGTGTGTTATGTAGGTAACATTACGCATTGTAGTTGCATTAAAGTAGATAGTTATTATAGTATATTCAATCTTTAAAATATATTATAGGTATCGCTGTTCGACCTCTCTGGTGTTTTTCGACTTCTCATCTTACTATATTTACGTATATTTGGGGGTAGGTACGGATATCGTCTTGTGTCAATTAAAATAATAGGTTCGACATGTTCGCGACTCGCAGTTTCCGTGGGGTGCGGCATTGGCCGACGACTACCATCCAGTCTGATGCCCGCAGCGGAACACGCCCCTCGTCTACGGTTAGACAAACCGAATCCATAGACAAATCGATAATAACTGAACGCGTAACAAGCAATTGTCTATAGAATAGATTGTTTTGTCTATGGATTTAGATTGGCCATAGAAATCGTTTCAATCAACGACTATGTATCGGGCGATTAATCCGCAACGTGGAACGAGGCACTAAAGCCGAAATCCTAACAGTTCCGAGGTCGCGAGCGTGCAGCAGCCTATCGGGCGTCCGGCGTCAGCCTCCATGCGATATGCCTGTAAATGTCGATTTTACAAGCTCAATTTTATTGAAACTTATCTTGTTTAGTCGGTACGTGTAAGTGAATACGTCAATTATTCGAAAACATAAAAGCGACATCACGGCGTAGCGGGGCGGGCCGCAGATCCCTTGTTGTTATCAACTTAATGTTAGATATAATTATTATGTCTTAATTAAGCGATTCCTAGGTGCAAACGTAATTTGCCATTAGTCCCACGTTGTTATTTCTGATAATTAAAGATAGGTAAGCGCAGTCGCGGCCGCCCCCCTGCGTCCGCCGCACGGTACTTCCCTCTACGCCCTTCTCTCTACGTTCCCTTCGTTCTTCTTGCCTCTATTGTTGCCTGAATTGTTCTTTACAATGTTTCCGACTATATTACACACATTCCATCTTCCTGAGTCCCTGAGTAGTCCTTACGAATATACCTAGTTGGACCTTTCTATGTAATATTAGTAAACGTTGTCGATAAACGTTGTAAACGAACTAGTCGCCTCGTTCATCAGTAGATTCGACTAAGGTTAGTGTGTCGGGTTTTTAAGACATTATATTGTTACCGAAATAGTAGAAATTCGCGTAAGCGTTGTTACGTTACATAGGAGCACTGTAAAGAACATTTCGAAAATTATAACGTTATCGAAGGAATTCTAGTTAGTTATAATTAATCATATTTAAACAATACGGTGGATATGTATAGATAATTTTAAAATTACTGGAAAAAAATGTTAACGTTGTTATTATATAACTAATAAAAGTTGTTACAATATTTGAGAGTATATAATGATGAATTACAAGATAATAATTCCCTAGTGCGGTAGCGCCAGTTCCCGCGTCGCCCGCGCGCTCCGAGCGGGCGGCGGGGACCAACGACCCCTCATACCGGTAATTAATGACGAATAGATCGATATTAGTAATCCTATATCTATGAATAATATTACATTAATCCTATATTAATAAATAACACATAATAGTAATTATTAAATCGTATGTTTAGCGACGAGTAAAACGAAATCAAATCTCTATACTGACAATTTACAATCGTACACCGCTAGTCGATATACTGTTTCTGTGATACTGACAAATATGCACGCGCCCGCCGCACGCTTGTAGCTCCCGCGGCCGCCAGCGGCGAGGAATGCAACGGATCGTACTAGAGATGGACCCACTCCGGCAGCGGCCGTGCCGGCGACCGGGCGTCGCGGCGCCCGGCGTCGCGCCGCCGACTCCCGCACGCTCGCATTGGACGTAGTTTACCGCTATTTTCGATTAAGATATTTCGATGTCGTAGGATAAGGTAGCTAGTTATCATTCTTCACTACAGTCTACGGTGAGGTCCGGACGTCGCGTGCGGCCGGAACGGGCTCCGGCTGCGCGCGCGCGAGTCTCGGCCTCCTTTTAATTTTAATAGCTAAATGTTGTTGAATTTGTTGATAGAGTGGTTTATTGTAATTACTATGTAGGTAGCTTAGTGGGTAAACAGTGAAGGTCGCAGCCGTCGGGTGCGCTAGGCTAGGGTAAGGTTCGATACTGTGTTTAGGAAAATGGCTGTGCGTTCAAGTCGAACTCAACATTAAGACATCACCAGGCCGCTCGCGCCGGGCGCGTCGCACGCGGCCGCTACGCCTCACTATCTGTATATAATTGCATAACATTGTTTCATTTATGTTCTTCTCCTTGCTCATTGTCATCAATTTATTAAAGACTGAGGAATCAACTTGCGCATATTGACATCGTCACGAACGCGTCCCGAGCGGTAGGGAATTATTGTAATATATTGTTTATTGTCATTAAAATTTTCACTCGGTTTCATGTGGAATTATCCGCGAGGAAGTGGCCGCGTGCGACTCGCGAGCAGGCCGTCGGGCGACGGCCGCCCCTCGGTCGGTGCGAGCGGCACGGACTCAGGCGCCGTTCAGTCGTTGTCTCATCAACCTTTACACATGTTGAGATTGATATGTTAAACTAATTCTATTGAATTGTAACTTGTTGCGTATTATAAGTAAGTATAGGCGCGCCGGCTCGGTACGTTATGTAAATGATATGTTGATAACATTTGTTGCTGTACAGTTCAGTGATGGAATTATAATATTTTATTATTTTTTTTTTTTGTTAACTTGGTTTACTATAAACGGGTCTGCAAATGTTATGTACGAGAAATAATATCTAATTAAGTTTGAGTTGCAATGTTTTGAATTTAAAATTCGCTATATTTTAGTCAAAGTTAAATATTTAGTTGTACTACCGACATTGATTATTATCTAATGTTAATTTGCAATGTTTAAAGATAAGAGGTGAAATGAAAGATTACAATGTCTTAGTGTTTAAAAGCTCGAAAACCAATTCAAAGGTACCTTGAACATTGTCTATATAATATTAACATTAAATAAATGCAAAAGGATTACATGTTGTTTTAATTCTCACCTTTACACCCTCCTGTTTGTAATATCCTGCTGTTTTATTTCTACATTTCTTTATAGGCTACATTGTATATGTAATTATTAAACATACCTAAATTTCTTACAAGTAACACTTTTATGACACCTGTTTCTAAGAAGATATTGTTATAATTTTAATGCTTGTTTCGATTTACACTACTTTATAACAAACACTACAAAATGACAATAGAAAAATATCTTTAAGATTTATTGCAGTAACCTGCGACAGAGTTTGCTCAAAACAATCATTGTCTACGCTTTCGCCTATACACTGCAATGTGCACTGAACGCTTAGTTTTACGTATCCAGCCATAACTTGCCAAGTACTTTGCAATGTTATGCTATAACTAAAAAAAAACGTTTTGCGGAAACCTAATTAACTCATACTAAAGGAATGTGTTTATATTCTGGAATATCTGTATTACTTAAACTTACGTTAAATATTTTTGAATAAAAGGAGATGTTTCAAAATGTATGGACCTTTGGCCAGGTATCTGTACACCATATGATAAAAAAGCCAGTAAAGTATAGAGCACTTTTAAACTAAGCATTTTATTAAAATCGACTGGGTTTATTGGTACAAGACAAGAATTTTAAGTTGGAATTGCAACAATATAATGGCGGCGATATTATTTCATTTTGACAGGTGAGGTTAATAAACAAACATGTAAGCCAGACATGTAAGCCAGAGGTTTGATAACTTGTTATAGAAACTCCAACACAATACGCACACGAAAATATTCCGTGAAAATATCTAAGAACAAGAAGACAGATGAATGGATCTAGTAAGAATCAATATGACAGTTGTCAGATAATGACAACTATAGTTTTGTCCACAGACTGTCTAAATCAGTTGTTCCGCCATATTGGAAAACGAAGAAAATAGTTGATTTTAATTGGTTTTGTACCAGAAAAGTACACGTTTGTATAAATTTTAAGTATTTTTTTCCAATTCTTGAGAATTTTCTCGATTTTTTGAGATTGTGTACATATACCTAGCCAAGATTGAAACATCTCCTTTATCTTAATGTTGAACTATAAAGGAGATGTTTCAAAATGTATGGACCTTTGGCCAGGTATCTGTACACCATATGATAAAAAAGCCAGTAAAGTATAGAGCACTTTTAAACTAAGCATTTTATTAAAATCGACTGGGTTTATTGGTACAAGACAAGAATTTTAAGTTGGAATTGCAACAATATAATGGCGGCGATATTATTTCATTTTGACAGGTGAGGTTAATAAACAAACATGTAAGCCAGACATGTAAGCCAGAGGTTTGATAACTTGTTATAGAAACTCCAACACAATACGCACACGAAAATATTCCGTGAAAATATCTAAGAACAAGAAGACAGATGAATGGATCTAGTAAGAATCAATATGACAGTTGTCAGATAATGACAACTATAGTTTTGTCCACAGACTGTCTAAATCAGTTGTTCCGCCATATTGGAAAACGAAGAAAATAGTTGATTTTAATTGGTTTTGTACCAGAAAAGTACACGTTTGTATAAATTTTAAGTATTTTTTTCCAATTCTTGAGAATTTTCTCGATTTTTTGAGATTGTGTACATATACCTAGCCAAGATTGAAACATCTCCTTTTTAAACAATTTATATTCAATTAAATGTAATCTGTTTTGAAAAATATTTAATTTGATGAAATCACGTAGTTGGATCTCATCCTAGTGCCACAGAAGATATAAAAAAAAAACAAAGATTCATTATTTTACATATTTAATAAGCATTACATCATATATATGGTATTACGTAAATGGATTCGTATAAAAATATATGGACGGAATACTATAGTCAAACAGTATAGTATCATTAAGTAAAAAAAGAACAGGTACAATACCAAAGAGGAAGAAATTATGGAAAAACTATCATAAACTCTTCCTAATTTTATTGCAGTAGAGATACATCTTATACTATTCGTAATAGTAACCAAGTCTCAAAAAAGCAAGTCTAAAGCGCGGGTTTCCGTTATAGTGTTAAAAAGTTTATAACCTTCAGTAGTAATTATTATATCCACATTTAAAAAAAAAACAATATAATAGAATTGCTTCACACTTAAACTATCGCGCAATTGATAAAAAAATATATTTTACGGCCACTCACGATATGCAGTATTAATTTATTTACTATTTTGATATAGGTGCAAGGAACGTGGTCACTTAATAAATAAACGGTTCCAATAATTTCTTTCCTCTTTGGCTTTTTTACACGATAAAAGTATTAAAATATATAAAACAACTGTAAAAAAAAATACTTAAGTTAAAAATATTGGAATGTTAAGTTTCACACGCACACAAGTCTAAAAAAGTCATGTCTATATATCACTACAGATTAATATATTAAAGCTTAAAAACAAAAAAAAAACATTAATTATAAATAAAATAACAATGAAATGACACTGAAACTGTAATTTGTATGCACATGGTATGTGCTGTAGTTAACGCCGTCCAGTCAGCATGTTTATGTTGCAGAAACATGCTACCGCATATTAGATTGACGAACGCAGCAGTTTTCACGAGTTCGGGTGCTTAAAACGAATCGACGTTGTGAAGTAATTAAGTAATACCTTTACTGTTATGCTCAACACGAATACATAAGTTATTTGAGCAGGAAAACTCCGATCACAGACATCATAGTTATAGCAGATTCGTGCATAGAGTTCGCTCCAAGCTTGTTAATATTCACGTCGTGAATTAAAATTGGCAAATTGCAATTGTTTTAGTATAATCATGTGTTTGTGCAAATGTCCAGACTGGATTAACAAATATCTTATAGAAAATCATTACACAAGTATAAATTAAATACAAAATCGCATACATCATTTACACTCTCATAAGACAGTCAAATAATATCAAACGAGGTAATTTTTATTTAGTTGTTAGCGTCCCACTTTTCGCATTATAAATATAAGCAACTTTGAAATGATTAGGTACATCTTAATATGTACATCCTATAATACTCAACACATGTACGTTTATGAGATTGAATAGATCTTCACGGAAATACTTAAACGAGTGCTGATATTGTAGGTATGTAATTACCGACTACATTACTTTTATTGTGCCTCCATCATGATTGAACTTCACCTGCAGTATACTTAGGGGCGGATACTTAGGGGGGACCTAAGGGTTTTTTAGGCTTTGGCCAGGGCCCCATGGATACAAAGGGCCCTCAGTTCGATAAAATAAGATGTTGACCCTGGGGCATATCTGCATTTCCACTCTAATTTCAAGCGTGAAGCGCATAGCAATATATTTTTTATTATATTTCGATATTTAAAAAAACACAAGAGCCCACAAATTTACGATACACCCCTAAGCATAGGTACCATTAGCGAATATTTTTTTCTTGCAGTCTTGTGATTTCAGAAGCACAAATTAGGCATACTTGTCATGTACATTCCAAAACACATTACGATTGAGGTTTTATTACACGAGGCCAATTGGGGTTCAACCCTATGTGTGCAAAATTATTTTCATCAATATTTATGGCTTAAATACTATACTTCTTACTGAGCTACAGATTATTCTAGAATGGTTACAAGGTAACAAGTATTGCTTAATTTTTTTCTTACAAGTAACATAACTAACCCATCCTCATCAAGATATTACTAAGGTCATCTCTAAGACAAAATCCATTTTTCATCGGGATTACGAAGAACAGATTGATTGCTATTTTACTGCCTTTTTGCTTACACCTTTCGTTTCAATGCAATGATAAATAATAATTTACAGTACGCAGTTAACTACAAAAAACGAAACGGCTGGTGATTGTATCCCGAACTACAGTAACACAGCATGAGTCACGCCCAAGGCGAGAAGGAGGGACCGACACCTGTGTCACCAGAATATGTCCCCCATCCTCAACGCAATACACCACTGCCGAACTCGCACCGTGGATGTTCGAAATTCATACATCTAGAGTATTTAATTTTTATGATAGTGTTCATTACTTAAGGTACAAAGGTTACTCAAATAACTTAAAAATCGAGGAGCTTGTTATTAAAAAAGATAACAACTATCATCCTGGCCTTATTATTAGGCTATAATTATTTATATTTAACTACATTGTGTTTAATTGGCAGTTGATGTTTTCGGAAGATATCTTTGGATTACATAGATAAAATAACGACTAATATTATAACTATAAAAAGTACTTAAACTAAGTTGCTGCATTGTCTTCTTTATCAAAATCAATCTATCCGGAATGTCTTTCCAAGATAATTTTCTTCTATTGTTAATACATCTCATGTGTGAATGTATTCAGAATAGATGTTTGAACCACTTTTAGATTTTTAAAATCAAATATTGGAGATTCAATATGAAATTCAATCTGAGATTCTAATAAAAAAATCGATATAACATTCCCAAATTATCAAAATAGAATTTTTGATTGTATTAATTGAAATAAGTCTGAAATTCAACAATTTTGAGCATAAATTGTTTTTCCGCATAATCTTAACTAGGATACAATTTCGTACTGTGGCACGTGTGGTTCGTAAGCGAAGCCGTTGTAGTGCGTGAAGCTGAGGCAACGCGTGGCGGGCCCGTCGGCGAACGGCGTCAGCTCGCGCAGAAGCGACAAGAAGGACGGCCTTTCGTCTGGGTCCACCTGCCAGCATTGTAGGCACAGTTGGAACAGCTCATCACCCACATAAGATGGCTGGGACGGCCGCATCCCACGTAACACTCGCGCTGCAACATCTTTGCTCGCAGTGTGAGGGTATGGCGTCGCTCCTATCGTTAAGGCTTCCCAAATTAAACATCCGAAAGACCAGACATCCGCTTTGGGGTTGAACCTCGTCTGTCGGAGCATCTCGTGTGACGTCCATCGCGTGTAGTCGGGGGTCTCGTGCAGCGGCCGGATGTGGGCGAGCCCGAAACCCGACACTTTAGCGTTCCCACTCTCGCCTATCAATATGTTTCGACAACTCAATTTTTTATGGATAATTTTTTTGCTGTGCAAGTATTCCATACCACGTGCGATGTCGGCGCAAATTTGAAGCACTTTATTCTCGGGAGTCAAACAAAATTTATTATTCTGAAGGTCCCTGTGCCTACTTTGAAGTAACATTTCTTTGAGCGAAATCTTAGTATCTTGGAGGACAACAAACAAAGTTGTGTTGGTCTCACAAATTCCTATTAGAGATATTACATTTTCATGTTCACTGGACTTTATGAGAAGATCCAATTCTTGAAGCATGAGTCTCTTATCTGGCTTCTCCAATTCTCTGTCAGACACAACCTGCACCAGCCCAGAGGTTTGTGCCCCATGTTGCTGAACCTTGCCTTTTGTGAACTTCCCATAGCTGCCAATCCCGACCACACAAGAAATATCTATGTCAATAAGGTTTCTGGGTATGTTCCACAGTTTACGCTTCAAGTTTCCATAATAATCCACCCTTTCATCTTCATCTTGCAAAAAGCCAGAGTTTTCTATTTCCATACAAGGCTCACTGAGGCTAAGAGGCATTGACTGAGAGCCTCTTTGCAATCTTGCCAATTGTATTCTCTTACGGAGAACAATCAGAGCTCCAACACCAATTAATAACAGGACTACACCAATAGCTATTCCGGCCCCCAAGCCTACCACCAGAGGGGAAACAACCTCAGGTTCATTAATGTTCAAAATTATTTTTTTAGCTGATTCTGCATATCTGATTTTCCTTACATTATTCTTTTCACTCACAACACCAAGTGACACCTCAATATCATTTGTCAAAGGTAGTGGTGCATTGTAGAACCCATTGTATGTGGTCCCGTCACCAATAATGAAATCATTTTTGATATCATCAGGATCTAATTCAGCAGTGATATAATATGGCAATCTCTGCTCTTCGGCATATGTGAAGTTGCCCAGGTTTTCCACAATAAACCCCTGTTGGTAGAGCTCAATTGAGACTACAATACGATACATGGTGACGGGTCCATTCACATTTTTTGCTTCAGGAATATGTACACCCATTTTGTGACCTCGTCTCTCCCGGATCTCTATATCTGGAGGGCTTGGATCAGGTGTACCAATTTCAGTTTCAACTTTCACACTAATTGATTCTCCCAGCTCCTCATAATTGGCACATGCAACACTTATGTTGTACACAGAGCCTGCCTGTAGGTTGGGGAGTTCAGTAAACAGTGTGCTGTTGGAAACACTCCACTCTATCGGCGTCGGGGTAAAGTCTGCATATGTTTCAAGCACTGTTGCCCTAATTACATAACCGGTGATAACTGTGTATGCTTGGGGCGCTGTCCACTGTATTCGGACGGTCGTTTCAGTAGTATTAATGACTTCTAAGGACATGGGTGGGCCCGGAGCGGTGACTTCCGTGTCGTAGACACTGGCAGCGTTTTCGCCGCCGCATTTTTGCGTCTCATTCTTCGGACACGGCGTGTTACAGTGCTCGGCGGAGAGCTTGAAATGCCCCGGGACGTTACCACAGAAACACGTGGACTCGTTCCCAATCAGTGCGTATTTGTAAAACACTTGCTCGCAAGCAGACAGACATGCGTCTACCGACTGACCGGTGTGCGTGTTCAGAACGTCGTCTTTAAGCTTATAGCAGCCGATGTAGTCGCCCCGGTCGCCGCTACAATACTTACAATACAGCCAAATTACCGCTAAGGCAATCAGACACGGCCGCTCCATTGTTTTTCCTCACTGACTCATACGACTTGCCGTTACAATCCACAATATAACATGGTCGTATATAAACTCATTAAAATTAAATAGTAAGGTGCGCGTAATTTTCTAACGGCTGACTTAAATACATGTCTCACATATTTATGAATGAAACCGTAACTGATTCAAAATTGACTAAACAAAACACATCTGCGTTACTCGCCCGCGGTCGTTAGGTTTTATTATGACATTGACATTACTTCAGCGGATGACATATGTAGGAAGCAAGACAAGCGATTTGCTGGCTTTTAAGACAAAAGGTTCAATTTAGTTCAGCCGTTGTCTATGTGAATGTTTCATCATGAAGGTTTTTACATATTAAGAAAATTACTTTAAGTGATTTTATTCAATAAAATATTAATAGTATTATATTTTGTAATTTTGTTTTAAATAATATTCGTTTTACATTATCAGTTTACATATCTATATAATTATCCGAACATATTCTAACAAGCCTATATTATTGACTTTGACAGCAGTTTGAAAATTCAATTTTAAACGTTTCAAACTTAAACGAAAATGTATGGCAACGTAAACATTGCTTGTTTGTGAACATTGTGGTGATCTGCAAATTACATTTTATGAGAATATTACAGATTATTTTTACAAGTTAATATGTCAACTAGATCTGGGAAACGTAAGTCTTACCTTACTTTAGATTTAGTTTTAGTTACGATGTAAATAATTGCATAATTTAGAACATATTTCAGAGCACTTTAGCTGATATTTTATTCATTATGTTACTGTTACGTAGCACCAACTTTCATATTTACTAATTGTTTACGTGCCATAAACAAATACATAAATTATATATTGTAAAATAATTTTAATACAAGTCCAGGGTGTTAATATTATTCCAGGTCTCCATGGATCTCCGCAAGAAAGTCCCGTGGCGTGTGCACCGTTAATATTGCAAAGTGAACGAAAGACTCGGAATAAGAAACAGAAGGAAAATGTAGAGGTTGGTGTGAAAAAGAAAAACAATTATGTGAGCTACCCGGCAGATGAAGACGCCGCCAGCGTTTCCAGTGGAACTACTGAGGAGAAACCCAAGCGCAGGACCCGGAGAAATACTCTCAAAGAACATAATATTGATGTACCAATATCTGATGATATTGACAATCACATTCACAATAGAAAGAATGTTGTCAAGACCCGCAGGGGTAAAAAGATAATCGATGAAGTTGAAGGTGTTCTTGACATGGAAAATAATGAAAATACTGAAGATTTGGCAACAAAACCAACAACCAATGGCAAAAAGAAGAATAAAAAAAAGAAAAACCAAAAGAAGACATCTATAGAAGATGCTGAAAAGATGGATATAGATCCACAAATCATTTTAAAGAAGAAAAGTGGTAAGAAGAAGAAGAAATCATCCTTAACAGAAAAGCAAGCAGTAGAACAGAATGGAAGCAGGATGTTAAACATGTCTGCTGATTCTTTCCACAGTGCTTCAGGCAGCCCTGCCAAGACTGGTGGTACGGGTGATGATAAAGCTAATGTGTCAACAAATTCAGTAGAACCTGAAGACAATCTTAATGCTACCTTTGATAAAACAGAAGCTTCTAATGGACTTACAAATGAATATGACATTGATGAGAAAATTAATACATCAGTAAAACTGATGGAGGATAATCCTAATACCACATTCAATAAATCAGGTGATGCAAGCTTAAATATTACAATGGAGGAAAAGACTACCAAAACAAGGGAGTCTATTAAAAATTCTACATTTGACAAAGCAGAAGACATTTCTCAAAACAAAGATCCAAATATTACATTTGACAAAGATGATATAGAGGCTCGAAATTCTACTTTTGATGTAGAATCATCAGTAACTAGGAGGTCGTCAATAAGAGGCAAAAAATCTAATGACTCAATAAATAATTTGAATACCACCTTTGACAGAAAATCGAAAAGCAGAGTCTCTATAAGCAAAAGTGACACAATTGATAGAGGTGGCAGTCAAGAACTGAACACCACTTTTGACACAGAAAAAAAGGTCTTGGACAAATCTGAGAACGATTCTAAAAAATCTTCACTTATCAGCTCCGACGCCACTATCAATGTGACTTTTGACAAATCAAATGATAACTCTCGTATTAGCATTACTAGTGATGAGTCAAAATCAGACAATATTCTGAACTGTACACCCGTGTTAATAGAAAGCAGTGTAGATGAGTCTCACATTTCAGAAAATAATAAAACTCCAGAAATTTCTGAAGCCCAGCCACCTTTAACTCCGCTCAAACGAGAGGGTACATTTACTAAGGATGGGCCAGATGTAACTTCTCCAAAACCAAGTGTATCTGCTGAAAAGACACCGGTTAAGCGGAAATCCTTACCTTCTCCAGGACGCACTCCATTCCCTTTCTCAAAAAGTGCTCAAAAAGAGAAGAGTGTGTTGAATGTAACTCGATCCATAGAAAAGTCGCTCCGAAAATCATCACTAGGTGATATCGGCTCAAGGCAGACCAAAGTAATGTTCTGCAGCCCAGTGAACAGCACTGCAGTGGTCACACAAATCAAGGGAAGAGTCATCAAATCTAACTTGAAAGGGTCCAACAAGAGTTTTGTTTTTGATGATAGTGGTAAGTTTTTTTTAGAATTTACATTCAGTTGCTGAAAGCTGTATTTTGTAACTTTTCTTTCTGAAAACCATTTGATACATTTAGACAGAATACTTTCTTTTATTATTGTCTCAAACATTTTTTTTTACTTTATGTCTCTAGTCATACATATAGCAGTGTAAATAAAAAAGCGAAACTCAAAATTGCAGCAAATTGGATTGAATACTTATATGTCGTAGATTAGCGAAATAAAATTCGTGATTTTAATGCTTTCAAAACTCCTCAAGATGTCTTAACAAAATGCAAATTTCAATATTTTTCACTTTGAGGTATTTTTTTATGATCACTGTACAAAAATTAATTTGAGATATTCATCTCTTCAATTTAATTTCACTACTTATTATATAATTTTTCACCTTGATTCTTTACTCTTAATGACTTCAAGAACTTAAATCTTATTATTATTTTTAATAACAATCATCAGTATATAATTTGACGACCCGCGTGGCGGAGAGGTTACCGTGAAAAATGAAAAATGAAAAATGTTTTTATGAAAATGAAAAATGTTTTTATTGATCAAATAAAATAAATAGCGGTCTGACGCGCAATGGGTTTCAGGTTCGATTTCCAACCAGACAGGTATCTGAATGATGAGTTTACATTCATGTTCTTGGTCTGGGTGTTTGTGTATCCGTCTTGTGTGTCCATGGTACCCACGACACAGGAGAAAACCTGAGAGAGACTAGTGTGGGACTATAAGTGTAGAAAGCGTGTTTAAAATAACAATAACTCCCCAGTATCGGAGGTCCGCCCAGCGGGTCGCAAGCGCTCGTTCACGCACAACGAGGCGGAGACGCGCGCGAAGCGCAAGCGGCTGGCGGACGGCTTGCAGCACTCCGTCGACAGGCTTTCCAGGCCGAGGACCGTCAGCGCCACTGGTTAGTTTAATATAAGCTATGAGTTTATTTCTTACTAGGTGTACCTTAGCTTTACATGTAGTAGAACCAGTGTAGTTCGACCGGGGAACTACCACCGCCACACCTATTTCTAGCGTGAAGCATTTCTTGCGCGAGATGGATGGGTGTGGTCGCACACTTTTATATGAAGCGACCATCATAGACCTCGGGAGTAGCAACGCATTTGTGATTGACTTCAGATAGAAACCATGTCCTATTTGAAGTTGCTTACAGATGTCCAAGGGCGGAAGTAACCACTTACTATCAGGTGGACTGCATGCTTGTTTGCTACTTCAATCATATAAAAAAAACCTTCGGCTTCCGACAAAAGTAGAAACGACTAAGCCACTGTTTTGCCTTAAATATACCAGAAATACCATAAGGGGATCTATACCTATATTAACGCAGAATTAGTATTGATATACTGATTACTACCACAACACATTGATATGTGTTGTGGTAGATATCTCGATGGACCCTTTATTAAGTATTAAACTAAGAATTTTCAGATTACATTCAAACAGTTCTTGCTTCAATAAGGCTCGTAAATTGACTTAAATTCGAGGTCAAGGTTTTATTGGCGTGCTTTAGAAAGCTTTTATTGCGTAGCAACTTTACTACGGTACTTTTATGATAAAAAGTTACTTATGTTAATCCATGTAGGCCCTTTTTTACCTAAAACTTCTGATAAAAGCTGTCTTGTCAAAATAGGTACATAAACTTGAAAAATGCCAAAAGAGTACTTACAAAATGGAATGGTACGTATTTGCATTTAACATGTTATTAATATTATAAATGCTACAGTTTGCGAAGGTACGTGTGTGTTTATAATTCTTTCACAAACTTTTTTCAAAACTAAAAGTTGGATTTTCCTGAAATTTCGCACACCAATAGTTTAATATTATGACTGACTGATAGTTAATTAGAAATTACGACAATAATAGATGTATTGTCATAATTTCTAGTTAACGGGCATCCTAATGAATCTTATACGAATCTTTCTTCATAACGTCAATTATATTTACCATCAGCAAAGCTAGCAGAGCCCGACACGCCGTCCCAGAAGCCGACGACGCCGTCCAAGGCGAAGCCGTCGCGCACGAAGCTGCCGAACTTCGCGGCGCTGCACCAGAAGCAGTTCTCGCGCATGGAGTCGCTGGACGAGTGCCAGCGCCGCCGCGCGCGCCGCGCCCGCCACCTGCTCACGCCCACCGGCAGCGTGGCGATCATTGAACGGATAAGCCCTAAAGGTATACTCTCGATTACTCTAATCTATATATTAATACGTGAAGGAAAAACTTGTGATTCGCTTATAGGATGCTTGCCGCAGGCGGAGAAGTGTGATATTACGCACGGTTATAGTTGATGTAGGGAAGGATTGCGCAATTCTAATATTGTTTTCAAATAATGCTTAAAATATACATAAAATCAACTAAAAACACATTACACACACTACCTTACATTTGCCACAAACACATACATAATAAACGAAATAGAACACTCAATGTCTTACTATGAGAACACATAAGGTCAAAAATGTCTTTGTCAAAATACCCGCTACTGCTTTTAAATGCAGCTTAGGTAATAAACCTTTTTTTACCTTTAACGTGTGTTTTCAAAATAAAATAACTTGATAATTATTACAATTTATTTAAATTAGAGAAATATTGGTGCTACTTTGGACAATATGATTTTTTATTTTATTTAATTACGGTCGAATTTCGACCGATGCGACGGGTGACTAGTGAAATGAAATGTCTTAGTTTGTGTAGGCCTGTGGGGGCACTTACTTCAGTTACATTTTTTTCTTACACTACCACTTACAGGTACTCACTCTCTCTTTGCCAAGTTGCTGCACTTAGTACAAGTTTTATGTTCTTCCAAAACGAGCAATGTTTACGTTTTCCATCCATCATTTCAAAGTAACTTGTAACAAAAAATAAATAAGTGTGCGATGTACACTGCAATGTACGAATGGGTAACGTAATAAATTTATACTAAGGGTACTGTATTCTTAGTACAAGTTTATTATATTTATCCATAACAAACATAGATTCCACACTGACGTTTTACGTTTTTGGCCATAGCTTGCAATGAATTTTAAAGATATGGGCAAAAACATAAATAATTATAATTTTGTAGGAAACATTTATGTTAATCGGCGGCAGTGAATCCATATCATCAAGTGGACATCCATCAGCTCCTTGATGTCTACTACTGTACATAGGCCTCCCCTAAATGGCGCCACTCCAACCAGTCCTGTGACCTCTGAATCTAACGGTTTCCCGCTGACTTCTTCAGGCCATCGGTCCACCTTGGCTGTAATCCTTTTGCCTAACGGTCCTTCGATCTATGTGGCCGGCCCACTTTTCTATGGTCACGATGATCAGATTTTATTCATTAACTATGGTGAGAGAGACAAGAAATATTAAGTATTTCTCGATTATGTTTGTATACCTTAATTGTTGTAGCTTATTTGTCCAATGAACAACATCATTAACTTAAAACTTTAGTTAACACTCATAGAGTATCACTGGTGCATTCACGGGCGTTACCAGGGAGGGATTAAAGGGGTTCAATAACAAATCCAAAATAAAAAGAAATGATTTATTTTTATGATATCCATAATTAAAAAAAAATATGAAACGTTAACATCCCTGAATCGGATTGACTGCATTCCGAGGTCATCCAAATGCAGCAAGCGCCTTAATTCAGTGAAACTTAATATCACAAACGTACAAGTTTTAATAACAATAAAAATCTGCAATTGCAATTTGTCAGAATCCAATTCTGTTAATCTGTTATTAATCGCGTTAATTTTCGTGGGTCGTTATTGAATCGGTATCTAAATACAAGATTATTTGCAAATAAACACGTGTGTCACGTGTATGTGACATGTTTTTTATCGTAGCCATATTTTACGTAGGCCCTCCCTAAAGCGACGCTAAGAGGGACCACACACGATGGAGATTACAACTAATAGTATTTAATCTGCAAATCTGATAGTGATCTACATTGTATATCGTCAGATGGCATCTACTTGATAAGTTTTATGAAATTCACAAATTACTAGTTACTATACTTCTTTGTGTGTTGGTCGCAATATAATAACTTGTGTAATTTATAACATTGGACACAGACTTCATCCACCTATCAGTTTTCAATGATTCACTGCTGGAAAAAGGCCTCCCGCAATGAGGGTTTTCAAGGTGGTAGAACCAGTGTAGTTCGCCCGGGGAAGTACCACCGCCACACCTATTTCTAGCGTGAAGCATTTCTTGCGTTTCGATGAAAGGGCGCGTTTTGATGTTACACAGGAAGATGAGGCGCTGTCCATCCTGGACAGAATAACACCACCAGACGACAGGTGGTAGAATCAGTGTAGTTCGGTAGGAGAGATAGCTTCTACCACCAAGTTTCGGAAGAATGTGGTTACCGACTCACTTTTATATGAACCTACCATCTTAGTCCTCGGGCGTAGCATAATCTTAGTAATGTGAATGACTACAGAGAAGCATGCTACTTGTTCTGTATGAATTTACTCATATATGTTCATGAGTAACAGTGACCATTTCCAATCACGCACGCTTATTTCTTAATCTTATCTAATAAAAAACTGAATATATCTTAAAAACAAACAGGCGTAAAAGTATCTAAATGTCTGTCATAATTTATGTTTGCCTTAACTTAGGGTTGTTTAAATGAGCCTTAAGATTTCCACGATACGCCCGCGATGCCTACCCAACGGGCGACGCTAGCGGTTATCTTATCGCCACACAAATTATTTACTTTATTGATGTGATCGTAAACTCATTAATGTCTTGTGCGTACCTAAGTTTATATTGCTTTTTAATACCCGAATTAATGGGGGTGATAAAGGCTTGAAACATCTCGGAAAATCTTGAACGCTAGTTTCAAATGAAGCCATTTATCACACGCTGACATTTTACATTGAATACTTAGTTAACATGGCATGACTTCTTCTTCATGAATAATTTTCTGTAAAAGTTCTTTCGTCAACCTATTATTGTCTCACTGCTGAGCATGGGTCTTCTCTCAGAATGAGGGTTTAGGCCATAGTCCACCGCGCTGGCCAATTGGTGGATAGTACTATAAAAGTTAGTGATGATGTATTTAAGATATTTGATTAGTGATTGATTATACGTTAACATTATTTTTATGTATATGACGATTCGTGTGGCGGACCGATACAATGCCGGTCTGACACGTAACGGATTCCTGGTTCGATCCCCTCCTCACCCCCCAGACAGGTATCTGAATGATGATGATTCTTGTCCTAGTGGGTCTGTGTATACGTTTTTGTGTGTTTATGTGTGCGAGGTATCTACGACACAGGAGAAAATCCTTGGATGAGGCTATGAAGCGTTTTCTATGCACCTAATTGATAAATCCATCGGATTTTGAACGGATACTCTCGTTAGAAACAGACTATAAATAGGGCAAACGTTCTCTTTCTATTGTCGATTACAATGCATTTATTGTAAAGTATCTCTCGATATCATATCAGAGGATATAATTTGCCTCGTCGAAATAGTTCGCACTCGCATATCCAATTAACTGATTACATAAATGATAATGTGCTTGCTACGAACCTTAGATTATTTTCTAAGGACAATGCATGCCTATCATTTATTTGTCCGGTGGAAATGACAAGCAGGTGGTAGATACTGCAAACAAAAATCTTATCTTAATAATATTATAATAGCGAAAGTTTTTGAGGACGTGTATGTATGTTTTTTATAATATTGAAGTAGCAAACGAGCATGCAGTCCATCTGACGGTAAGTGGTCACTGCCGCCCACGGATATCTGTACGCAACTTTATATAGAACATAGGTTCCACCTGAAGTCAATCACAGATGCGTTGCTACTTCCGAGGACTGAGATGGTCGCCTCATATAAAAGTGTGCCGGCAACCACACCCTTCCTTCAAACAGGTGTGGCGGTGGTATCTCCCCGGTCGAACTACACTGGTGCTACCACTTAGATAATTATGTTGTTGGATTGTTGTTGTTCATGATGTTTGTAACTCTTTTCCGCAAAAACACCGCCGTATTCGCTGAAATTTTGCATTCACATAATTTTTGACTAAGATTACACATAGGACAGTCGTCCGGCCAAGCGGTCAACCTAGTATAAATTTATCCTTAATTGAACTCAGACTCAACTCTCAGGTCCTTGGAGATATCTTCAGTATTATGTATACTATGAACGTTTGTTGCGTAGATGATATCTCTTTAACGAAAAATAATTGTTAACATTTTATGATCAGTCCTGTTATAGGGAAGAGTAAAATGTGTTCCCAAAAGATATGTTAGGACTGTAGAAACTTGTCCCTGTAGTTCCGGGACCAGAATAGGACTACGGTACCCTCTGCCTGTCGTAAGAGGCGACTAAAAGAGGCTTCCGGGGTTGCGGGCGGGAAGAGTGGGAGCTCGAACCGTCCGGTCAAGTGACCCCGGGTAGGACAGCGGCATGTGTGGTTGCATGTTGCCGTAAAAACCAGAAGGTGCGGTGAGCAGTTCACGCCCACCAGAGAAGAGCCCGATGGGGCACACGCTGAGGACACCGGCGGCGGTCAATTGGAGTTCCCGGAGTCCTCTTCGCAGCGTCGAGGTCGGCCACCGGGGGGGTTTTAGTGCGGTAAGAATCCCACATAACCCGCGTCGCTCCCACGACGTCGGGTACTTTTTGAAAGTTTCCCCCTCGAAACAAAAAAAAAGGACTAGAAACTATAGTCCAAGGAACTTCTACCAATGTCTAAGTTATATGGGAAGTTATAATATAATTATAATCGTTACCATAAGGAAATAAATCAAGAAATTGGCATTATGCACTAGGAACTCTACGATTGATAATCATCTATAATGTTTAGAAACTGTGTTTTAATGCCACATTTTGTTTTGTTAAGGTACGACACCACAGTCAACACCTCTAACCGAGGAGCCCGTCTCAAGACAGCAAACACCACCAAAGTCTAAAGTACCCACGCTGGCATCCCTAAACCCCGGCTATACGAGGTTCGGGTTCAAACTCGACGTGGACGCCAATCCCTTCAGCGTGACTGCTAAGAAACCAGAAGTCAAAAGGCAAGAAGAGAAGAGACCGAACGGACTGTCCCGGCAGACTACCTGTTTGGCGTTACCGTCTCTAGCGGGAGCGACCGCGACCAGGCGGGACGTGGCCAAACAAACCGTGATGAGGGAGAAGTCCTTCACAGAGAGAAGAGACGTTAAGAGAAAGGAGAATCGAACGATCATAAAGGGCGTGCGGACCAATAGGCGGTTTGAATTGCAAATGAAATTGAGAAACATCAATGCTTGAAACATTGTTTAAAAGCTTGGAAAAGTAGATGGCGCTAGTAGGCTCTTAGCGGATAACGTAAGTGTGGTAGATCGTTTGTTAAATACAATACATATAATGTTATATATTTTAGCTGTAGATATGTTGCACGATTCAACATTTTTCACACTTGCAGGAATTTTTAACATAACTGGTTTTATGTTAACACCGGTATTAGTAAAATGTGTAATAAAATATAAAATGACACAAACATCAGACACGAATAAAAACAAAATAAAATTCAACAAAGACAAGCTGTAACTGATACTTACCAAAAATCGTAAAATATTATTCTAATAATTTAATTCTATAATATTATTGTTATTAATTTGTATCTTTCCTTGTTAACACATCTTAAATTAATTTACATTAAGGGCTTTGATTGTATTTTTTAATTTTCATTTGCATGTACCTACTAATTTAACAGTATTAAGATATTTGATACTTGGATTTATTTTAATGGAATGAAAGTATATATATTTTTTGATAATGCGATAATTGTGGGAGTAACTTTAATGAACACAGAGTAATTTTAACATAGTAGGTTTTGCTAAGGGTAGATTAATAATCATAACTAATTTTATTTACTGGCGGTTCTATTATTTGGGATTGAGAGGACTTTGCTTGAAGAATTTGTTGCTAAAAGTCCTATAAGGAGGAATATTCTTTTTATATTTTGGGAGTGTCTTGGCCCCTCCTAGTGAAACTATGCCTCCTCCTTGAAGTGTAACAGATGGACTCAAGTACTTGTATTAAATTTTTGGACAGAATTGAATTCCAAGCCCTTATAGGATCCGTCGGTTCCTTTATTAAATGTATACTTGTCTCGTAGAATCGTTTTAGACAGCCTTGATACTAAAATACTTTAATGTGCCATCGAAACAGGGCTATTATTTGTGCTATCTCTTTAAAATCGTGTGTGCGTGTATGGGTTCGCCCTTGAAATCGGACGAAAACATTGTGTGACTTGTATAGTTGTATTGATCGATCTAGTTATTAAAACGTAACAATTGTACTTACGTGTTTTATAATCCTCCTACGCCTTGCTATTTGCCGAAATAAAGCTGCGGAAAGGTAATTACGCTATTTAAAATCAATTAATAAGGATTTATTTTAATTTTGACGACCCGCGTGGCGGACCGATTACCACACCAGTCTGACGCGCAACGGGTTCGATTCCCGGCCAGACAGGTATCTGAAAGATGAGTTTAGATGCATGTTCTGGGTCTGAGTGTTTGTGTATTTGTCTTGTGTGTGTCCATGGTACCCACGACACAAGAGAAAATCCTAATGTGGGACTATGAGTGTAGAAAGAATGTTTAAATTTATAGTGAAGATTTTTAAAGGCAGTACTAGCCATAATCGGATTTAGAGTCACAGATGAATTAATACAAAAGCATATAATGCCTTCGAAAACTATCATTTTTGTGGTCGCCAGTTGACGCTACTGGCGAGTGACGTCTTGAAGTATAGCTGGTAAAGTTTGATATTACGGCAATTGTCAAAATACACTTTACAATAGTTATCAAGCATGCCGCAGAGTTGTGTAGTCCTGTTTGGTTAGGAAATAAACGAGAACACAAATTTTAATGATAAAACTATTTCTACGCAGCGTTGGCATGCAACATATTTGCGCGCTTGTTAAAATAATTTTATCTCTGAAACTTACCAAAATAACAGCCCCGGATCTAGGGGGGGGCAAGCCGGGGCCCGCGCCCCGGGCGGCAAGTTCAGAGGGGCGGCGAGGCGGCGAGTTTTATAGACGAATGGACAACTCATAATTTACTTATCTCTGACTTACAATAGGCACCAGATCGATCGCCTTTAAAAGTAAGTAGGTATTTTATCGTAACTATTTTATGCGTTTTAAGTTACTATATTAATACTTTTTTCGCGTTTAAGTACTTCTTTTCCGTTTTCAAAACCTAGACGAAAAGACGACGGAAGTTTCAAGTCTTTGTCAGTCTGTCTGTCTGTCTACACGTGGTGTCGTAGTTATAGCTCCTGAATGGGTGCACCGATTTCAATGCAGTTTGTTTTAATCGGGAGCTATTTTTTACGAGATGGTTCTTAGCTATGTTTGGTGAAAATTGGACCAGTCATTTCCAAGTTATGAAGCTTTCAATGATGCGGGTAAGAGATTCTCAAGAAATTGATTATTTTGTGCTGGGGCGGCATTTTTCAGTTTTTGCCCCGCCTAAAAAAAATTTAAGATCCGGGGCTGCAAAATAATCAAGTAAAAAGAGTCGTTTGTGTTTTTTTATTCCTCCATAGACTACAGGAATATTCTCATCTCAAGACTTCACGCGCCAGTCTACAGCGCCTCTAGCGGCGAATTCGCATACGATAACTCCTATTACATGAATCCGAAAGAAAAACATAGTGAATGAACCATGAACATTTTCAGTATTCCCTGAAGGTGTGTGACTAACAATCCTGTATAATTCAAGTGTAAATGGCATAGTGGTTAATATTTTTGGACGACAAATTATGGTCCCAGTACTGGGACAGGGATGGGTTGATTTCGGCAGTTTTAAATACTTATAGCGACCCACCCATGCGAATAATGACGTTCGAAATTATCTTAATTAGTATTTTGTTTTCAATTTAACTCATTATCGGTACAGGTATATTTTAATTACGTGTGTTGCTCGCGGGGCGACATTTGTAGGACAAAACAATGCTTGCTTTCACGTTGTACGCGAGGCTGCAAGATGACAAAAGACCAACTGACAATGCCCACGAGGGAGAGGAAGACTTTGTAAATTGTACTTTATGTTGCTAATAAAAAGGTCCTTTACATAAGTAGTGGACATTCCTACTCTTAATTATTTTACCACATAATGGAAAAAGTATGTGAACACTAACAAATATTTGCCTAAGTTAGGTAATTTAAATTTATTTCTATTATTCATCGGATGAAAGCAGTGATAACCTAATGCCCTTGCCCTCAAAATCGGGAGGTCCGAGGTTCAAACCCAGGCACGCACCACCGATTTTACTAAAATTTCTAAAGTGTGTATTAGAAATTTATTATCACTGCATTTCGGTGAAGAAAAATATCGTGACGAAACGTGAGGTACAACGTATATGGTGCAGGAGAGTCGTCACTACCATTACTATTCCTAGCGTGGGCAAGAACTACTCTTGAGTTTCGATGGACGGGTGTCGTTGCTGGCTTACGTTTATTTGAGACAACCATCTTTGTCCTCTGGTCTTCGTAGCAACGCATCGCCCTTGTTCTTTATGAAGTTGCTTACGCGTATCCATGGGGGACAGTTACTTACTACTTACCATCAGGTGGACTGAATGCTTTTAAAATGAGTTGTAGGTCATAGTCTGACACGCTGGCCAAGGGCGAATTCACCACTTCACTTTTATTAAAATCAGGCCTCGCATTTTTTTCTACCGTACCTAAAACGCCGAAATTAGATGAAATATTACTTATTTAGGATCTGCAATTCCCAAACACGGTATAGCAACACGATAAATTACTATAGCCAAGTGCAACCTATGCCACATAACCGGTGAATATTGCCAAGTCATTGTCTGCAATGATTCATTTCGCGCCGGGATCTCCATATTGCTAATGCGTACGGATGTGGAACGTGTTTTGACTGGCATATAGGGTAATATTGACTTTTCCTGCTAAAATTCTTAACTTAAGCGAATATTTTCGCAACCTATAAGATAATTTCTAGACAGCAGACGTGGAAGTAGTCATATATCACACTGAAGCTTCCTTGCGAAGCCGATTAGGTTGCGATTGGGTTGTGTGGATTGAACTTAAAAAGTTTATATCCACAATTCCATGACAAGTCCGGAAATCCCGGTGAACATTTCGTATCAAACGGTTTTTTATTATTTTATATTTGCAGTCCACTTGATATTACCTTATCGCTACTATCCAAGGAATTTGAGTCACATGCGTTCCTTATAAATTACGTTGTAATGCTTACCTTTTAACAAAAGCATAACCGCTTTTTCTGAAGTGTTGCCACAGTCGAATCACAATTACCACTATGAAAAATACATAGTTATTACAGATTAAAAGGTGTAGAAAAGAAAACAATTTTGGCTACATTCAGATTTATTAGTATCTCAACATAGAAGCACAGCATGTAAGTAATCAAAATCACACGGTTGGGCACCGTGTGCCTCGTCCCTATGTACAACATTCGCTCGCAGGTCCATCACAGTCACTTTACGCTGACAAATACAAATCACATTACATTGAAATAAACAATAACGTATTACAATGTTTTATCGGTTTTAGGGTGATCAAAGACATTACGATTTTATACTTCGTCACTTTTTTATTTTACTTCGCTTTCTACTTTCTATCATAACTTGGACCGAAAATTTCTGGTTGTTGACATATAAGTAGAGTCAAATCGTTGAATGATCCGTTGGAAATTAATTAATCTCTAAGGCCACAGACGCCAGTTTCAACGGTATTGTCAACCTACGGGGTTAGTCGCCACTAAACTGAACCACGGCAATCCGATAATATGCCACGGCAACTAACCGCACCGATTTTGTCAAATAATAAAAAAAAATGTGATATCGAAAGTTAAAATATTTCTTCAAATTTGAATAAAACACGATACATTGCATATAATACATTATTATTTATTCCATAGAGGTACCCATGTAGTCCCTTGTGCACGGCGCTATCACATAACCAACTCACGAACAAAACCTTGTACTTACGATGACCGATGAAAATCGAATACATTAAAGAAAATAAATATCTCACTCGTATGGAAATGCTGGTAAAGCTTATTCTGTGTACAGTGGTTATATAAAATATTTAATTTCACATTCCTAACTACGAGGGAAGTCAACTAGCATGTACAAAAATCATGAATATAAAAGCGTAAATGAATATAATATTTTGTTAATTGTCGTAATAGTCTATGATGCCTTTTATTTTAGAACGGGGTATCTCGATTTCGGTAACTTTTCAATAAGCATACAAAAATTATGATTTGCTTTAGAGTAAAAAACTTTTTAGTTATAAAATGTTATAGGTGCGCTAGAATTATTCATAGCCGTAAATACTTTTTACATTGAATGTCTCAAAAATATGAGTATCTATATTTCTTTGATTACAAAGTTGTCAAATACATTTTCCCTCGCAAAACTTAATGCAGATACGCTGTAGGCCTTCACATGAAACTTTTTCAATAAAAGTTAACTGCATTGCGACGGCATCGATACAAACATCATGGTTCTAAAGAAGGTAAAATGAAATGGTTGATGGTTTAGTACACATTATCTTTTAACTTGAAACGTGTAAAAGCATTGCGAAACTAATTTAAATGAAACAGAAAAAAAGAGTCATTAATACTGATGGCCCCGAAGCCACTTTTTAAAGTATGCGGCAAGTTTGATCAGTAAAATAAAAACCAACCTGAATAAAAAACGTAGAATTCTAAAGAAATCTATCTAAAAGTATGTGGATGGCCCCAAAATACAAAATAAGGTAGCTTCGACAGTCTAAATGGACGTGAAATTGAATGCGATACTGCGTTTACAAGGTCTGCAAGATTTATTTTACAATATTCTATTACAATGCTCAATTGACGAAAACTCATTTTTGCTATGGCAACGTGCCGGGACATTTTACGAGGCAACGTTGCCAGGAGTCCCCGGCGCGCCGCTCACACTAGGCCTTGCACATATACAGTTTGTGCTTCAGAAAGTTAATTGACCATATCGTACAGTCCGCAATTTACTAAACGAGAGAACTACGTTAATAATCTCTATTTATTTTTAATTTTAAGAGCTAGATTTCTACAGATCGTTTGGCAATTTTACATAGAACTCAGAAGTATTCAATCGAAGCCTCGCTATTCTAATTACAAGTTTTGAATGAGCCAGTAAGTTTGTGATGCATGTTCTCGTACAAACCGTTCACATAACAGTGCACAAAACAAATTCGCAAATATTCCATGGATATGTCGCGTTAATATTTTCATTAACAAAAATACCACATTTAGTGCTTAACTTTACTTTCATAAAATAATTACACCTACATACTTCCTTTACTATATTACAAATTCAATTTATAAATATGTACGAAGATTTGCTTAGGCACCTAATAAATACATAGTATATGAAATCTTAACTAGTGTAGCATAAAATTTAGATTATTTATAACTACATTACATACTAAACGAAATCATCGTTCCAAAAGTAAGTTTTCCACAACACAAATAAAATGTGAACGTTTCAACACTTACCCGCTAAAGCGAAACAAGATAACGTTATTTTACAACTTTATTTACAAATAATTAAATACACAAACTTACAACCAACATGAATTAAACCACAATATAAATATCATACAGTACTCTAACTCTGCCGTGTCCTTGAATTTTATACCTACGGAGGCGTTGGGCGAAAGATTGCGTTAGGGCTGCCTGCCTATAGTATTTTAATAACATCAACCAGTATGAATACTTGGAAGTACTTGATGAATACTTTCTTTCTGGTTGTTTGACAGTAATTATTATATATTTTTATTAGCTTTTTATTAGCTTCACCTGTATGTTTGTTTGTAACCGACTTCTTTGGGCGCGATTTTGACCCACTTTAAACGGCCAGATTTCGTTCAAACTTTGTAGATTTATTGAGGACCGATGACAATACACTAATTTGATAAAAATATTCCATGTTTTATTTTGACTAAAAAGTAGAAAATAAATAATAGTTAAAAAAAACTAAAAAGCACGCTTTTTATAGAAAACCGAACTAAAAAATAGAAAATAAATTTAAATGAATTTAAATTAAGAAAATAGTGTTAAAAATATCAATGAATATAAATTAATAATAGTGTGAATAAAAAAAAATATTTTAAAAAAAAGCTATTATTAATTTATATTCATAAAAAAATTTAACACTATTTTCTTAATTTAAATTCATTTAAATTTATTTTCTATTTTTAGTTCGGTTTTCTATAAAAAGCGTGTTTTTTTAGTTTTTTTAAACTATTATTTATTTTTTTAACAAATATATTTCATGTGAATTGTATAGGAAGTGTTGAATACATGTAATGGTTTTTCATTAGTCGATTTAGGTTATAAAAAAAAACTATTTTTTTAATATGTGAGACTTTTAATAACAAATCATTATTTTACTAATAATAATTACAAATTTGACACTGAAAAATATTTGCGCCTCGACTGAGACGTACGAAAAGCATTATTATTAAATTTAGTAGTATAAAAAATTCGCATTCGGATAAAAAGCATAATAAAAAATAATTTTGGGAAATATTGACATGGTGGAGAAAAAGGAATATCTTTCATTTGGTTATAAATACCTGCAGCTACTTTACAATTTATGTGTGTTGTTTTAAATGAAGTTCGAAATATTTCCTCCAATTTTTCTACATATTGCACAAAATCATCCCTGGGTATTATTAAAAAACTTTGTAAATTATTTTTGCAGTAGTCTCTGAAGCTTAAATACCGACTCTCTTCACTGAAATTATGGCTTCTTTGATCGGGCTTTATATATGACTTCAAGGCTTGACAATCATCTTTCTCCAAACAACGTTTTAGGAGATATTCACAAATATAAAAAAAGAGCTTTTTTTTCAGGCAAGTCTGTCATCCCTGTAGCTCCGGGATCAGAATAGGACTATGACATCCCCTGCCTGTCGTAAAAGGCGACTAAAAGGGGCTTCCGTGTTTGCAGATTGAGAGCTCGAACCGTTCGGTCAGGCAATCCCGGGAAGGACGGCGGTATGTGTGGTCGCATACCATCGTAAAGACTAGACGAAGTGGTGGGCCCAAACGCCCGTCTGGGAGGAGCCCGATGGGGCAACGCGCTCGGAGGATTCCGGTTGAAGTCGTTTCGAGATCCCGGAGTCCTCCTTTTTAGCGCCGAGGACGGCCACCGGGGGGGTTTTAGTGCGGTAAAAATCACACATAACCCTGCGTTGCTCCCACGGCGTCGGGTACCTTTTGAAAGTTTCCCCCTCGACAACAAAAAAAAAAGGTTTAAAAATGTAATTATAAATTTAAAATGATTTATTTATTTTAGGTAGTTATTTATTTATCGAACAATATTCTATTTTTTGCAAAAATATCACTTACCTATAACTATGTACTTTATTGAAAAGAGATACACTTCGCCAATGGCATGTAGGACACACATACTTACCTATGTCACTTCCCTTTATCATAATATCCTTTAATTATTTATGGATCCAGGTATTACATTCGATAGAAAAGCTAAAAACCAATTTATTACCAAAAGAAACAAAGAAAGAAGGTAGTTCTAGTACATTAAAAAACATTATAATTGTCTTACCTTTCGTAGTTTCAAGGCAATTTAAAAAATGTTATATTTGGATGTGTTAATGTAGAATTCAAACAACCAAAAACAGCACAATAATTATAGTCTACAATTCTTCTTCGCCATATTATTAGTAAAATAAAAAAATCACTGCTCAAAAAACCGTTACACCGTCCGCTCGTCTCTACGGCACATTCGGGTCTGTTTGTAGACCGAATGCAAACCGAAATCGAGGCGAGTAGGTATAACTTGCGTTTCGTGCGCTTCTAAGGAGTTAGACTACTGTAGATATTTGTACCGTGATTAAACTAAAATACCTAATGGCAGGTTCAAATTACATTTATAATACTTATAAGATGTACATAAATGAAAGATTGAATTCATTCGTATAATAAGCTACCTGTTATAAGTGCAATTCGAACCGTGAACGGAGCGGGAGCTCTGCCAAACGACATTCCTACTGCCAGTTAATACTTCTCGAAACAAGTATAAATATAAAAAAGTCTTCTTCATCCACTGGTGGAACGAAACTTGATGAAAATAATAGATATTGAGTACATATGAGTTAGGAACCTAAGAAATAATTTAGACAATCTTGGGCAATGAACCATAAGCTCCCAAACTATCGTAATAGAGGCTCATAAAGAACACGATAAAACTGAAATCGTCCTTTGGATAAGTTTGGGTATATCAATCTCGAGAGAAGGAACGTTTTAGCCGCCGGACGCATGCCTTTTTATGAAAAACTGTGCTTTGTGATATTCGCAGCTGGATTCCATTTCTTTTGTTATTAAACACCACCCCAGCCGACCGCCTCTAAATTAGTGGTTAGAATGAGCTTTCTCAAATCTTCTCGTTCAGCCGCAGAGTATTAAAACAAACCCGCTATCTGCAATTTAGAGCTATCATAACGATTTTTTATGTACCTATTTTTGGTCGAAACTTTCATGATTCGGCTCGGACAACACGACCACTTATTTCTCGCTACCAGCTGTGTGGATCATTGGTGTGTTCTGGTTTGAAGAGTAGTGAGAGAGAGTACAGGGCATTCCATCTTAGTCATCAGGAGTGCGAATCCTTAGTCGACTTCTGGATTATAAATACTGCCTGAGATTACTTCTGGAATTGATGTCTGAGGAAGGCAAATTTTATCGCATTAACCATCAGACTAAATGCTAGTTTATTATTTTGGTAAAAATATCTGTTCAACGTGAATCACTTTAGGCTATGTACACCTGCCAATTACTGGTAACCTAAGGACTAAGGCTGAATGCGTCATTTTAGTAATTGTGTCTTATCTCTTCGAAGCACACCGCCGCAGCGCAAATACACCTACAATACAGTAATGTTATCGAGGTCGAACTTAGTTTTAAATATTTCTTTAACATAGCTCTCAAAAATCTAAATTCATTATGATTATGCCTGTTCAACTTAGGAACGAATCCAATACCTAATGCTTGTGTGGTCGGTATATACTTCCACGACGCGGATCTCATTTAACTTATCGTAATTTTCATTCATCAAATTTCGTTACAACAGCCTGCAGTATACTATGAAAATAAAAATGTTTCTCAACCACTATTTTACTCCCACGGTTAAGGAAGCATCAAACTACTATATTTGTACTGTCATCAGCATCACGCTTAGCATAAGCACCATCATTGTTTTAATGATTTGGAAAATGCCATCATTTTAATCACAAAACTATTTTATTAGAAGGAAAAAGGAAAATAGTCCTAAACCGTAGGAGTTGGTTACATTGATCAAATCCCAGTATCTTATAAATAAAAATAATACTTTATTAAAAAATAGTCACACATTTGAGCTCACATCACACAATTTTAAATAGCTGAACAGAGTAGATACATTAATTTATTAAAAGATTTTAGCCAAGGAATATTTTTTCGATGCATACTTTAATTTTATTCATATTTATGTGATTTACCCTTAGAACGTTGCTATGTATAGTTACTATTTTGCTACCTTTATTGACAATGTCATATGTTTCCGATTTCATAATACATAAAACAGGTTTCTTTTTGTTATGGTCAAGTTCGCAATTATAAAGTTCTCATGGAGACTGTTACATTGTTAGTAATAACATGGCGTCTATAACAAAATGGTGGACGTGAATAATACGTGTGGTGTATTTGTCTTAAAGAATTCTTCAATTTGTAACTAAAAGAGACTTTTCATATTTGCTCATTCACTTAGTATCATACTTATTATTTAAATTTAATTATGAAATATTAACCACGTTTATACGTATTTAATCACATATAATTTAGTCAGGGCGTGGATTCGTTGGTCAACTAACAAAAACTATAAAAAGTATATATATGGTTAATTCTAAGCCATAATATTATTACAGTCATATGGTACAATTTGTATCATAGTCATTTAAGCAGTTTATTTAGTATATTAATATGATTTTTTAATAACAGAAACAGAAAATGTTTTAAGATAAGGTAAAATTTCTATTTAATCTTGATGTCCTAGATTGACAGGTTCAATAACCCGCCTATGTCTGACCAGTCCAAAATAATCACCGATTATAAATAAAGGTAGTAAAAGTGATTAATAAATAACAGCCATTTACTAATTTCAAAATATTTCATTCCACAAAATTCACACAATATATTTTTTTGCCCGCTCGATTGACTGTGCCAGTTAATAATTTAGGACATAAAAATATTTTGATAGGATTTGCACCGCGAATATTATGGTAAATCTGTTAGTATTGAGTAGAGAGAGAGTAGACTTAAAATCTAAAATGTAAGGTAATTAATAACATTGGCAGGATGGATTATAGCCTAAATCCCACTTATTCGGGGTGGAGACCCTTGCCTCGCAGTAATATTTTACTTTAATTCTGGACAACCCATCATTTTGATCAGAATAATATTATCGTTTTTCAGGTAGTACACAGACGAAGCTGCGCATTATAGCTTGTATATTTTTTTTTTTAATTTTATTACATTTTTACGAGAATTCTCAGAGGAATGGTTCGAGATGTGTGAACTGGGAAGTGACACGGTTTTACGAACTGTGACCTTCGTCACTGGCATTGATTTTATACGACGCCATCTTAATTTAAATTTAAGCCGTTTATGGAGATTTTTACTTTACATTTTCCTTGCTGATATATAACTGAGAAACAACATTGACCAATTTGGATAGTGTAAAGAGACAAATCTATCGTACCTTTTTCTATTCATCTTTCAATCGAAGCATTGGTTTCATTATATCATTCTCCACCTGGCATACCTAAAGGTCGGCCATTTTCAAAAATTCACCGTTTATTTCGGCGCCAAGTGACGAAACACGTGTCAATCAAGGATTAGGTGCTTGCAACCGAATTAATATTTTGTAACGAAATATCGATATACTATTTTAGTTGTGGTTAGGCGAAATACGTTCACATTTTTTTAATACAGCACAGATTGACATTTTTTTGTACAATATAAAAGAAGACTTTCGTAAGCCCATCCGAAACGGACATCCGAAAGTACCTACATCGGAGTAAGAAAAGGCCTACTCTTCGGATAAAATTGCGGATGTTATAACACAGACGAGAGCTTCTGAAAATCGGAGCACTGCATTGCTAGTGAGACTAAAATAGGTGCGACAAGAGTGCAAATCAGTATTAGCTTTATCACAAGTGGGTTATCATTTTCACACGCCAACGGAACGTACATAAAATAATCAATAATATGTATAATTTATTCGATTTTATGAAAATACTACACATCGATTGTTTTAAAGTAAAAATCACGTTAAATTTTCATGGCTTGAAATTGCTTCGATAAAAGATACATAAGTATTCAGTAAATAATAGAACTGATTCATACTATCCATTGTTCGATAGTTTTGTTTTGTTAAATACGTGTACATGTGTATAACTGGTAGCGATCTACATTTTAAATGAAACCATGAGGAAATGTTTAATTTGAAATATTTACTTTGATGTGTTCAACTTAAGTTTTATCACGTAACATTTTTCCTTTTATTTTATGGCCCAAATACACAAATCCTCGCGTAATAAATTATGAAATCTCAAAGCCCTTTACACAAAAGTCTGGAGATATGAGGTTGAGGGCTATTGTATCCCAGGCACTTTATATTCAAGTTCCAGTCGGTTTTCGTGTCGATCAGTCGGCCAGGACATTTTCTTTTAGTGTTACAAAAAGTCTTAAGATAAAACAATATATTTAACTTCCAAATTCCCACAATTAATATTTTACGCTCCAGCTTAGTAGTTTAGTGGCATGGTGTGGTGATGTGCCTATGCAATATAAGAAGGACAAGTGATTTAATTTAGCAATTCAACGTTCGAAATGCATATGCGACCGACAATCACGTACCTATAAGAATTGCACACAGATGTCCATGGGCGGTGACCACTTACCCTCAGATGGATTGCACACCCCGCTACTTCATCAATTTCATAAAATAAGTTTGAATATAAAAGGTGTAATGTTTGTGATCTGTAAACATGACGTTGTCTCGGGCACACGGGTAGTGAAGTGACAGTCACGCAATAGCCACGGGCGAGAGCGGACGTTACTTGCATACTGGTGTGATAACGAGCCAATTATCGTACTCGTAAGACTCGGAGTACTACATGTGGCGACGAGGTGAAAGGTCGGTGGCAAATAATTATTATATTAATGCGTGAAACGCATATGTGCTTAGTAAATGAAATAGAACATTCAATGTCTTACTATGAAAAGGCACAGCGTCAAGAATGTCAGATGACATTTGATTTTTAATTTAAATTACGGTCGAATTTCGGCCGGTGCGACGGGCGACTAGTATATATTATATTCTAAAAAGAATAAAATGAAAAAAAATATATATATATGTAGGTTGGTGAACAATTTAATGAATTAAGTTTTTATGCAGTGGATATGTGTAGTGGAATATTAAATTCCCGGAAGGTCATTAATTCAAGTATGTACACTATTTTCAGTAAATACACTAAAAGATTATATTGAAACAAAAAAAAAAATTCAATCTGTATGGTTAATTTACTAAACAACACCTTATATCTTGTTTATCACTACACTTTGTAGGTATTTTAGAATGTATTCGATGAATTATTGTGTTGCGGCATTGCAAACGGATTAATGTAAAATTTATTACATTTTAAGCTATCCGTAAATTGAATTAAAATTAATAATTATGTATTGTTTATTAGATGAGACTTTAGCAACTAATAGTTTTACTGGATTAAATTAACGACTAAAATGGATTAAAATTAAATAAATTATACTTATAATACTTAGCATGAATTTTGTACCATAATTTCATGATGACGTACATACCTACTTAAAGAATTGTTTAGGCGGATGCCTAACGTTTAAGATTTTAATTTATATTGTGTAAGATTGCTCAATTTTTCAGTAGTTCTAAATTCCTTCCGGTGATTTAATAAACTTAATACTGTTTTAATGCATACATACTTATGGCAATAATTATACTGTGTGTTAGGTAGTACGAACCTACATGAAAATGTAAATCGTGCATGGTTGTGTGGATTAGGTAGTACAGACCTACATGAAATTGTAAACTGTACGTAATTGTGTGTGTTAGGTAGTACGAACCTACATGAAAATGTAAATCGTGCATGGTTGTGTGGATTAGGTAGTACAGACCTACATGAAATTGTAAACTGTACGTAATTGTGTGTGTTAGGTAGTACGAACCTACATGAAAATGTAAATCGTGCATGATTGAGTGTATTAGGTAGTACAAACCTACATGAAATTGTAAATTGTACGAGAGTGTGAGATTGTGGAAAAGGTAGTACGCGTTAATATATTACTACTAGATAACCGTGTTTAGACAATGGAGCACCTTAATAGTATACAGTAGTCACCGAAACTAACTTCGGTTCCAGGTCGCCCCGAATCTATCTACTTCGAAAATGACAAACCTATTGCCAGCTCCTGAAAAGCTAGATCTCGAAGGAGACAACGCTACAGTTGCTTTGAGATGGGAGCAATGGAAAAGATCTTTTCACGTATATTTGGAAGCATCAGGAATTACAGGTGAAGGAAGAAAGAGAGCAACATTGCTCCTTTTAGGAGGACCAGGACTCCAAGAAATTGTTTACAACTTACCTGGTGCTTACGAAGAAAATTCTACAAACGAATCAAAAGTGTTTAACACAGTTATTGAGAAGTTGGATGACTATTTTCTACCGAAGCAGAATAAAGTTTACGAACGACATTTATTCCGTCAAATCAAGCAGGATGAAGGGGAAAAGTTTGAAAAATTTGTGGTGAAATTGAGGAATCAAGCTAGAAAATGTAAATTCACTAGTCCCGATGAGCATATAATTGATCAGATCGTGGAAAAATGTTTTTCGATAGAACTGCGGAAAAAAATATTAACATTAGGAGACACTGTTACATTGGACAAAATTATAACTGAAGCAAATACTTTAGAACTAGTGGCTCATCAACTGGAAGAGTATGATCAGAAAAGAAAGTCAAATGATGTCAATACAATCACAAGTCACAAAAAATTTTATAACACTGAGAAAAGTTACATTAAAAATAAAAATGAGGATAGTAAAATTAAAGAATCGACAAGTCAACCTGGACGAAGTAATTGTAGTAGATGCGGATACAATGCGCATACTGCGTCAGAGGAGTGTCCCGCAAAAAAGAAAAATTGTCATGCCTGTGGCAAATCCGGGCATTTTAGTGCAGTGTGTAGAACAAGATCCCGAAAGCGTAAACTGGAAAACAAACACAATGACGAACATAAAATAAAAAAGAAACGGAATGAAATAGACTCAATAAACTTTGTAAACGACTCTTCTGATGAGGACCATTATGTTTTTAACATGAATGACGACGACGAAGCTACCATTGAATGCGAAATGGGTGGAATCAAATTGAAGTTGCTTATTGATTCTGGATGTAAATTAAATTTAATTACTGAAAAGACATGGGAAAATTTAAAAAAGAAAAAAGTTATATGTACTAATCAAATTAAGGGGTCAAACAAAAACTTATATTCATACGCGAGTAAATTACCTTTGAATGTAAAAGGGTCTTTCGAAACTGACATCAAATTAAATAATAAATCTGTTCACACTACAGTTTACGTTATTAAAGAAGGATCAAGAGATTTATTGGGAAAAGACACTGCTCTTCGCTTAGGAGTCCTTAAGTTAGGTATTGGAATAAACGAAATCACACAAACCCCTAAGCCTTTCCCAAAATTCAAGGATGTACTGGTTGAGATTCCAGTTGATGAAAAATGCAAACCGGTATCACAACCGTACCGGAGAATTCCGATTCCTATTGAAAATAAGGTAGAACGCAAAATAAAAGAGCTCTTGGACAGCGACATTATTGAAGAGGTACATGGACCTTCTCGTTGGATTTCTCCGGTAGTACCTATTCTAAAGGACGACGACGACATACGGCTATGCATCGATATGAGGCGTGCAAATTCCGCAATTATGAGGGAAAACCATCCATTACCCTGCATGGATAATTTCTTGCCAAAAATTAAAAAAGCTACATATTTTTCAAAACTAGACATAAAAAACGCTTTCCATCAAGTGGAGATCCACCCTAATTCAAGACATTTGACGACATTTATAACTTCAAAAGGCTTGTATCGATACAAAAGACTTATGTTTGGTATAACGTGTGCGCCGGAATTATTTCAAAAAATAGTTGAAAAGATGTTGACGGGACTAGATGGCGTAATAAATTTTATTGATGATATCTTGGTGTACGGAGAAGACGAGAATCAACATAATAGACGGCTATCCAAAGTTTTGGATATTTTAAAAGAAAATAATGTTTTGTTGAACGAAAGCAAGTGTGTTTACAAGGTGCAAAAGATTAGTTTTCTCGGACATGAACTAACACGGGACGGAGTAAAGCCGCTTAAAAAATATATGACCAGTATAGCTGAATTTAGAACACCTAAAACAGTGGAGGAACTTCAAAGTTTCCTAGGGTTAGTAAATTATATTAATAAATGGCTGCCAAATCTATCAACAATGACGGAACCTTTAAAAAAATTATTGAGAAATAAATTTGGAAAAAAAGCAAACATAGAAGATTTATGGGAAGAGGAACAAAGCCGGGCTTTTGAGAATCTGAAGCAAGCTCTCAGCAACATGCCAACATTGGGATATTACGACGTTAATGATGAAACACAGGTTATTGCTGATGCAAGTCCTGTAGGGTTGGGAGCTGTGTTAATACAAAGTGATAGCAGAGGATCTAGAATTATTGCTTACGGGAACCGCACTTTAAATGAACTAGAACGGAAATATAGCCAAACAGAAAAAGAGGCACTAGCTTTGGTTTGGGCCGTAGAGCACTTTAAGATTTTTCTGTTTGGAAAAACATTTGATCTAATTACAGATCATAAGCCACTAGAATTTTTATTTGGGCAAAAGTCGAAACCATGTGCGCGCGTTGAACGTTGGGTCTTACGCCTACAAGCTTTTCGATACAATATTAAATACAGACCTGGTAAAGTCAATATAGCCGATCCTTTGTCAAGACTTTGTGAATATCACAGCGTCCCACCCGGTAAAATTGAGGATTATGTACAGCAGATAGTGGAACAGTCTAGGCCTTGTGCTATTTCCATGGAAATCCTATCAGAATGTTCTGGACGCGACCAAGAAATTAAAAACGTAAAAAGAGGAATGTACAATAAAGATTGGGATGATTCGGTAAAAGGATATAAAATATTTGAAAATGAGCTTTGTTTTTACGATAAAATATTATTGAGAGGCACCAAAATTGTAATACCAAAAGAACTCCGAAAAAGGGTGTTAGATGCTGCACACGAAGGTCACCCGGGGATAGTATCGATGAAAAGCAGGCTGAGATCAAAAGTTTGGTGGCCACGAATAGACAAGGATGCTGAATTAAGAGTAAAAGCGTGTAAAGGATGTACTCTTGTTGGGTTACCAAGTCACCCTGTACCTATGAAACGACGCGAGCTCCCCACGGCTCCATGGATTGACGTTGCAATAGACCTATTGGGTCCACTGCCAAGCAACGACTACTTACTAGTAGTTATTGATTATTACAGTAGGTACAAAGAGGTAAAATTTACTAAAACAATCACTAGTTTGCAAATAATTAAACTTCTTAAAGAAATATTCAGTCGCCTCGGATATCCCTCATCGATCACAGCAGATAATGGTCGGCAATTCATTAGCGACGAATTCAAGGAGTATTGCCGACAGTGCAATATAAAACTATTCAACATAATACCTTACTGGCCTCAGCAAAATGGCGAGGTTGAGAGACAAAATAGGGATATATTAAAAAGATTAAAAATTAGTCACCTACAAAAAGAAGATTTAAAGGAGAGTATGTGGGAGTATTTAATGATGTACAACTCAACCCCACATTCTGTGACAGGAAAGACACCTACCGAACTTTTCTTCAGTAGACAAAATAGGGATAAGATCCCGTCTTTACTTGACAACAATAATAAGATGAATGATTCCGAAGTAAGAGACAAAGATAGAATGGAGAAGGAGAAAGGAAAAGAGTATGGAGACAGGAAACGGCATGCCGAGTACCCATCACTTTCAGAAGGGGATAAAGTATACGTTAAAGATATGGAAAAAGGAAATAAGCTATCAACCACCTTTAAACCGACACCACATGTTGTAGAACATTCGGACGGTGGAGATGTAGTTGTAAGGAATGAGGAAACGGGACAAAAACTTAGACGGAACGTAATCCACTTGAAGAGAGTAGAAGGTGAATGGAAAGTTCAGGATGAAGGCCAAAGTAAAATTGAATAAGGACTTTGTTGTGACACATTGTACTTGATGGGGTGATTATGTTGTAATCAAATTATTATCGATTAATAAATTTATTGAGTATGTTGTAACCAGATTATTATTGATTATTAAATTTATAATAAGAAAGGGATGTAATGTTTGTGATCTGTAAACATGACGTTGTCTCGGGCACACGGGTAGTGAAGTGACAGTCACGCAATAGCCACGGGCGAGAGCGGACGTTACTTGCATACTGGTGTGATAACGAGCCAATTATCGTACTCGTAAGACTCGGAGTACTACAAAAGGAATATTACTGCATACTGTTTACTTTCTATGGGTCGAGGTCACAAGTCGGGTCAAAATGATCTATCTGAATTGCCACTTAGTGATAACTAAACAAACTGACGATGGATATAACATTTTCCCTATACAATTACGTAATAACATGTTTATGATCTGATACAATTGCTTGTGAGTCATGTAAGACAAGTTTTACGTATTTGATAAAACCAATGTTTTAATTTTGATTCGTTATTATTGAAATTTTGTACTAAATATTTTTCATATTCGATCATTGACCAAAATAAGGACGATCGGAATAAACCTGTAAATTAAATTTACTACAGAACGAGAAGGTACTAAGTAAAATGGAAAAACATATATAAAAATTGTCCAAATAATATTAACGTTGATAGGTTTGCGTAGCGACAGCTGTTTGGGCTCTTCAATAGTTTATGTTACAGTATACACAAAGTACAAACATTGGCAACTGTAAAATATTTTAACTAATTGTTAAAGATAAACTAACTGTTGGCCATTGCAACTTTACAACATTTATTAAAGGGTCGGATTCTTTCCTTTTTGTATAAGCGGTGTTTATTATACCTACAAGAATTTAGTACATCCATTATGCCTAATTGCCTACCTAAGCAAAAGCCGTGAAATTCAGGGCATAATTAAAAAAACGGTTGTCTTTCTATTTTTTTGCCGCATGTACATGCCTTATGGCGGCCCTGCACCGGCCTTATCTTCCACCCAATTTCCTTGTTCAGCCAACTCGTCACAAATTGCTTGTGTTTTTATCACCCGCAGTTTACATTGGAATAAGTTTCCGTGAAAACATTTACAACGCCTTTACGATTAGTAATAGTGTCAAAATAAAATAGCACGATCATAGATTTCCAAATTGTCTCTCATCATCAATTTTATTATGATGTGATGTCATAATAAACAAAATCTAAGCAAACTACATATCTGTCCCCACAATTGTCACAAATTGATCAATCGTCTTGGATGTTTAAAAATTGTCGTTCATCACAAAATTGCAACCTAGAAACTGTATACGTTACGTCACATAACGCATAATAAGGAAATGCGTTGGAAATAAATAAATTGTTCCACTCTAGTGGTCTCGTGCTCCGTGATGATTATTCCAGACTTATTCTGATTCCTGCAGCTTGTATATTTAGCGATTTCTGAGTATGTAATATATAAACTGACACCCTGACACACCCTCAATCATTAAACATCGGAGTTGATTTTTAATTTGATGTTGATTAATGTCAATATTTTATTATTATAAATATATCGAAACACCCGGAAGATATTAGCCCCTTAACAATCTGTCCGCGTAAAGGGTACCCCAAGATCCTATATGCGCTGACAACGGCCGACAGATATTATTTGCAAGGATAGTAGAGGTCCCCTGCCATGACACTACATTTTTACATTGTTATTAGTATTACTAACAGTAAGAAGGATTTTCAATTACTTATATGTCCATGATACCAACTTGCACCTGAGGTTTTACATATTTAAAAAAATTAATAATTCAAATGTGATCTAACTTTGAGGACACAAAATCTAACTTGCTTAGTGGGACCTAAGTTGGCTAACAACATCGTACATAAAACATTTTCTTGCATGCCTCTGCGATTCTCATTTCTTTATTGTCTGTGTGGGCGGTGGCTGCGTTTTATGTAGTCTTTATTTTAAATAAGGCGAAGGTCAAGCGTAATTACTTCTGTAGTAATAAATCTCGGATATTATTGTGCTTATAATGTCTGCAACCTCTTATATGTTTCATCGAGGGACATTAGTAATTTCCTATGATTATAAGAAGTCTGAACCACATGAGTGGTTTTCACCACTCTTTTTATGCATATTGGTAGTTACCAATACGCATATAAGGACTTGTTTACGGTGTTTACGGTTTAGGAGACAATCCATATCGCATAATTTCAAACAACTTTTAAAGTCCTACTGCCGACCGAAGGCCTAAAATACCTTCTGAAGCATATGATATTTACCCAAAACTCATTAATATCACCATTAAAAATCACCTTTTAATTTCCGACTCCGCTCAAACTTACTTTGCAGATCAAGTCCAATATACTATAGCTGTGAGGTCCTCTAAATTAATCATAATAAAACCTGTGTCTTTTTATATCCTGTTGCTGATATTATTCTATGAGTTATACCAGCTATACATAAAACTACACTCCCATCCCGTGTTTTATGAATAGAGCTGGAATCTAATACCACTCTTCTAAGAAATCTTAGCGTGCGTGTATTTTAAGAATAGGAAAGGTTTCAGATTTCTGTTCGACACGCATTTCCGGGAGAAATTCGTCACAGAAATAATATTGACTGACAACGTGTTTCATAAAGGGGATTCGATTTTCAAGAAACTAAAAACAAAAAGGTTTTAACGAAATGATATGGTTAAATCCTCTTAGTGTTAATATTCATTGCTTGATTTCTTGTCTATTTCAATAACGGGTTCTATAAACATTGTAATTTTGTCTTGTTCAACAAAATGTTGCTTAATTTTACTGAGTCGATTGTTGCGTAATAAACGTATAAAGATCTAGGTATACCTTAAATTAGATAACAGGTGCGATATTTGAAGTTGATTTAGGGGAATTCCACGTTCTTATATACATATAAAGTACATTAATGATGTTTTTTGATCTGATTGAAGTAGCAAACGAGCATATAGTCCACCTGGTAAGTGATCACTGCTGCCTATGGACATCTGTAAGATACTTTATACAGAACAGGGGTTCTATAAGCCAATCACAGATGCGTCACTACTGCCGGGGACTGAGATGGTCGCATCATATAAAAGAAAGTCGGCAACCACATCCTTCCACTGAAACGCATGAACTGCTTTACGTTCACGCTAGAAATAAGTGTGGCTGTGATACCAACTGTTTAAAAATATTTTAATTTACCAAAGCAGGAAATAAAAAAATAACTCAATGGGAAAATATAACGCGATATAAGTCAAGCATGACTTGACAAAAATGACGTCATTTATCACTCCTAGATCGTTCGCTATGTACGTGTGACGAAACGAGACAAGACGAGTCTCAATCGAGAAATAATACACGCCATTTTGGATTAAATTATTTATGAAAACAAATTATGAGTGTAATCTACAGTGGTGAATAGTTTGATTTAATTTTCCTTTTGACGTAAGGACGTGACGTGGGCAGTACACGCATTATCTGGGCGCAGCTAAGCAAATATCTGTAGACGATAAACCTTTATGCTATTGTTTTTGTTCTGAAATGAGCATTAAGTTCGTGTGAAATGTGGTCACTTATCCTAGACTTCCTTAAACCACGAAACACTAATAAAATACCTCACGTAATAGTGATATTACTTTTTTTAAAACGTAAATGTGAATTGGCGCTAAAACCCTGATATACTTTACAGGCGATTTATTTCTTGTTACAAGCGTTAGCACTCAACGTCATTCATCTATTGAGGTAAATGTTTACGAAACTAAACCCCAGTTATCAACCATTGCATCATTCGATACTTCATGTGCCAATTTCCTCACACATACCTACAATACGAAGAAATTAGTCATCGATATGAGCAGTTAAGTAGTACTTATCTAAGTAATCTGGCGCGGCGTGGCAACGCTTCGCACAGACTATATAAACTCGAATAAGTTCATGGACAACGAGTTACTTAATTTGCGATGCTTACCATACATGTTGGGATCTTTTTCGAGGTTATGCTATTTATAACAAGGAAAAAATAAAAACGTACTCTCCCAGAGATTCCGATGGAATCAAATTGCTGAAATTACTGTTAAGTTGATGTTTTTTAATGAATTAGACGAATAAAATAAGGTTCACTAGGCATCTTAGTCCATGGTGGTCAACCGATTATTATTTTGTTTGGTGGCTGTTCATGACTTTAGGGTTATTATTGTTAAAGAACGTTTACGATTTAGGTTGAATTTTGATCACTGCGCAAAACACTAATATGAACACGTTAAATTGAATAAAGTAAAATCACGTAATGTTTTAACAGACTGTCCGATTTTGGAATTTAATTTTGAAAAACATTAACTTGATTATGTAATGCGGACGAAGTGTGGGCATCTGTAAAAAACAGAATAATATCCATTTTCTGTATAATTATGCTGTTAAACTTACAAATTACGTATTTATATTACAAGGCAATGATTTTTATCAGTAAGTACTCAGTGATGTTGCTGGAAATGTTTTTCCTAGTTCAGTGTTTGTAGGTTTTTTCCATGACATGTAAATGTGTACATTTAATATATTTATCTGACAAGGTCTGCCCTAATTAAAATTTACAATAATTCTGTCCTAAAAACGCAATAATAAAAACGTGTTTAAATAAAGCAGGCATATAATTACTTATATATAAAGCCTTCTGAGAAGCGCTATCTTTCATCTGAACGGAAATTAATTTAAGTTTGTCGTAACTTCATGTCAAATTTACCAAAAATGGGTGATAATGAGTATAGTGGGACAGATTTCAACACAACCTAGATTTATTATTGCAATTGGCTCATCAACCCATTGCTGTTCTATTGATGAGCGTAGGCTACATCCTCGCTTGGGGAAATAGGTGGACTCCTCAACTGGAAGAATAGAGATCTGTCCCTAGTACGACATAAGAAAATTAGTACATTTAAAAAATTGAGATATTGGAATCCATCACAATTATGAAGCCAATATTCATATCTTGAATACTACAGATGATACATTTGTCTTTATGAATTAAAAAGTACAACGAATCATACAAACAGCTGGCCACAGAGCAGCGGTTTGCGGTATAGAAAAAAATATAAGAAGCAGCTAACCATTGAAACATGAAAGGAAGTCGCCATGGAAAGCGCTGCATTGTCATGAAGCCAACATAACCATAGGCTCGGCTCTGGTACGTATCGATTTTATATAAAATGGCGCCTGAATAATAAAATTTGCGGTGTCACCACGCTCTAGAGCACGTGATTTAATTCACGGTCTTAACATGTCGTTACAATAAAATTCCGTACTATATGTACATGCCTTCGTTAATTACACACGGAATATTTTCACAGATAACTTGTGTTAACATTTTTACGCTAACTACAGTAGAAATTTCATGATATTGTAGCAGTATTTTCGAGGTCAAGTGTGGTTGCGACGATAAGTGAGATTGAGAGTAATACTATGAGAAAAGCCTACGGGGGTAATTTTTTTAATGCTTTTTGTTATGGATAAAGTTATCTGTTTATATTCGTCAAGTACATATTTCTTATAGGATTTCTTGACCGAGCACCGTATGCTGAAGTATCTTCGAACCTCAATTTAATCAAATACACTAGGATGCGGATTAAAAATGATCCAAGTAGCTTAGGATAAATAGGTGCGTGTCATTAAAATTTCCAAGTTCATTATCAGAGTTCCGATTGATTAATGTACTTGCATCTTCCCTTCCTTCCTTCTTGTTCCCTTTGCCAAAGGGAAGTTTTACAAAGAATACATTCTGCTTAAAAAAAATACAGTGGAATTGAGAACCTCCTCCTTTTTGGATGTCGGTTAAAAAATGATTCAAAGCCACCAAATATAAAATCATACGAATCAAATTGTAAACCTTTTTGAGGTAGAATTTAATGAGTGTATGCGAAATGACACGGAAGGAAGGATCACGTGCAGACGCGCTTCTTGGACATTTCATAAGACGTAAACCATTTAGCATCGATCGTGAGTTGCCGATAGACAGACAATACGATATGGCAATATGATGTACGTAATGAGCGTCAAGCCTACATATGACAAAAATGAAAGTTACGAGTGTCTGTACATCGCATGTATCGCAAAAATTGTTTTGAGGATTGACAACAAGTATAAGGTTAAGGAAAGTGGAAATATAACAGAATGTTGAAGTTTTCAATATTATAATTTGTAGCAAGCCAAAAGTACTGAAAATAATTTAATGATTGTATGAAAAAAAATTATCTCGTTCGTATTTTGAGGAACCATTTAATCTTTATTTCTATGAAATCCGTCAATTCTATTCCATATTATTACAATTTCAAGTAATTTAATATTCTTTTAATTGGATGAAACCGCGGGTGACAACTAGTACGTTAATAAGTTATCACGCGCCAAGTCTCTTTTCTGAGATAAAAAATGTAGGGACATAATTCTTTCTATATTGGAAATCTACATATTTTTTTACTGTAAGGATGGATAGATGAAAATAATATTTCATGATTGTTACCTTGAAAAAAATTAGCCTAGGATAAAAAATAACCCTCAAACGTTTTCAACACTAATTTCAGTTTATTGAAGCACTAGACTTATAGATAGACCTAAAGGTACTATAGACGATTTGGATCCGTTATTCTGAAATACTGACCTTTCAAATCGAAAGACAATTGGCAATTAGTAACGACCTTAACCTTGCCTGCTCTGGATGATTTAATTAACTTTTTAAGACCCAGTGTTCACTTCAGACTATATTAAACAATAATGGCCATGAACATCTGCAACCATCTCGAAATAGAATAGACGTTTTAGCTATAGTCCACCAAAACGTTGCTATACGTGAAAACTAAAATAAAACTCGTTTTGGATGGGTTTAATCAAATCCCAACAGAGTTTACTTAAGTAGTCTCCTTTACTCTTTAAGACTCTGAAAAGGATATCACGCATGGTAGACGTACTTGAAAAGGAAAGCTCAAATAAGTACGACGATGACGCCACATCATTAAAACCAGAATTTCTACTATATTATGTACCTATTGATATTTAATACTGATTACTTATCAGGGTCAATATACATAACGCACGCGGTCGAAATATATTAGAATGTACAACGCAGCCAGCATACCAATGTATCAACTGGTCACAAAATCTCGATGCAAAAACGACTACAGAGTTACGGAACGATAGATTACAAATGCACAATGGTGTAACTGAACTGTGACTTCGAGAACAATGAGTATTGACGATTAAAATTTTTCAAAGTAGAAAACATAGAATATTTCCATTTTATAAGGTTAATAAACTTGAAGACCATTTTTCTAAGTTTAAGATGCTCAATGGTGAATGACCCGTCATAGTCACCGTCCATGTGCCGTGAACAAGATTTGGATAATTCTCGTAACACATAAATAAATGTATTTTATTAATGTAATATTTGTATGTATTGTTTTTGTGTATTCGTTTTGCGTTCTTATCACACGGGTTGATAATACGCGTAGATTAAACGTATTATAATGATAAATCCCGCAATTATTAAAACTTAATATTGAGGTGCACATTAACGCGACTCTATTTGATACCGTAAATTAAATTTGCCAACGAATTCAGCGTCTAGCATAATTAGACACAATAACACTTAAAACATACGCCTTCAAACCGTGAATGTATTATTTTTATAACGCGCCTGGCGGTTAGAGAGATGTCAAAACGTGACATTAAACAGAATTCAAATTATTAAATATTGTAACTATATTTATTTTACTCCCAAAGTATATATGAAATCGGGACTGAGACCTATTCGTGCCCTCGGAACCTCTGAAGCATAGAAACGCGCAAAGATTAGGCCACGTTGCTTTCGACGACGCGGAGCGCCATTTCGTTGAGCAAGTTTATGTATTTCAACTAAGTGTATGCAGTTCACTTAAAACGTAATTTTATAAATCAAGGGACAATATGAATAAAATCTATAACGATTCACTTCTCATGATGGAGTAATTCAAACCCATTACATTCCAAGGACATTAGACAGAGACAAATATCTAAAATGCGTGTTTTCCTTTTCCCGTCAATGATTGAGTAAAACAGGCAATCACGGTGAATAGATACAAAAGGCGCGTTATTGTGTATTTGGGTTACGGCATTGTTTTCGCGATCAGTAGACGAATAAATAATGATGAATCTGTTTACTTACAGTTATCAAAAAGCACCATTAGCACTACAGAAAGTTGTGATTAATTATATCTGTGGAAGTAGTGAGAATATTAATATTTTTATAATACGCATAGCTTTGTAATACTTTTTATTCGCTCAATATTTCTCTATATTTTTGTGTTTTTAGATTTCATTGTGATAGTGTAGATCGAACTGAGGGTAATAGGACTTTAATTTCACAGACTTCCGTTCATTAAATACTACACTTCCGGCACCTGTTGTATTGTACTGTGCAAATGTGTAATTGGTGGATTCATATCATACATCGGATTGTATGATTATTAAAAATATTATAGGACAAAAATCATCTGTATGAGTCATGGCTTTTTTGTTAGGTTGTCTGAGTTATGCTTAAAATATTTTTTAGGGATAATAGAAGTAACGTTTAAATTGGTCAATTTATCGAAATAAAAGTTTATTGATACGAAGCAATATAGAATCATATACTTAGTCCTAAACAAGATATCTAGGTATTCCGTTGCAGAAACAAGAGAAGAGAAAGCATAAGAACACTTATATATGAGGGTTTTATTTTTGCTTAAAATCTACCTCACGAGACAAGATTCCGATCTGATCTCATGAATTAGTTTAAATCCCTATAAAGAGGTGGGTAAATAAGGACCATTTTTCGCCCATTACGCACTTGCAAAAAAAGGTTTTCATTTTTAACTATTATTAATACCGTTGTATAACTAAAGATGTGTATTTTTTAAATAAGATTTAAGATATAAATATTCAAGTTATGAGTTTTTTGCCAAGAGAGTATTTAGCCTTTTTCGGTCTACCCAATTTCGATCAATTTGGTGGTGTAGTTATCTTAGTTTTCAAATCTTATTTTATAATCTTACTTTTATTTAAAAAACAATACAGATCTTTAAGTATACACAACAATGTAATAATAGTCGTAAACTAAAACTATATTTTAGAGAGTTTGATGAAAGAAATTGTATCAACCAACCTATAGCTGTGGTATCTAAAAGATTTCTCCCATTATCAAGGCATTATATTCATACAATAACAATACACGAGAGACTGCTCAGTTGAGTCACTACTCACATCAGCTCGCGTTGTATAATTATTACGAACACAATATTTTCAAAGTAGGTCAATGTGAGGATGTGGGGTTGAAGGCAATTGCCAAACGTTCTTAGTGGGTTTGCTTCACTTTGATATTAGAATTAGAATTGTATAAATATCAATAGTTGTGATCATATGTATAACGATGCCACGCGTCATCGTAATTAATTACGTCTATTAAGGATGTGAATTAACGAAATTTGTGGCTGTTTACGTCATAAAATAGGTCCTGGCTAGACACAATTTTCAATGTTTTTGGTAACGTATCGTGCAAAAGCGTAGAACTTTTATTAAAATGGCAGTTATTAATAATCACAGGCAGTATTCAATAGCATTGGTTGAGTATATGGCAAATTTTGCTATACAGGTGTTACAAGGTGAAAATTCTAATCATATGTGGTGACATCAACACAGCCCAACACATTGGGCGTAGCGAACCGAAAATTGCAATTCACTTTGTGACTAATGGTTATATAGTTGAAAATTAGAAAATCCTCGCATACAAAAGACAAAAATGGATGTTGAAAAATGGAGGATTATTTTTTTCTGTTGCCATAGCGTCCATTAGACGAAATAAATTCAAGGTCACGAATAATTACAATAGATTTCGAATCACGCTATGGACCTAACTTATGTTATTTTAACAATTTAACAACTTTCGATTTGTCGAAATTGTGAATAGTCTAATTTGTAGTATAAATTCGTTAAAAGGAAAAATAGAAATTGGCAATGAGAATGACCGACGACCGGGCGCCTCGGAAACCAATTATAGAACATTTGAAAGATTTCCAATTCCACCACACACCTATTTTTTTCACTTTGACTTTATATGCGAACTTAACATTTTCCTACTGCTTTTGTATGGTTCAACATTTATGTATCTTTTTTAGATACAATTTCATTCAAACCTGTATACATTAACTCTTTTATCTATAAATGCTTAATTATAACTTGCATTTCCCGCTCTTATTAAAATTAAACCAAAATATGCCTACATTATTAGTTATTATTTGTAATTTTGTATCATTTTTATTATATAGAAAAAAAATAAGCAATGTATTCTACATCATTAACTTAATAACGAAGAGATCATAAAGTCAAATACACGCTTCTCACTCTACGTGTGTAACTGCAAAGTAGAAGTCCTAGTGACTAATCCTTTTAGCTGTAATTTCCTCCTAACTACCGTACCATATTTAATGACCTCGGCAATTACCCTATCACAATAAGAGCTTAGTTGACTAAATTTATTGGTTTTCTTTCTTACTGAATACAAAGTTACTGCTATGTCACAGAGAACTTCCAATTCCAATTATCATAGTTATTCCATATCAATATGACTTATAATTGTGCATATTTACAGGCATGGTACAATTGAGGCTCATTTTTTCTACTGTTGCTTTGACAACGCCTAATATTATCGGCCCCATTTTAAAAACGGGACCCTATTCATAATTAATGTAATTTCTGGGTAAAAAAGTGATCCTAAATACATATGGTTGTGTGATGTTTAGCTCATTATAAACAGAGGACTTGTACAAAGATCTTAATGATTTTATTTCGTAATATTATGTACATGCCCTCAACGGCCGGTTTATACAAAAACAGATAATAAGTTTAAAAACATGAACAAATAGTCCGTAAAGATCGGATGAAGCAGAAAATAAACACAATGGTAAGTGGGAATGTAAATGGTGCAATCATAGAATTCTGGACTCACATTTTCACTGAGTTCGCTTTGGTACCTTCCTAAATGCATTCACGAGGACGGCTCGGGGCGCACGGCGCTGGGGGAATCAGACGCTGGCCGCTCGACCGGCCTTGACCGCTAGCTAGAGGGCCGCCGACTCGGGCGCCATAAGTGGCGACAGGGGGCCCGCCACGCGCCGCCCGCGCTCCAGCTCGAAGCGCAGGTCCGGCGACGTCCGGCGCGCGCCCGCCGCGCCGTCCTCCGGCAGGAAGGCCGCCACCAGCAACGCACAGATCACTAGCAACGCTCCCAACACGAACGGTGGACCCGGGATCATTCTCACATATTTCTCCTCATCGGGTCGCCCCTCGATCCCCGTCACGGCGTGCTCCTCGTTCAAGTCCACGTGGAACAGGTAAAAAATCACACCGAACATGGCCGGCCCGAGACCGTTACAGAGACCCCGCACTCCCGTCACTATGCCTTGCACCACCCCCTGTCTGTCCGCTCGGCTGTTCACCGAGACGTAGGCGCTGATCGCGGGATACGTGAGCGAGCCCAGGGCGGCCAGCACCCCCGCCGCCCACATCATCCACGTGCGGCTCCCGAAGCCGTACCACATGAGTTGCAGCATCTCAAATAGGAGTCCCACCATAATCGTATGTTTCGCTCCGAGCGACCGCATCAAAAACCCGAGAACCACTTGCACCGCAATACTGAGAACACCGACTATCGCGATAAATATCGCCACTTGCACTACACCGAAGCCCATGACCAGCTTGAGATACACGAATATGCACGAGTACTGGCCGGCTTCCGGCAAGTACGACAGAAACACTGCTACACACAACATGAGCACCGTGCGCTCCGCGCCGACCTTCCGCAGCGCCGCGAACGGGTCCGCCTGCTCCCAGCTGATGGCGGGGCCCCAACCGCTCGGCCGCACCTTCTCGGGCAGGCTCTCCGGCACCGCGACCATTATGAAGAACACGTCCAGCACCGCAACGGCGGTAGCGGCTGCGACCACCAGCCCTTCCCCGTACAAACTCATAAGGTAGGCGCCCAGCGCGGGCGAGATCACCATGCTCGCGGCGAACGTGGCCGAGACGAGTCCGTACGCGCGCGACCGCTCCGCCTCCGTCGTCACGTCGGCGACGTAGGCGAACACGATGGAGAATGTGACGGCGAACACTCCGCTGATGCTTATCATCGCGAAGAACCACCATGTGTTCGTGGTCATGAGCGGGATCGGCGCACACGTAAAGAACACGGTCACCAGGAGAAAGAATTTGCGGCCCCACACGTCGGACAGCGCGCCGATCAGCGGAGCGGACAGGAACGACAGGATACCTTTGATGCCCATGATTAGTCCATTCATGAGAAACGTGTGATCCGGGAAAGTCGCGTTGAGCACGGATATGATCGGCATGGTCAGTAACCCCCACGCGAAGAACTCCAAAAAGATGACGACAAGAGCGTGGAAAACTGAAGGCTCCCCGATGCCCGACATTGTCATAATCCCGTCTTTCATAACAGTTTTTCTGTTTCGTATCACCATTTCTACTTCGGTTGTAGTTGTCTTCGTGGGCGTCATTTAAGATTAGATTTGTTTTGTTTTCCTAAATAACTACTTATATTAAAGACATATTGGAATCCTAAGCACTACATTGATGAAAACTTGATGAAACGAGCAAGTACCAGCAACGTCAAAAATCCACTGAAAATTGAAAACAATTCGATATTTGTGTTGCCAACTAATCAAGTGCACAGATAAGTATTAATATATTTTATCTGTTGTCTACTTATTGCTTCATATTTATTAAAAACTATTTTATTATAACAAAAATAATACTTTTAGCTAATAAAGCTATTGTGTAAACTCACTTCAATAGTAATACTTCAATATAATTATAATTTTATGTTTAAGTGGGATAGTGACTTATTTCTTTTGTATATCACTGACGTATAATCAGGGTTCCCAACTTAGGGGTTTTTCCCCCAAATTTAGGGGATAAATAAGTGGGATGGGCATTTTTAAGGGGTGTAAAATTTTTAGGGGTATTTTCAGGGGTTTTTATTACTTAAACATATAGGTGTTTTTAAAGGGAAATCTCCCCGCCGGGCTATGTAATCATGCCTCATGACGAAGGTCATGTACTACACCCGTAGACCGTTTTTTTTTCGTCGTCAGCTCAGGTTGCGACGAAGAATTCCAATTAATAATTCCTTATGGGGGATTTTAGGGGTTTTTAATGAACCTTTAGGGGAATACATTTTTGAGACTTGGTAACCCTGCGTATAATGGAAATGAGTGTATGTGCCACACCACTGGCTTGTCAATGTCAAAAGTGACAATTACTAAAATTTTAATCAATCAAAGTTGAATAAAATAGAAGGGGGCGTTATCATTGAATATTTATTATAATTGTGGATCACACTCTCACTTAAAAACAATGGTAAATAGAAGAAATTACTGTAAGAATGTGCTTCTTAGACTTCCATGTTTAATACTCTTTTATATTCCGTAGATCCGGTTCATTTTGATTCAAAATCGAGCGGGCAAGACTCGTCTGGCGAAATGGTACATGAATTTCGATGATGACGAGAAGCAGAAGCTGATCGAGGAGGTGCACGCCGTGGTCACCGTGAGAGACGCCAAGCACACCAACTTCGTGGAGGTAACAATATTATATATTCACGATTATACATTTTGCCAACTTCGGTCATTTGTAGCGGTTTTGTAACATGCACTTGAAATTGTTAATATCTTGAGTTTTAGGTGTCTGTGCAAGGAAAGAATGATATATTTGATCAATTGTATAAATCCAATAATAATGGATAAGTTTGGAAATAATGTAAAATCACTTTACTACAATAATTTTCTCTGTACAATCTCATTTGCAATGTGTACATTAAGGACTGTGATTTATAAGTTTCTTATAGAAATTAGGCTCGTAGGATTACTTTTAAATGTTCATATTCATACAATCTAACAAATGTATGTCATTGAACAATAAAACTCATAGATAATAAGGTACATTTATATTCTCATTGTAATAGTAAGAATGGAGCAAGTTAGAGAATCTTTATGTTTAATAGTAATTTTATTATTATTATATATATTTATTTATATTACTTTCCACCCTTATAGATCTACATTAGTATTTTCTATTGGTATAGTTATATCTATATATTATTTAGCTATTCTTACATAGATTACCACCTGCCGCAATTTTTCCAGCCACCCAGGGTTGACTGGCAGAGAATGCCATCAGGCATTAAATTCACCCTATTCTGTTATTTTATAGAAGTACAATAAATCAATAAATAAAAAGAAAAAAAAAAAAATTCATAGAGGGTGATCGACACACAGAGACAAATACATAAATACCCAGACCTAGAACTGAAATCTGTTGAGATATCACTATTGATGGTATGTTCACCATATCACCGCATTGGATATGCTGTACAACAGTAAATTTTTCAACATTATTATATTTTCCAGTTCAGAAACTTCAAGATAGTGTACAGGAGGTATGCGGGCCTGTACTTCTGCATCTGCGTAGATGTTAATGACAACAACCTGTGCTACTTGGAGGCCATCCACAACTTTGTGGAGGTCCTCAATGAATACTTCCACAATGTGTGTGAATTGGACCTCGTCTTCAATTTTTATAAGGTAAGCATTTCTTGTACTTTTGTTTGTAGGCATACCTAGATACACCACAGACAGAATCGCACAATTGTAATGTATTACTACGATTTGTGTTATATATGTGGTATTGCATTTTATAAGAAAACTGAATGCAGCATATGCATGCTGTTTGCAAAATGTATCATTAAGTGATGCTATTGGTGTCTTGTGGGTAGAGGTACTGTGAAACAAATTTGTTTTTGGTGAAGTAGAAATGTGTGTTCTATTTGATGCCTTTCAGTGTAATAAATTGGAGCAATAATATCCCGAATTAGCATAAGTTAGTTAGTAAATGAAATTTTTAGAAAATGTGTGTGTTTGTTTTTTGCTTCATCTCCATAATAAAATAAACAAAATTATTCATTTTCAAAAAGAATTCTGTAAGTGAGCTACTTTGAATAAAGATTTATGAGTTAAAACCTAGAAATTTAGACTCAGTAGACCTAAACTAATTTCCTTGCCAATATAATTTTTGTTCTAAAAAAGTTTATCATATAAATTGGTGATTTCCAGGTATACACAGTTGTAGATGAAATGTTCCTCGCTGGTGAGATCAGGGAGACCTCGCAGACCAAGGTTCTGAAGCAGCTACTCATGCTCAACTCTTTAGAGTAGGTGTTTATTCCATGTTATTTTGTATTTGGCAACTTGGTAACCGCAAATGAGATGCAAAATTATTGTTATATAGCTGTGGATGGCTAAATACTACTGTAAAACTGTATCACACTTATGTTCTTGACTGAACAATCAGTGCACATACATTTAACTTATAGTTAATAGTTTTCCTAATACATTTTCCTAAAGAACCTTATTATGAAACTTTACTGGAACTTGTATATTAATGATGTTGAATCAGACATATGTTTAAGACATAGCACGCATTGGTGATTTTTGTCACCGTGACTATTGCGTTACTGTCACCATGTACATTACCCTTAGGGCGCGTTCCAGATGACGTTCACAAAGCGCCAAACGCCCAAAACGTCGTTCCACGTGACAACCGCTTTCGTTGTGGTCGCGGCGAAAACGTCACTCATGACGTCATGACTTACGCTCACGACGACCCATGTAACAAGGTGGGTCGAAGTGATCGTTCCAGTAGAGAATACGTCAGTAACGCTCACAAGCTAATGGTATGGGAAAAACTGCGGTCGTGAGCGTGCGCTTTGTGAACGTCTAATGGAACGCACCCTTAATGAAGGTGCGCGCATTTGGATGCTTGATAATTAGGTGACTTTTATTCGTGGAGGACGGCAACCTACTGTACATGGTGACGCGACAGTCACGGTGACAAATCACCAGTGCGCGCCATCTCTATCTATTGCTATAAGTGGAATTGTCATGCTGTTTTGGTTACAATGCTATTCAAGGCAGTCAATTTGGTCGTACATATGCATATGTATCATTGGTTTTAGATAGTGTTTCCGATAATCTACTCGATTTGCAGTAGGTTACAAGTGCCTGGGCCTGTACTGTTTACACCAGACACTGTAAATGCTAATTCTATTATATAAACTAAATTCAGGGAAGCAGATTTTCATTGTTTATATACTTTGTTGCTCGTTTGCGGTGAATCAAACTCATTTATGAGGATTATTCAATCTCCAAATATTTAGTTAAAATAGGCTAATAAGTTTTTGTATAAGACAAATTGTATGTTGTATAGAAATGTAGTTATTTCCATGAATGTTGGGGCATGTTATGAATGTATTCTCTGCATATATTAAAGATTAGGAATTTAATACTATTTATTCAACTTCAAGTAGAAAGGGCTTCAAACATTTTGTCCCACATGTATGCTGTGAGAATTTATACATAAGGCAGAAATCTTTTTGGCAACATTATGTATATGGAATAAGCCAATTATAATATCATAAATTATTAAAACATCAGTTTCACTTGTAACTAAAAAATATATAGAGAAAATAAAAATAACTTATTCCAATTTTAATATGAATTTAACTTGAATATCGGTTGAGTTGTGACATATGGTTAACAAGGCCTTTCTGGCGATTCTTGTTTCATTATATGCATTGCATATGTAAAATGTATGTTTTATTTATTCCTTATGAAAGGTAGATTGTATAAATCTTGATTAATTTTAACATAGAGTCGAATATTCGACTATTGTGGATTCTCTCTCTTGATCAGTGAGACGTTTTTTAGTTTTTATATCATTTAATTACTCGCCTGTTTAAATATGTGTGGGGTAAATACCCGCTTTATATAAATGTTAAAATAAAACTAAATGCGTAAGAAAACAAAATGTATTTATTTATCAAATGTAAATGTATAAAATTAGATCAATATACCTACAAAAATGAGCATATTGTTTTATTTAGAGCATAATATTGACTAGACAGCTATATGTATTGAAATCCTTAACATAGATTCATGATTGATAATACCTACAATTTTTTTTTTAATTGACAGTGCATTTTTTTGCAAAATAGATAAGTAATGCTTTCTACACTCAACCCGACGCTAGGATTTTATCTGTCGTCGATGATACACAAAGACGAATATGCAAACACTTAAACCCAGAAAATAATCTAAATTCTTCATTAAGATAACTATGTAGCGGTAATTGAATCCGGTATCCATATTTTTCTTATGGTTAGTTCTATTCTAGAATTTATAATTTAATTGTAAGACTAATATTATCGCAAATTGATGCATTTTAATATGTAAAGGGCGTCACGATATGCTGTTTTTAAATTCTCTTTATATTTCGACCCAGTAATCGTGGAATATTTATTTTCTTTTTATTCACAACACTTTTTTCACACGTTTTTCGTAAGTTTTCTTACTTTGTATTAGAACGCTAACATTATAGTATAAAAATATAGCATCTTTTAATATATAATTACGTATCTGATTATTTGGTGCTTATTACGTATAATAGGATCTATAATTACGATCAGTTATTCCCCCCCTTAGCTACTCCCACTCCCAGGCGTGGACTTCGGGAGGGAACATCCAGAGATCAGGATGCCCGATGTGCGATATATGTGGCTCCATGTCGAATTCGCTCCATCTGTATCAATAGTTTAATGTGTTTAATTACTTGTATTAATATTTAAATATGTGTAATTATATAACGTAGATTTAAAAGCGAGGTGGTAGAACCAGTGTAATTCGTCCGGGGAAGTACCACCGCCACACCTATTTCTAGCGTGAAGCATTTATTGCGTTTCGACGGGAGGCTGTGGTTGCCGGTACACTTTTATATGAGGCGACCATCACAGTTCTCAAGGGTAGCAACGCATCTGTGATTGACTTCAGATAGAACCCATGTTCTGTGTGAAGTTAGTTACAGATGTCCATGAGCGGCAGTGACCACTTACCATCAGGTGGATACTGAAGATACTATTTACTGTATTATTTCAATCGCTGAAATGATTTTCACACTAAGCTTTTTTAGTGCTATTTAGTCATATATTTTTGGTTTCATATTTTAGCTTTCGAGAATTAACATTGCACCCATTTCTATCATAAATCAATCCTTGCATCTGTGATTGACTGCAGATAGGGACTGTGTTCTGTATGAGGTTATTTTCAGATCTCCATGGCGGCAATGCTCACAGCATCGACATCTGGGAATACTACAATACTATCAGGTGGACAAAAACGTTGAATATAGTGTACTAGATGAACCCCGCAGCTTACCCCGCGTTAAAATGATGTATCGATTGTCGAATATAAATCGATGTATCGATTGTCGAATATAAATCGATGTATCGATTGTCCCGTGGGAATAAGATACTTTCCTATAGTAAAAAGTAGCCTATATGTTAATCCAGAGTGTCAGCTAACTCTCTACCAAATTTTATGAAAATCGCTCCAGCCGTTTAGACGTGAAGAAGTAACAAACATACACACTCACAAACTTTTGCCTTTATAATATTAGTATGAAGTATGATTAGTGCGTATTAAAATTAATTATCACTGCTTTTCGGTGAAGAACAGTTCTTTAAAAAAAATAAAGTGCTCGGAGGTGTGTGAAGTCCAAAAATTTGCACTTGGCCAGCGCGGTGGACTATGGCCTAAACTCTCTCATTCTGAGAGAAGACTCGTGCCCAGGAGTGGGACAATAATGGGTTGACGAGAAGATGATTAGTGCAGTGTAGTAAATCGCAGTACATTTAATAAGGTTTCTGAAGTCCGATTTCTATAGCAACACTTACGCGAAGGGTGGTATCCCCCGGGAGAGGTTGTAGGTGGGCCCGGCGACGGCCAGGAAGCGGTAAGACTGGCGCAGCGTGGCGCTGGTGGTCTTGGCGTCGGTGGCGCCGTGGCTGCGGTGGCCCAGCGCGCGGAACGGGAACGTGCCTGCGAGGACGTGGCATTTACCACCTGGTACAATCATACTTCGATGGTGGTACGATCGCCACACGTATAATTAGCGCATATTATTTTTAAACTTATTATTAGTCCTAGTCACACGTCGCAGCGGTCGTAATTTGACGTAATTTAACTCAAAAACTAAACTTGATATTGTCCAAAGTAGCGGAAATATATCTCAAATCCGGTTAAATCGTATTAATTTTCAAGTTATTTTAAATACACCCGTGAGAAGTAACAAGAGGTTTAATTAAGCAAGCTATATTTAAAAGCAATAGCGTGTATTTTGACAATGTCATCTGACATTTTTAACGTTATATATTTTCATAGTGAGATATTAAATGTTTTAGTTCATTTAATAATTATGTGATTGTGTCAAATGCACGGTAGTGTTTGCAATGTTTTTAGTTGATTACTAGCTATCCCAACAAACATTGTTATGGCATATAAAAAATAAAAAATAATATTAAGGGTGGACAACCCTTAAGGGGTATGAAAAATAGATGTTGGCCGATTCTCAGACCTACTGAATAGATATGTATGCTTAATGCATTATTTGAAAAAAATATTAACATTCCATAATCCTTCTCTGCATCAACTTAACCATGCGTAATTTCATACTCCTGTGTCCGCGGCAAGTATGTTAAAAAATTCGTCTGATTTTTTTCCGTCTACCCTCCTTCGCAACGCACGATAAGGAACTACGTTAAAACAAAACATGACAATGTACATTTTTTTTTATAATAATGTAGTAGCAAACGAGCATGCAGTCCACCTGATGGTAAATGGTCACCGCTGCCCATGGACATCCGTAAGCAACTTCATACAGAACATAGGTTCTATCTAAAGTCAATCACAGATGTGTTGCTACTCCCGAGGACTAGGATGGTCGCCTCATGTGAAAGTGTGCAGGCAACCACACCCTTCCATCGAAACGCAATGAATGCTTCACGCTAGAAATTAACCTATTAAATTAAAATAACCATAAATATACTTAAATAGTAGAAAAGTGAATCATAAAATATAACAAAATAATTGTTTCTGATAGGCTTATCCATATTACATCTTTTATTTGTGCGAAGCGGTATGCTTATCTGCCTACCGACAATGTTCAACACGCAAAAATTTTACTATGTGCTTGTTTATCATAACTTTATGCTGCCTACCCTATTTAAGTACATGTATTCGATTCTTATATTTTAAATTATAGAAATTGTTAAGTACCTACTAAATACGCTCATGCATGCTCAAAAGTGTTAATTAGCATTTAAGTAAATTATTTAAGTTTCCATGTAAGTGAACAATGTTCTTTTTGGAAATAAAGATTCTTTAACCTCGAAATAGGTGTGGCGGTGGTACCTCCCCGGTCAAACTACACTGGTCCTACCACCTTCATGTGTTACCGTTAGCGGGGTTGAGGTCGTTGCGCGCGGCGACGGCGTTGCAGGCGCTGTAGGGCGGCGCGCACGCGCAGCGCGCCAGCGGGTCGTGCCGGAAGTCGTTGTAGCGCAGCGTGCGCAACATGTCGCCGATGTTGTGGATGCCGGCCTGGGACGGTTTATAAGTGATAATCAATTGTTTATACGATTCAACTGGAACAGTAAAACTTAAAAAATACCCAATGAAAATTATATTAATCCATATCTACCGTCACCAAGAGACCCGACGATGATTGCAAATACTGATCCATCAAGTAACCCGTCTTTTTCATTTTTGTTTTTGAGGGGGAAACCTTCAAAAGGTACCCGACGCCGTAAGATCGACGTAGGGTTATGTGGGATTTTTACCGCACTAAAACCCCCCGGTGGCCGTCCTCGGCGCTATAAAGAGGACTCAGGGATCTCCAAAGAAACGCAACCGGAATCCTCTGAGCACGTTACCCCATCGGGCTCCTCCCACATGGCTGGGCTCACCACCCCGCCTAGTCTTTACGACGGTATGTGACCACACATACCGCCGTCCTTCCCGGAATCGCCTGATCAAACGGTTCGAGCTCCCAGTCTTGCCGCCCGCAACCCCGGAAGCCCCTTTTAGTCGCCTCTTACAACAAGCAGGGGATGCCGTAGCCCTATTCTAATCCCGAAACTACAGAGACGAAGTAGCCCGTCTAGCTAATTACAAATATAAATCAAAACTTATTCAGTAGTTACTCATAATTGGACCCACCTGTCTCTTGAGGAAGATCTTGGCGCGAGGGTGTGTGTGGTAGCCGAACCAATCCCCGAAGGTGGCCACACGTTCATTGCCACCGCTGAGGTTAAACACGCGCGGAAACATCGGAATGTTGTACGACGGGAAATAGCTAGTACGGAGTAAATGTTCTGTTCTGATGGATACAAATATTGTAAAGAGTGTAGTATATACAATTATACGTATTTATTGTAGAAAAATTGCTATAAAGAAAGATATATAAGTGGCTATTTTGGATAACACACGAAAGAGACCAAGTTTTATGTATGTTTGCAATAAAAACTCAAGTGAATGAAAGTGAATAATTTAACCAATTGAAATAAACTCCTAAAATTGTTCAAAAAAGCCCTTCAGATTAAAGATGTTTTTTCTAGGCTAAGGCCTGAACCGCACATTCTTCCCCCTCTTATATACGCCAATAAAATTATTGACGACCCGCGTGACGGTAACCGCTGCGGGTTACCATACCGCTTTGACGCGCAATGGGTCCCGAGTTCGATTCCAGGCCAGACAGGTATCTGAACGATGAGTTTAGATTCCTGTTCTGGGTCTGGGTGTTTGTGTCTTCTTGTGTGTGTCCATGATACGACATAGGAGAAAATCCTACTGTCAGGCTATGAGTGTAGAAAGCGTGTGTTTTTTTTATATTATAAGGCCTGGAGTCAATATAGTTTCTACCTATGGGAAGAGAGTTAGACTTAAGTGTCATATATATTACTTACAAGTCAGCGGCCTCCGTGTAGCCGGGCAGTTGCTCCAGCACCCACAGCAAGCCAGGCTTCACGGACCCCGCCTTCTTGGCGGTACGCGCTTCGAATTTGTTGTAGTCCACTATGTACCTGGCAAACACATAAAATTGTCGGCTAACCTGTAAATGTGGTATCAAGTTGGTAGAACCAGTGTAGTTCGATCGGGGAAGTACCACCGCCTCACGTATTTCTAGCGTGAAACATTTCTTGAACGATAGAAGGGTGTGGTTGCCGGCACACTTTCACATGAGGCGACCATCCTAGTCCTCGGGAGTAGCAACGCATCTGTGATTGACTTCAGATGGAACCCATATTCTGTATGTAGTTGATTACAGATATCCATGAGCGGCAGTGACCACTTACCATCAGGTGGACTGCACGCTCGTTTGCTACTTCAGTCAGATAAAAAAAATACCTTATGCTCAGGAAGCTGGAGTAAATATACTCCTGAATTTAACGACATAAACAAAATAGCTGTTTCATTTTTGTTCTTTTGTACACTATGGTAGGGGAAGATCCGAATCCCTCGAAAGTAGCAAAGTAGCTTTCTGATTTCTGAAAGAATTTTCGTGATCGGGTCAGTATTCCGAAGATAACCCCTTATAAACAAATACAGTTACAAACTTTACCTCTTTATAGTATTAGTATAGATACACGTGTGTGTATCTATACTAATACTATATACCCATGTGTATGGGTGACATGAAAACACGCAAATACGTATACAGAAGCAGAACTCGAGAGAACAGAGCATAATCCACCACGCGGGTCCTCGTCAACAACTTACCACTGGTTGTTGTAGGTGCCACTGTTGTGTTTGCGGAAGATGTCCACCCACTCCTGGCCGGTGGTCGCCAGCCGGTTAGCCACCATGGCACGTGCGTACTCCATTATCTGGATTTTCAGAACTCATTGAGCATATTCCATTTTAATTAATATAATTTAATTAAATATTAATTAACTAACTTATCACTTTTTGATTTTATTTGTTTGTATTTGTTTAATATTGTTATTTGGGAGGAATAACGCTACTGTACTGCACGGTACTGCGCAACCATTTGAAACTGACTTATATTTACTTTATCTAAGGTACTTAAAGGTAATATTAAAAAAATGAGTAATAAGAGCCATAACATACTCGAAAAAAAGAGTGCCTACTACCCTCTAAAGTGTCGTTTTTGCACATATATCCAATCAATATCTTTTTTTTGTGATGGCGTAGCAACGCTCGCAGGGTACAGCTAGTTTATGATAAAAATGTAGTGCAGCAAACCTGTCCATGCGGTTTGATGGAGTAGAAGAGCGTGCGGTTGCTGTTGCCGATCGTGGTCTCCCCGGCCACCAGCCCCGACGATATTACGTAGAAGTCGTCTGTGGACTACAAACTATCACATAACAACCTCCACTCATGCGTTCTACAAACGAAATAGGGCATTCAAATTATTAATCTGAAATGTCCCTCGGAAGAAATGAGAGAATATATAAATGGGTGGGCCTTTATATAAATTACAAATAGTAGAAAGATTGGTGCATTACATACAGTTCATATGATATGGAACCTTAAATAAATAGGGGTTCGATTTTATGTCAACCACACATGCATTAGTAAATCCGAAGTTAAGAAGGTTGCCTCGTATGAAAGTGAGCCGGCGACCGCACCTTTCAACAAAAACGCAACAGCTGCTTTACTCTAGAAATAGGTGTGGCGGTGGTACTTCCCCGGTCGAACCATATATGTCCTACGACCTTAAAAAATCCCAACTGCTTTAAAATATATATAAAAAGGGAATAACAAGTACTAATCTAACTAAGGTCGACTAAGGTCGTATTCCGATCCAGTGGTAGTGTAAAAAAAAAATGTAACTGACAATTTGTAAGTGCCCCCGTAGGCCTATACAAAATAAAGACATTTCATTTCATTTCATTAATAATGAAGTATATTAAAAATATCGTTTATCCGTGGTGATGATCTGCTCTTTTAAACATAGGTTTTATTTGTGTTGCAATGAAATCGTAGCACTAAAATCCCTTTCACTTCTCGTATTTTACATCCCAGTACATCCTAGATACAGGTACAGGTACATCCCGGTACATCCCAGGTTGAAACCCTCGTTCTATCTCCTCGTGAGTATATTAGAACTGACCTGTACAAATGCTGGATACGAGGTGAACGACATCTTGCGGCCGGGAATGATTTTATCACTTTGTGGTGTCATCTTATAGTTCAGCACATACATCTTCTGAAAGCGCAGCATTGACTGGTAACTGCAAAACATATAAGATAAAACTTCATAAATCAATTTTATTGTTTCTCACACAGTGATTCGCAACTTAGCGGTAGCCGATAACCGTAAGGACGGTTAGTAAGCGTGGGACAAGAGTTGACCACATATCCATAGGCAAATTTTTAGGGGCAATTTATTCTTCGCATATCTCAATTACGTCATTGCGTTTGATCCTACATTGACAAAGCTATATGAACATACATGCTTATACTCCCGCATACATATGTAAAATATGTAAAAGCGATACATTATAAACATTTTTTCATCCTTGGTGAAAGCAACACAGAAAAATGAGACTTTCCCGGAGTCAGTCCTAAAGTGATACGTGTAATCATCATACCTTAGGGTTAAGGTCTCTGGTTAGGTAAAGAGATACTTAAATACCGAACATGTTTAGTCCTCGGAAGTAGCAAAGCGGCTGTGATTGACTTCAGATAGAACCTATGTTCTATATAAAGTTGCTTATAGATGTCCATGAGCGGCAGTGACCACTTACCATCAGGTGGATGTTTGCTACTTAAATCTGATAAAAAAAATATTTCCAGCTAACCTATTCCAAGTGACATGCGAGGTGTACAAGTTAGTGAGGTTGGGCAGCAGCTTGACCAGCCCGCTGCAGTGGTCACCGAACAGCAGCCCGTCCGGCACCTCGGGCGGCATGGACACCGCCATCGCCAGGTCGTCCAGGTCGCCCAGCATGTTGATCCAGCTGGAAGGTACGCTTCTGTTAACTTCGGACTTCGGAATCTAGAGACTTCTGGAACCTACGGTCTTCTGGGATCTACGGACTTCTGGGAACAACGGAATTTTGGAATCTACGGGCTTCTTGAATGTACGGACTTCTGGAACCTACGGGCTATGAGATCTACGGACTTCTGGAATCTACGGGATTCTGGGCTCTACGGACTTCTTGAATGTACGAACTTCTGGAATCTACGGGCATCTGGAATCTACGGACTTCTGGAATCTACATACTTCTGGAATTTTCGAACTCCTGTGACAAAACGCGAAAACCGCGTGTCGGGCTAGTGTAGTGACCGTTGTGCCACATGGTCACCGCCTTGCGTAAGGTATATATAGTTTTTCCGATTACTTTAGGCTTATTTTAACAATTTGCTAAATTTATACGACTTTTTTAATGCAAATATCGTAGTAGGATATACTTTCAAGAAAAAATATGCTTAATAACTTAATTTATATATTGAACTTTCTGTCTTAACACTATCCCTTGTAAAACGCAAATGCGTTTTTTTAATAATAAGAAAATATTTACATAATGTCACGAACAGTAAGCCACTGATAAGCATCGGTAGTAGCATGGTTGTACCCAATGGCCAAGCCCTCCACCTGAATATAATATAGCTTCACCTGAAATATAAATACAATACATATTAAACATAACTCAGATGAAAGAGCTTTCCATACACTTCCCAAAGTTATATAAAGCCTTATTTGTCATATACCTACCATTCAGGTAGGTATATGACATGAGTTATTCAAGTATATGACAAATTATGATATTTAGAAGTCTTATGTGCAATGTGTCAAGTTTGATCTATGCCCAGTAGGGATAGAGATACTTAATCTATGTGCTAGTTGTGGATCCTTATACATTCGTCCTTGTATATAAATCTCTGGCCATCTGTAGCCCCAAGCAGCACATCCCTGGAACCGCAATAATTGCTAAACCATGTACACTAAGTGTAGTATTATATCAGTGGCGGATTTACCAGCAGGCTGAGTAGGCTGGAGCCTAGGGCGGCAAATTTTAAGGGGCGGCAAATTTAGTTCATAATTTTTTTATTTCGGTTTACAAATTTAAAAAAAAATATACACACATAATACGAATTTCGAAAATTGGAGAGAAATTAAAATTTTTAACAAAAATCTAAATATTCTCATATCCAGTGCTAATTAATAAATATTTCAACATCTCTGCATGAACAATTCCTAAACGCTTTACTAATTATACATTACTGATTATGAACTTTTAGAATATCGCAATAGCGATTCGATATTATAATCGAAATTTAGTAATTTTTACATATATTCACTAATAACTGCTATATTTTTTTCTCCGTGTACTTAATAATTATGAGATCTGCTTACCCAATTCAATCTTGATATAATATCGATGGTCTAACCATGATTGCTGCAGCAAGTTTGCAACTTGTCAAATTCAATTTCAGAAAGTAATTTCTTTATGCGTAAAAAATACTGACTAAAATTGACTAATTTTTATTAAATAAAAAACTAGTTCAATATCTTATAGAGATCATATTAATCGAATAACTGATAGTTGAACGACTGTGACTTGACAATAAAAAAATTCCTTCCACAAAATATGAAGTGAGACAATTTGCTCATTAGAAAGTTGATACATTTTATCAGTTAATTATTTTATTTGTAGTAAGAAAAAGTTTTGAAAATCCAAATGAGCAGGCCTTAAGCGCTCATGTCGTACACGAATTATCTAAATTAAATGTTTACATCAGTAGATTTGATAACTTTGCCAACTTTTTCAGAAAATGTCAATGGGAATGAATTAATTATAATAAGATAAAACAATACTAAGCTGCAATTTTTTATTCAACGGCTTCTCTCCAATTAAATAAGTATATTAAAAAAAAATTGAAGTGAAAAAATTATTTTTTCGAAAGTTATCGTGTTTACTGTGAACACGATCATCCAAAATCCATACGATATGGCATTAAAATTACTTCCTTTTAAATAAAAAATAATTAATTAACCGAAAAAATATTTTTTATAAGCTCAGCGATTATTTTTCTTTCTGATAAGTTGCTTTTTAAATAATATTCATGTACATCATATTTGTTAGGTACGGTTCAATGTGAGAAAATATCGGATTTAGATTTTTAGGCAAGAATAGAGCATACCTACTACGCGCTTCGCACTTAAGGCATGCAATTGCGTAGTCGTATTTGTATTGTAACGCCAGAACAAACGACATGACGATTCGGTAATTTCGATATTTTTTCCTTAAAATAATGTTTTTTAATAATTCTTTGCTATAAAAATAACCAAGTATCAACTAGTTATTATTATTGAGAACTATGGTACCGAGTTCTCAATAACAATAACTATATGGGAAAAGTTGATGTAAAGAGGATGATGTAAAGAGGACGATGATAGAAAATTGATATGATTGTGGACTAAGATATCAAAATTTAGAGGCGGCAAAAATTGAATAGCCTATGGGCGGCAAATTTATAAATCCGCCACTGTATTATATATTTAGTCCCATGAATTGTTTTATTAAGTTGTTAAAGGTGTTACTGAAAGGCAATTACCATTAAATGTAATGTAGAAGTATGTGGTGAAGAACTGTGTGCCTAGAAACAGTGGCGACGCAAGACCTAAATTAATGGGGGCAAAATACAATTCGCGAGGCCCTCTGATTAAAGTCGAATTGCAGTTGGTCGACCAAAAGAAAGTTCGTTAAATGTATACAAATTAAAATCAATCTGTAGTTTGTCGACCAAAAAAAGTCACCAAATCTAGATCATTTGGCCCATCATCAGTGCCAGATTTAGCCAGCGCGGGGCCTGTAGGAAATTCGGACAGGGGACCTCATATTTGCCTTAAGTAAGGGTATTAAATAAAACAAAACTGTTACTAGTAAACTTTTCTGGATTTAATCTGGGAACATTTAGAGATGACACTTTCTATATCTACTTTTTAAATCTTCTTTCAGTTTAGGATTTTTAGGATAGCAAAGATACTAAAATATAAATAGGTAGGTGTTGGGCCGCGGGGCCTGTAGCGCGAGACTATATGTGAGGCGCGAGGCCCTTTGCACCGCGGCCCACACCGCCCACCGCGTACGCCGTTAAATATAGTGATTCAACAGGAAGATTTTTATATATAATAAAGTGGAGGAATACTGATAATTTTACATTTTCGACTATTATGCGGAATAAACTTCGCCAGATCAACTAGTTGTTTTATATAGGCCTACGGGGCACTTACAAATTGTCAGTTACAATTTTATTTTTTTGTATTGGTTATGTCTACCACAGTAAAGAATATCCTATGTGTCAATATGATACTTAATGGTTGCAAAGATTAAAATCCGAATTATAGTAAGTAGTGGACCTTACATTTCCTTACCTGGTACCAATATGGGTCTTCAGGATTCTCACGGATCATGGTGACAATGTAGTCCTCATTTGTGTCCACAAAGTCTTCAATTAGCCCACATATCTCTGTCTTATTGTAGCAATACCTATAAAATACAATTAATGATGAATCTCTGAATTGAAAATTAAAATTATGCTTCTTTAACCTAAATATCAAAAATCTGAACAAGACTTTATGTAGGCATATGAAATTGTGAATAACTTAAAATGAAAGTAAAGTATCTTGCTTAATCAAGGAGTATATTATATTACAAAGATTATTTAGTACAATTCTTATGCTATTAATAACTAGTGAGTTACTTATTGGCTGTACCAAAGTTTTGCAGAGTTCCCTACCATTCTATACTTTATAGGATATACTCACTTTCGACACTCATAGCCCCACACTAGGATTTTCTCCTGCGTCATGGGTACCATGGACACACACAAGACGAATACAATGTGAATCTAAACTCATCATTCAGATACCTGTCTGGCCGGGAATCGAACCCGGGACCCATTGCGTGTCAGACCGGTATGGTCACGAGGGTTGTCTACTTACTATACAAGACATACAAAATACCATAATGACCAATACATACAAAATCATACTGATGGTTTGTGATGGATCTTCTGTGTTTTGACTCTTATCTCATAACAGCAGGTTGAAGTGTAAAGTGTGATAACTTATAACCTTACACAGATAAGGTACATGATACTTATCTAATGTATTCCAACTTATTCCTTAGGGATAACAAAACATCTCTGAAAGACCTCAAGTAGGAAAACCAACTATAATTATACAATCAACAAACACCCTTTAAGCATGTTCTGCCAGTGCATCCAGATGAGGTCCCGAGTGAGGAAGCCCTCCAGGTACCCCGCAGCGTAGGCCTGCTGCTCATCACTGGAGTCTGCTGTTGTGTGCACCTCCAAGTATGCCCAACTGTAATAAAAGGATGTAGAATATAAATTATTCAGGAAGAGTTGTTTAATAAATTGAGTAGTACATAATGTACAACATTATTTGGAAGGTAATAATCTTTAAGTCCGACAAAGAGTTTACTTTAAACTAAAATTACTCACATAAACTTGGATAAATAGGTGAATTAATTACTGTATAAAGATTATTTTTTATAATAAAAGTTCTATTGATACTAGTGTTCAAATTACTTACCCGGTCTTATTAATTTCGTTGCTGTATGTGGCCCTGGCAACGTGCAAGCTGGGTATATCTGCAGGGTGGTCGGTGGTATAGCCCACCGCCTTACCGCTCTCCCAAGTCACATACCCATACTTACACTCGGAGACTGCTACTAACCCCAGAACGACCAAAATCGATTTAGAACTTAACATCATAGTTTTATGTTTGATTTCTCGAACATTAGCGTATTTTTAGTTATACAAATGAGTATAATAATTTCCTTTAAAGTAACGTATCAGTGTATACGGTTACACTGATACGGACATAGATAAGACTCAGCCGGCGACAAAATATAAATAATTAATTATAGGTACAATATTTGTAAACAATGAAAGCTTCTTGTTTTGATTGATGTGGTGTCAATGTCAATATAGCATCTTACAGATGTCACAATGACGTTAGTATTGGAAATACATTATCGTAAAAAGAAACGGTAAGGGCCGGCGCAGAGCATGCCCGCGAAATTTTCTAAACGAATCACATACTAGCCGAAATTCGCGCAAATTACTGCGAAAGCGGATGCTCGCGGAGCAGCGCGTCGTGCGCGCGCGGTCGCGCTCCTGCGCGCTACTTTTCGCATGTGGTCGCTTCCATGCTCCTCAGAAATAAATTGCTGGTATTTAATTTTGGATATTATTTCTAAAGAGGCAATGACGATAATAGTTTGACAGTGAAAAATGCCCTGCACTGCGCTCCGTCATATGTGCGCCGGCCCTAATGTTACTTGAAACTAAAACAAAAATTGATGCCACTAGAGATTAGAGATGGGCAAAATAACCAGGAAGTGTGACGTCGAAGCTAACGAAAAGCTAAGCTATGATAAGCGATTGAGGTTTGCGGTTACAATCTTAAGATTATATCCATACGAAGCTTGAAGATTGAAAAGATATCCTAATAATTATTAGCCTGTACGTTTAAAAACAAAAATGCATAATATAGGAACAATATTTATTTCACTAGAATTTATCTTACAGTCGTTTAACAAACATATTATTAAATATCACAAATATATGCTGACATATTTCCATCACGTAACTTTCAGCCTCACGCCACTTTCTCCGCACCGGTAGCCGATCTCCCGCATCAAGTACGGCGTCTTCTCGTGCGCAGGCGCTTGTAACCACTCGTGGATATTCAGTGGAACTGTGGCATAACCTTGTTTTTCTAGAATGTCTAAAATAAGCCTAAACGTTCCACGTAGCCGGTTGCTGTTCATTGAAAAACAGCCTTGATTGAAGTTCATAACGCATATTCTATAAAAGAAAATAAAAAAATATATGAAAAAAAGTATGTAAAGAATATATGTCAGATGGCACTAGTATCGATTATTTAGTTTTAAAACGACATAACCTAAACGTCGTCGCACTAAACAGTAAGGTTGGCCGTAATAACTTTTACTCCTAATAATAGAGTTTAGGCAGTTATAAAAATATGCTTTATTTAAATCAATAGACGATTGAATTGATTGATTTGTATGTAACCTGTCTCGCAGGATCAAAATTAGTTTTTATCATATCATATTTATATCATATTTTATTTAACCATAACTTACACAAGTGAGCCTTCTGGTATATTCAGGTTTTCTATTGGTACTTTTGTATTGGAGCTTAATTTAGGCAGCTTCACTGGATAGCTATTTTTTAGGCAAACTAAATTATCTGTAACAAAATAAAATATTTCTTTAAGTTGCCCATTATATCATGCATTAAATGTTTTCCACATTGTTCTTAAGTGGTTCTTAAGTTATGACGAAATATAGAAATAAAAATAATTAATGTCTAACCTGCAACAATTCCTGATGGTAGCACCACATTTCTGACCACATACTCCGCGTTTCCCAACCCTCGGACTATATATTCTTCAACCTGCGATGTTAATGCATTTATCGGATACACAGCCTTCGCTTTCTCTAGAACTTCAGCTGGTAACTTATACTCATCACTGTGGAATGTCTTAACGGCTTGATACAACGTCAACAACTGTATGTAATCCAAGTTGTTCCTCCCAGAGAGGTAATCATCGAGGAACTCATTCGAAAATACTTTTTTTAGTAGAATATCTTCATAATAGCCTAACGAAGCTAGTTCCAAGCAAACTTTTGTCCAAGGTAATGCAGCACTGGTCCCCTTTAAGACAGGATTCGATGAGATCTGTCTTCGGATTTCATTCCATTGCTCTGGCTCCGGTGTGAAGTTATTATTGGAAAGACAGTTGATGAAGCCGAAAAGGATATTGGTTCGAGCGTCCGACAACGTGTTAGGACTTGTTACCGCCAGGTGACAGAGGTACTCCACCAGACCAAGGTGGGTGTGTGCCTGAAATCACAAGGAGTCGAAGTATCAATAAATATATAAATATTTCGAATTGGTCAGTTAAGTCAACTTGCATATTTTTTTTATCTGACTGATATAGCAAACGAGCATTCCACCTGATGGTAAGTAGTCACTGCCGCTCATGGACATCTGTAATCAATTTCATACAGAACATAGGTTCTTTCTGAAGTCAATCACAGATGCGTTGCTACTCCCGAAGATGATGGTCGCCTCATATAAAAGTATACTGGCAACCACACCCTTCCATCGAAACGCAAGAAGTGCTTCACGCTAGCAATAGGTGTAGCGGTGGTACTTCCCCGGTCGAACACTGGTTCTACCACCTTCGAAATATGCATATATGTAATTACGTAGAATATTAGACTTACAATTCTGGATAGCACTCTCGCGACGAGCAATCCTTTTTCGAATTCAACGTTATTTTGCACAATGTACTGAGCGATAGCATCCATTAATTGCTGATGGTAAAATTCTGGATGTTTTTCCAGCACCCGACCTTTGATTCTAACTGCGGTTCTCAGAATCGCATCGTATGACAATTGACTAATACTTTGCGTCAAAATATCGCAACAAATGTGCAGTAACTGGACCCTTGTTGGATAGACTTCTTCTGTGCAATTGATTTGACATAGGGACCAAATTATCGATTTCGCTGTCTGGGCATCGATTGCTTGATCGTGCAGAAGCAGGCCTGTGACTACGTTATTTATACATCGATCTGGTAGATCGTGCATGCAACAGTAAGCCAGCATATCCCTTAGGAGCGGCAGGTCTTCATGGTCCAATTCAAGAGGAAGATGGATTTGAAAAGCCAACGGGAGAGCTAATTTGAGAGCATCGACCAGGTGGTTTTTGCCGTCGAATTGTCCTAACAGAAAGTCTAAGAACATAATTTGTCGGGTGTTTATCATATTAATATTCGATCTTATCAACTGGAGCATAGTCTGAACTATCAGGGAGTCCACAGGAACTTGTAGATATGATAAGACTTTGGTTGCTTCGATCGCTTCGTTGACATCGAGAGATCGCGCGTGCTTCTTAAAGTTTTGCAAAAGCACGCCGAATGCTGGATCTCGTATAAGCTTTTCTGGTCCTTGTTCTTGCCTGGAAGTTTTAACACATAATTGGATTAAAACATAAGGCATTGATTTATAAACATTTACGAGAACTAGCACCCATGCATAGATAGTAGTAATGTTACGAATCGTCCCTGTAGCTCCGGGATCAGAATTGGGCTACAGTATCCCCTGCCTCTCGTAAGAGGCGACTAAAAGGGGCTTCCGGGGTTGCGGGCGGCTAGAGTGGGAGCTTAAACCGTCCATTCCGGCGATCCCGGGAAGGACGGCGGTTTGTAAGGTCGTATACTGTCGTAAAGATTATTGGGAGCGGTGGGTCCAGCCGCCCATCTGGGTGGAGCCCGATGGGGCAACGCGCTCTGAAGATTCCGGTTGCGTTCCTTTGGAGATCCCGGAATCCTCTTTGTAGCGCCGAGGACGGCCATCGGGAGATTTTAGTACGATAAAAATCCCACATCACCCTCCGTCGCTCCCACGGCGTCCGATCCCTTTTGAAGGTTCCCCGTCGAGAAAACAGAAAAGAATTATAACGAATGTCATTGCACATTCGCGAATGCAGATTTGTATACCGACATGTAAATGTCACGAATGCGAATGTTGGTTTTTTTTTCAGTTTTGGTATAGGATGCCGAAATACGTAGATCTGACAACCTTTCTTTTTAGGTCGTCAAACTGCAGTTAGGTACATTGCAATTTGAATAGTTTTAGCGACTTTTCTTTGCGAATCATTGCAATTCAATATTCGCAAAACATTCGCCACAATTCTTGCGAATATTGCGAGTATTTGTTATATCATTAATAGATAGTTTCGTATTTTCGGGAAATTTGCTCCATTCTTTACATCTTCAACATTCAACTTTAATAAGCAGCTTTAAAATTTTCTTCAAGTTCAGTATTCAACTTCGAGATACATACTTGCAGGTCTTTTGTAGTTCAAAAATTACTCGCAGTGCTTGTAACATGTGTTTGTATGTCATAAGGGGCAAGTGCGTCTGCACCGTGGCGAGCACGTCGGCCGTACTGGGAGCACTTTTAAGACTAGTCATGATGGCATCTGGTGACCGCGTGCGGGTAACTTCTGATACTAGAAAAAGTCAAGAAAAAATACTTAACTAACTGGTACTAGGAAAATAGTTTACTACTTAGTTACTAGAAAATATTTTACTAACTGGTATAGTGAGTAAATAATAATTAGATAATTATGGAATCATGACTTTTACTAATCTAACAATATTGAAATATTAAAAAGTACAATCTGTGGTATAATGGATTGACTTTACACAAAATGTCACTATATACATTTTTCTTAGTATCATCAGTTTTCTTAGCACCCTGCATATACACAGACTGACAAACTATAAGGGTCAGTGAGAATAACTAAAAAGTTATGGGGCCAATTACAATGAGGACGAAAAGTGCATTATTATATTTTTAATATATTGGTTTCCCTAAAAAACATTTTCGTACTATGCATTATTACTAACCAGCTATTCACTTTTATGCTGATTGACAAACTGTATATAGCAAGAAAGTTTGGCAAAGCGTAGAAATACTTATAATTTCTTACAAATTGGTCTTCTTTTCTATTGTATCATGAAGAAACTTCCCCATAAAAACGCTCATATCCCTTGTTGCTTCCATCCACCCATCAGCCTTTTGAGGTCCACTGTGCTGGACATAGGCTTTCCTTAAACGGTGCCACTCCTACCAGTCCTGTGCACTCTGAATCCATTGGTTCCCACTGTCTTCTTTTGCCTTAACTTGGTCGCCACTGGAGGACCTTTCTAACCGTTGGTTATTGGTCCTTTGAGCAAAGTTGTTGCTTATACACATATTAATACATTTGTGACTCCACTTATGTTGGTTTAGGTTTAGGCAATAGTGACCATCAGAAAGTCTATCTAAATTGTCTTTAAGCATAATTAAATAATTGTGAAGAATATATTTACTGCTGGAAGATAAGCTTGTAGATCTGAGATGGGATGTGCTGAGTGATGTACTGCGCAGCACATTCCTCCAGACACTTTTTAGTAGCAATGTCATTATACCTGAAAACATTTTTTGTAAGTAACTTTAATTTAATTAAATATGTATTCTTTATTTCTATCCATCCATTGGATTGGCTACTGAGGTCATTGCTGGACATGGCCTTCCTTATAAGGTTTTTGCCAATAGTGAGGGTGATCATGACTGCAGCATGTTAACACTTTCACGGACAGGTTGTGATCGTACATCATCATTTGAGATTTTGATATGGCACAATGACGTTCAGATATAAAATTTTATTTACAACGGAATGTTTATTCCTAATGAACTTGAAGTGCGTTATTTCTATAGTTATTAAAATGAAGTTAAAATCTTTTTGGATGTACCTTGTGTCACACCATGTAAAGTACTAGAAACTTTACTGCCACAATTCTGTCATAACATTTTTAAAACATAATAATATTAGACACTATGTATTTATATGTCAATATGGAAATTTACTGTGTCATTCTAGAACACAAATCAAGCAGTACCGTCCGTGAATGTGTTTAACAGGAAGATACTTTTGCCTATCATTTTCATTATCCCCTTAGATGTCCTTATAACATCCATGGGGAGGGAGGGATTGGTGCTATTACAGACTCGCCATGATGAATGAATTGATTATTCTTTAGGCTGATAATAAAGTTAATAAAACTATGACTTATATACATTTGTATGCATGTGCACATACTGATCCCAATACCATTTTTTAAGTTTATCATACAAAAGCATCAATTGAAAATGTAAAACATGCAAAATTAAGAATCTTTTACATATAAAGGCCTTGAAATATAGATTTTCATAATTATATAAGTACTTTCTTAGTACTATAATCATACAATCAAACAAAATTTAAATATAAATTGTTATATATTAAAAAAATTGCATTTGTACAATAAAGTTATAGGTAAATTGCATATAATTAGAAATACTAAATATTTGCACTAACTTTTTTGTACAAAAAAATGTATTATTGTAGTAAACTTTGACCCGAACATATTTTTTGTAATTATCTCTTATAATAATATAAAACTGACATTAATATACATAAAACTTCATTTATTTCATTTTCTTGGAGTAACAAGTAACATTTTTCATGCTTATATCTGGTAAATTTTAGGTTATATTCTAATTTTATCACATTATACGATTTTCATTATTATGCAATCTTACATCAATTATCCCCAAAATATTTATCATAAATATTAAAGACTTACTTTCCAAAAATTCCAAATAAAAACCCGTTGTTGAAGTATCAGAAAAACTACAGAGGTTTTATTTTTGTTATCTACAAATTTGCTCTCTATTAAACATTGTAGTAAAGCACGTATATTATGTAGGAATAGAGCTTAGTTAAACTAATAATGACAATGTATTGATATACTCTTTATAAACATATAAAAAATCCAAATAAATTTAAATATCGCACCATTTGTTCAATTTGACAATTGCTTTTAATTTTTGTGGTGTTGCCATCTTGCCAGCCTCTTTGCTTGCGATCTCATTTTCCTTGTAAATAAATAGAATTCAAAAAACACAATATTTTGGATTTTAATAAGTTATTTATTTTAATTAGAAAAAACATAACTGTTTGGAAAGCAATAGGTATTTGATTACCAAATGATATGTTAATTTATAATTATAAATCGCTACTTGGAACGCAAATATTATGAAATATCGAAACGTCACTAATGTTATTGTCATTTATCCCCTCCTGTCACTTGTATTTAGTTATTTACGATTTCACAAAGGTTCTTTCGTATTTCCATTTCCCTTTTTAAATTTACTGTAAAAGTAGATATAGGAATTAAACGTTAGTTTTGAAAATCAGGAAAAATGTACGTGGAGCATGTCGTGAATTCCAGACCCGACCGGGACCTGTACAAAACAATGATAACACCGGGCGATTATTCGCTAGTTCCGTACGAGGATGCGCGCTGCAAAATAGTGCTAAGCGAAGTGGCCTGTGTCACCGAGGAGGGTGCTGGTCAAATCGAGCCGGAGAGCCGGGTGTTCGGACGCGGCTTCGACGGGAACGTCATCATCGGGGACACGGAATTCTTCATCGATCAGGACTTCGAGCTAATCTTGCAGCAGATGTGTTGCGGCGAGGTGTGCACCGCGCGGATGGTGTACCGGGACAAGCGCGGGCGACTGGCTAAGGAGATAAGTTGTAAGATAGAGCTCAAAGAGGTGACCGAGGAGCAGCTGATCAGCGATTGGGGCTGGATGCGGCTGTACGAGGCGGCCGTGCACCACAAGGAGCGCGGCGTGGAGCTGGTGCGCGAGGGCAGGCTCTTCGACGCTTTCCGACGGTTCGGCAAGGCCATGAAGATGGTGATCGCTATAGACCCCATGGATACTAGTTCTATACCAGTGGAAACTGTCAAGGAGCTTATGCAGATACGGGTTTGTGCATTATTATCTTAATTTGATCCAAACTGGTTATGTTAACCTAAAAAAATCTTTCATTTAGTATTATTAGTATGCTCTTTTATCTTCATGCCTTCAACATTGATTGATTGATTGGGTGACTCAAACATTCACCTAAGTTACTTGTTGTTATCTTCATTCCCACAAAAAATTCAGAAGTTATGATGCTTTGTTTGGTGGTAGAATTAGTGTAGTTTGATTGAGGAGGTATCATTTCCACACATATTTCGAAGTTCTGGACTAGCATCTGTGATTAACTTCAGACAGAACCCCTGTTCCATATGAAGATGTTTATAGATCTCCATGGGTCTTTGTTACTGTTACCATAAGGGGAACGCATGCATGCTACTTTAATGATTATAAATATATATATTTGTACCCTAGAATGTGCTAATTAATGAGTTGTATTTTTAATTATTCATTTTTTTCTATTTTCCATTTACAGGTAAAATTGTACAACAACTTAGCCCATTGCCAGCTACAACATGGTGAATACAAGGCCACAGTGGACCTTTGCACTAAGGCCTTAACATATGACCTACAGAACACTAAGGCATTGTACCGGCGTGGTGTTGCATGCATGCATCTAAATATGTATGAAGAGGCATGGGCTGATATTCAGCGGGCACTATCTATTGATCCCAATAATAAAGCTGCACTCCAAAAAGCAAGTGAATTAAAACCAAAAATTGCAGAAATTAACAAGAACTACTCCCATGTAATCAAAAAGATGTTTGGTTAAGTTGGTCAGTTATTGACTACCAGGGAATGAGCTCTCTTTTAACAGGCTGGTCCAGTTAGAATTTCCGAAAAGGGATGTATGATAATATCTTCCTAGATACCTACTTAAGGTAAACACACAAAGACTACTTTGTGGCATGTAGACAATATTGTTGGATACTTATAGGAACTTTGGCTAAGTTTCAAACATTCTGAACTGTAAGTTAGATGAATGAAATTATGGAAACCCTAATCTTGTAATGAGTAACAAATGCTATAGATTTGTCTATTTGGTGTATTTTGTTGTCCTATCAGTAGGCATGTGTTGCAAACTTGCATGTAAAACTTTTATTGTATTATTATACAGAAAATAATTCTTCAATAGACTTTATTTAAAAATAGAAAACACTATAGATTTATTTTATCATTAATATACTGCAAATGAATAGTTTAGACTTAATAAAATGTTGTTTTTATGTGTTTAAGTTTTGCGCAGATTGAGTTTTATAAGACGGACATGATTCATGCGGTCTGATATGACAGATAACTCTTAAATAAAATTACTTTCTTGTGGCTGTAATTTGTTCAAATCCCAGTCATGGGTGAGTTGTGTCTAAATACTAAAGGCAGCTTGAAGCATACTCAAAATTTGATTGGTGGAAGAAATTGAGTTAGTGGTCAGACCATACTGGTTGGTCAAATCGGGTATATTATTTTCTATGAGAGGGTGTTGGACTTATTATACGCAACTTGGCTTGCCTTCAAGTCTAGCATTTGAAAAAATCTTATACTGCCAGTGTTGAAACATGTGTCAATAGAGTTACTTACTCTATGTATGGTAGAATTCTTTATGGTTGGATTATATTTAGTGCTGCCTAAACACTGAGTGCTTTATTCTTGTTTAAAGGATGTGGTAGGAGAGACTTATCTGAGACATTCTATCTTACTCCTCAGGAGTTGCAAAACATTTGTGACCAACATTCAGTAAAGCTCTGATCTTATTTGGGGTTGATGCCAGTTACCATCAGGTGGACTGCATGCATTTACTACTATTGTGTTGTAAATAAATGTAATAATAATAACAGGTGATGAAGTATTATAATGAACTTTTCATCAGTTCATCAGTCATGATCTACAACAAGAAAGAAATAAAACTTGTTTTTCAAAAGCTTAGAACTCAAGTATTAGAGAAAGTCAAAAAGAATTCAGTGAAAATGTTAAAAAATCCATAGTTTCTAAGATTTTACAACTGTTTTCTTTTAAATTGTAATTACATATTTTATTTATTGATGCATATATTGATGATTGGTTGGCTAAGGATATTTTTCAAAATGGCGGGCTGCTGTCAAATGGTTAATTGCCCATTGTCGATTTTAAAAATATATTAAATTTATAATCTCTGACACTGACTTTTAACATAGGTGTTATTAAATTATGCATTTGCTTCGTAAGTTTCTTTTTGCAATAACGAAATATTACACGTAAAGTATAACTGTATAGAATACGCCAGCTTTATATTAGTGAGAGTAATAACAGTTCTATAGTGATTATAAGTTATATATTCGTAGTAGTAATTCGTATTGTAATTGTTTCATAAAATGCGTCTACGCATCGTTTATAGCATAACTAGTGGCTTACATATATCCAAATGTTTTGTCCGTTATACATATTATACACGTATGTAGTAATGTAATGAATATATGGCCATATTCTTAAATGTATTTAAAATAAGTAATTAAATCGGTATTTCTTCGTTCACTCAATTGTTATCAAAAGTTTATTTATTGTATAATCAAGATGCAATAGGATGCAACTTTAGATGTATAGTTTCAAATACACCATTTCATTAAATCTTTTGGTAGTGAAGCATATGTTGTGTATATTCTATTTGGCGGCCAAATTTTGCCTATATCCACATCTCAGATCGCTGTTTTCCCCTATAACATCATTAACGTTTCTAATAAAACCATTGGATTTATTCACTTTTATTGACATTTTTTTTAAAATCTTCGTCTTGTAGTTTTAGGTGTAAACGAGTCGTTGGACCTAACTATTCTAAAACAAGATGTCTTTCAGTATAATTTACTTGATGCGTTCACTGTATGTGTTGTATTGTATTTTAGATTTATTTTCAGTAAAATATCAGCATATAGTAATTATTGAATAATTCAATTTTATTTATACTCCTATGTATTTCAGAGAGTTTCGTTATAATAATAATTGTCTTTCATATTTGGCTTTTCGACAGTCTTAGCACTTGCTCCTAAAGCGACCACCTAAAGCCTCCATAAAAAACACCTGAAATCACCTAAAATTGGAATAAAAAAGTGCATGACCTTTTTTTTGTCTTGCTTCGTTCTTCGGTCGGATATTGCCCTTTAAAAACACAAAAAGTACCCCTAAAAATAGAACACCCGTAAAAAAACCCGATCCTACTTTTTCCCCTAAATTTGAGGGAAAAACCCCTAACTTGGCAACACTGCCCTTTTGTTTACCCCATGTCAAATTGAGAGCAAGTTGAATAGAATATATATAATATTGTTATAGATATGTTTTTAGGACGTATAATTTCATATACGGCATCTACGCACACTTCTCGCTTTAGCTAGACTTAGACTAAAAGGTTCCTAGGTTTCTTTATATCCGGCTCTAAGGACCAAAAGTAATTTTCACGTTTGTGTTTATGCACTTATATGCTCTAATACAAATGGAAGAGCATTTTTATCTAAATAAAATAGATGTGAGTAAGTTAATGTATAATTTATTATAAATATAATAATAGGGTATTAAAATACCATTATATTTAAAAGACACTCAGTAGTATGTAAGTAAAAGATATATTTAATATTCAAGTTTTTAATTAATTTGTGATGTAGTAACAATAAATATGTATAAAAAAGTAGTTTTAAAAAAAGTTTTATAGTATTTATTACAAGATCACTTACATAATATTTATATACAAGGTTTATTTCTCAAAACAAGCACGGAAATAACATCCAGATTAAGTTGTAATTTGTAATAAGTTTATATGAACTTATTACAAACTTTTAAACTATGTTACTTTTTATGATTTAAGACTAATATTATCGCGGAATTGACACATTTTAATACTTAACGGGTACTCACGATATGCGGTTTTTGAATCCTTTTCGAATTCTATTTGCCGATATTTCGACCCAGTTGCATGGATCGTGGTCACGACGAAACTGCGGTGGCGGGGAGAAACCGTTGACAAGCACTAGTGATAGATTAACCTATCTACCCTACGTCTAGTTCGTTTTTCTTTTTTAGGTTCCATATCACGACACACAACACTAACTGTATCCTTACGCATCGATATTTGAACTCTATGTGATTGACATAAACTAACCACTGGATTACACGTTTGCGCTAACTTAAAACCGTCTTCTCTATTCAACTTCTTAGGATGTTTTTTTATATCGGCAATATCGGCAAAAAGAATTCGAAAAGGATTCAAAAACCGCATATCGTGAGTACCCGTTAAGTATTAAAATATGTTACTTTTTATTTAAAGAATTTAAGATTTTGAAATTTATATTTAAGTAATAATTATAACAGATATTTATTACTTAAATATAAAATTAATTAAACACAGTAGTTTTGACTTCATGCGACTTCAAACAAGACTAACATTCTCAAATGTATAAAAATTTGTATTTTTACTTATTCTCTGTCCTCCGAAAATATTTTTTGCAAACATATACATTCACAGGTACATATACACTCTCATAACAATATTTTATTATTTAACATATACTATAGATAACATCTTAAAAATATTATATAAAAGTAAACAATTATTTATTAACAATTATATTGTCACTTATTATTAGTAGTATTTTTAATTAAGTAGCCAGAAAATATATGACTATCAAACTTACTTATATGTTTTAATGAAATTCACCGAATCCTTCTTTTAAATATTTTATTTATAGCTCGTTTTATACCTCTGAATTGAAATTAAAAAATGTCTTACAATATGTACTGCATAGTAAATTACATTAACGCGATGATTGGACATTTTGTGTAACATTTACATTATATGTGGTTGAAATATGTTTAACTATACTCGGGGCAAATTCGATATGGAATGATTAATAACAAAGCGTTGCCTAGCAACCACTGACAGGCAGGAGAATGCAACTTTTTGTTGTTTTATCGGCCGTCTTTTACCTATTATTAACTTTTATCTGTAACATAAAATAGGTTGTGAATCCCTTCATGAAATTAAGGTTGTAACTTCAATAATTATATAATGACGATAATGGTAAATAAATTTTATTTGACTGGTTTTAGCACATTATCTTGCAGTTAGTCGTTACTAGTTAATCAACTCTTTTTAATTAAATTACTTCGTGAAAATTTAATGCATAGCTTGGTTGAATATAAAATGCATTTGTGTACAAATTCGTGCAACATGGTGATAACCCTACATAAGATTTTTTATGGTTTGTTTACATTTATTCCAGATCGAATTTGCCCCGAGTTATAGGTATCTATATTAATGTATGGCTATAAACGTCATAATATTACACCGAAAGAAAGAAAGGGACGGAAATAAAAATTTGGCAAATTCAAAATGATTCCCAATAACGTAGTCTATCTCGCAAATTAAAAAGTGACAATTACAATATGGACATAAATGTTACGTTCATTTAAAACCGCTCGCATTAAGATTCTTCCCAAACACGAACATTATATAGTTTTTTGTACAAAATGCAAGCATTAGGTCTCTTATTCTCATCCTGGGATGTGTAATAAGTACTTATAAACTTTGATTTAGATTAACGAAAAATAATACAAAACAGTCTTAAGATTACTTTAAATTAAAACAGCAATCGTTTGTTACGAGCGCTTCGTGTCCGCGCCGTAGCCGACGGCCGCGGCCGCCGCGCGGTGGCTCACTGAGCCCCATATCTGTTGTAGAATCTGAAAATAAATAAAACAGGAAATAAATAAGTTAATAAACCTCAGTTCGAGTTCGAGTTTTCGTTTTCGGCCTATCTTGCAATGAAAACTTCTTAGTTATCGGGAGTAGCGACGCATCTGTGATTGATTTTAGATAGAACCCCCTGTTTACATTACACAGGTGGACTGCATGCTCGTTTGTTATTTCTCCATATAAAAAAATACATTTTGTTGCATTTATTTTCAGTAATTTCAAAAATCATAAAATATAAAAAAAATGTGGTCTGTAGTATTTTCATATTTCACAATAAAAAATATAGTTTATATGGGTATTTTACAGGTGATAGAACCAGTGTAGTTCGCCCGGGGAAGTACCACCGCAACACCTATTTCTAGCGTGAAGCATTTCTTGCGTTTCGATGGAAGGGTGTGGTTGCCGGCACACTTTTATATGAGGCGATCATCTTAAGTCCTAGAACTTCAGATAGCACCCATGTTCTTTATGAAGTTAATAACAGATGTCGCAGGGGGGCAGATACCACTTACCATCAGGTGGACTGCATGCTCGTTTGCTACTTTAATCTTATAAAAAAAATGGAAATGTGAAATATGTAAAATTAAGTGGTCACTTACGTAGTCCCGTGTCGTCTCTGCAAATTCATCCAACTGTATGGCCACATCACGTAAATTACCTGTTACCCTGAAATCAAATAAAACATGTTGAAAATATTTTTAACAGCTCCCCGCTTAAGAAAACGTAATTATCCTCTGTGGTGAAGTGTTGCATGAAACTTTGTAAGGTGCTAGAACCAATATGGATTGACCAGATGTTGAGGCACTACCGGTTACTTTTTTATGTCGTAAAGCAGGTCGCGCATTTCCTAAAAATAGTGTGGATGCCAGTTTACTTAAATTCGAAGTAATCATCTTATACGATGAGTGGCCTCTGTAATTGACCTAATCACAGATGTTTTATATGAAATTGCTTACAGATGTTTATGGGCGGCACTGGCGAATTACCGTCACACTTTCACACACACTCTCACACGTTCTACACTCACGGCCCCACAGTAAGATTTTCTCCTGTGTGGTGGGTGCCAAAAACATACAAAGATTAATATACAAACACCCAAACCGGGAACGGTAATCAAAATCATTCATTCAGATACCTGTCTGACCGGGAATCGAACCCGGAATCCATTGCGTGTTAGACCGGTACGGTGAACGCTTCGTCACGCGGGTCGTCAACATGCTTTTAATATGTATTTTTTCTTTCCTTTTTATCGTTATTTAACGATTAAATTTTATTTACCCTCCCTCTCTCTTTTCTTTAAAAGACCGCATCTTTTTTATCGGATTGTGTTTGTTTCCTCCTATATTACTCCTTATCCTTCTTATTTCTCGCGTGACGACCCGCGTGGCGCAGCGGTCTAACACGCAGTGGGTACGATTCCCGGCCTGACAGGTTTCTGAATGGTGAGTTTAGATTTTTGTTCTGGGTCTGAGTGTTTGTGTATTCGTCTATTGTGTGTGTCCCAAGACACAGGAGAAAATCCTACGGTGGGGCTATAAGTGTAGAAAGCGTTCATTATATCCCTTCCTCCTTCAATCTAACATATAGTTTCCTCCTCCCTTTTTTTATATTTTTTTATTATAACAAAAACTCCATAGACTGATCGTCCGTGCCTTTTGTCACAATAGTTCTTCTTTTTTTAACAATAAGTCTGTATTTCTTAGCTCCACGTTAGGCCATCGTTGTCACCATCACACTGTCGTGTGCGGTGGTGACAGCGTTGGCAATTAAAGAAATCTTACAATCACGCTTAATATATATAGGGACCATTTATCCTTTTTTATTTATGTGGTATGCATAATTTGGTGCATTGGACTTAGATGTATAAGTGTTACGATTTTTTAGACTTATTCCCCTTGAAGCTGTAGTTATAACTAGGTGTTACCTGGAGTATAGCCAAACGATCAGCATGACGATGGCCCCGACGGACATGGCCTGCCCCGCGGCGGCCAGCGTCTGCAGCGGCAGCGCGGCGCCGAGCGCGGCCAGCGCGTAGCCGAGCAGCGCGGCCGCCAGCAGCACCGCGGGGGTGCCCGCCAGCTTGAACATGTTCTTGCTCTCGTTGTGGGCGCGAAGCTGATCGTAGGTCTCTTCTAGCTCCTGGGAGAAAAGTTCGAGTTTTAACTATTTCCAACGTGAAGCATTTCTTGCGTTTCGATGGAAGGGGGTGGTTGCCGGCACACTTTTATATGAGGCGACCATCTTAAGTCCTAGGACTTCAGATAGAACCCATGTTCTGTATGAAGTCGATTACAGACGTCCATGGGCGGCAGTGGCCACTTACCGTCAGATGGACTGCATGCTCGTTTGCTACTTCAGTTAGATAAAAAAAAAACTAGATGTCCAGATAATTGTAAGATTCTAATGTTAACTAGATGTCAATAAGTTGCCGAATATTTGAACGCTCTCGGCTGAATACCAATATACCATATATTCAGCAGAATGTAGATAGATTCGGTCGCAAATACCGAAAAAAGTAGTATATTGGACGTTGAACATTCTCGGCTGAATACCGAATATCCGACGGTCGAACGTAAATGTATTCGGCCGACAAATATTCGTTATTCGTTACACGAATATTCGATAAACAACCTATGACTCGTGAACATGTATGTACACAAGTTCACGGATTACATATTGTAGCATATCTTATTACAAAGTATGCGACCCAATATTTCTCAATATACCTACAACAACGAATTTTATCAAATTCTCGGAATATTCCGAAAATTGAATTTGTCGAATATTCATTGCATATCTAAGGTGAACGTCGCTCCAGCAGGAAAGTAGATCGTAGAGTGATATGAGTGGGACGTATAATTAGTGCCCAATCTGCTGTAAATGTGCGCCAAATAAAAAAATTGTGCGTGTTGTAGTTTTTGAAATAAACGGAAAAAACGATTCCTGCTGGGGTAACGTTGTTCCAGCAGGAAAATTCTAAACGAAAGATCGGAGAGTTAAAAATTGCATATGAGCAGAGAGCTTATATTTGTGCAAATTTGTGCGCTAAAAATATAATTTGTGCGTCTTCAGGTTCTCGAGATATTGCGTTTCCTGCTGCGGTAACGTTTTGCAAAATCGCGTATCTAAAAGACTATTGTATGTGCGCTTGTAGAATAAACATGTACAAATAGCTCTTAATTTGTGCGTATTTGTGACAAAATTAGATTTAAAAAAATACTTATAGTTTTCGAGTAATCACGGTTTTTTCAAAAATCCAAACAGTGTCATAGCTCCTAAATAAGAAAACATATAAGGTCACTGAAAACTGCATTCGGTCCGTCTTGGCGTGGTTAATTAGCACAAAAAAATCAAAAGTGCACATACGTGCGTTTTTGGATAATATGAATTAAAGTCAAAAAACGACGTCCTACCTTTGACGTCACCGTTCAAGAAACTGGCTCAACCTAACATGTTTGGGCATTAACCAAAAATTAGTGCGTTTAGTCAAATAATATGTAAGATAAATATCCAGTGAGAAATACTTCGCATTATGTAAATATAAACAAAAAAACAAAACAGACACAAACGCTGGTTATACGACCAAATTCGAATGACTATAAAAAGCGGGGATTTTATACATGCTAATGACCTTCTTAATTTTACACACTAACCGATTAAAACTTAGTATACTCGAGTACACTGGAGTAGAAAATAGAAAATAAACTTTTTATTTGTGCGGTAGATTTGTACACGATGAAGTACATAATAAAAAAAGGAGCTTAATTGCTACTTGGAATATTATTAGTTATCTTCATTCCAAATTTAATTAATACATTCAGCACTACAATTCAGCATACATTAGGACATTTACATTAATAATATGATAATAGTCTTAATTTTTTAATTGGAAACTGATCTGTGATTTTAAATTATACAAGATACAATAATATAAAGTGTGTGTGTGTGTGTTTATGTACACGCGTTCGAAGTTATACTTCTTTGGCTTAATATAATATAAAAATCTTTTTAAAAGTTTTATGTGTCGCATAATTCTACGCTTGGAGAAAAAACGACATTAACAGTAGAAAAAACTAAAATGTTCACTATAGTTAACTTCAGGGTGTCGGATTTACTTGTCGGTGTGCGCGCGCATCGTAAGACTCTTCGTAAGACTATTTACTCTCATCATTTTTACCTAGCGCGCCAATATTTTACTTAAGATTTTTCTGTGATCTTATTTAAGAATCAAAATTAAAGAAAATATAAATAAGAATTTTCACACATACTAGGTCTTTCATTTGATAGTTACACGATCCATTTATTATATTTTGTAATTATTTCCCTAAAGGTCGTATAATTAATCACCAATAAACCTTTGAGCGTGACAGTACCTGCAATAATACGTTCAAGAAAGAAAGGTCATTAGTATATATGAAACCCCCGCTTTTTTGTAGTCATTCGAATTTGGTCGTATAACCAGCGTTTGTGTTACTGTTTTGTTTTTTGTTTATATTTTCTTAATGCGAAATATTTCACACTGGAATTTTATCTTACATATTATTTGACTAAACGCACTAATTTTTGGTTAATACCCAAGCAGCTTAGGTTGAGCCAGTTTCTTGAACGGTGACATCAAAGGTAGGACGTCGTTTTTTGACTTTAATTCATATTATCCAAAAACGCACGTATGTGCACTTTTGATTTTTTTTGTGCTAATTAACCACGCCAAGACGGACCGAATGCAGTTTTCAGTGACCTTATATGTTTTCTTATTTAGGAGCTATGACACTGTTTGGATTTTTGAAAAAACCGTGATTACTCGAAAACTATAAGTATTTTTTTAAATCTAATTTTGTCACAAATACGCACAAATTAAGAGCTATTTGTACATGTTTATTTTACAGGCGCACATACAATAGTCTTTTAGATACGCGATTTTGTAAAACGTTACCGCAGCAGGAAACGCAATATCTCGAGAACCTGAAGACGCACAAATTATATTTTTAGCGCACAAATTTGCACAAATATAAGCTCTCTGCTCATATGCAATTTTTAACTCTCCGATCTTTCGTTTAGAATTTTCCTGCTGGAACAACGTTACCCCAGCAGGAATCGTTTTTTCCGTTTATTTCAAAAACTACAACACGCACAAATTTTTTATTTGGCGCACATTTACAGCAGATTGGGCACTAATTATACGTCCCACTCATATCACTCTACGCGCTACTTTCCTGCTGGAGCGACGTTCACATACCTAAGTTTTGGTCTAACGGGTATCCATGGACGTCAGTAACGACTTGTATCGTTATACTGTTTTTTACTCCGTTGTTTATTCTTCATCATCGTCAACACATTATTGTCCCACTGCTGGGCACGAGTTTAGGCCATAGTCCACCGCGTTGGACAAGTACAAGTTGGTGGACTTCACACACCTCCGAAAACTTTTTTTTTTTAAAGAACTCTCGGGTGTGTATGTTTCCTCATGATGTTTTCCTTCACCGAAAAGCAGTGATAATTAATTTCTAATACGCACATAAATCAGTGGTGCGTGCTTGGGTTTGAACCTCGGACCTCACGATCGAGAGAGCAAGTTTCAACCATTAGGCTATCACTGCATTTATTCTTACTATACTAGTATTAACGCTTTATTTACCTTCATAAGCTTGTCCCCATAGGTGTTAGCGAGATCGTCGCCACCCATCTTCCGCTTGCTATGGAACACGTGCATGGCCTTGTCCCTCGCGCGCACGTGTTCCTGCTGCATGAGCCGCGGCTGCAGGTAGGGCCGCGTGCCGCCCACCACCTCTTCCATCAGCTTCTCGTACACCTCCCGGGCCTCGGAGACCGCTGATAGGTTGTTTGCTTCGGCTGTGGCCTACAAAATGATAATTGGGAAGTTGATGTAAGCCGAAATAACGTTAAAATAATCCTGTCTGGATTCTGAATATAAAAAATTAAGGTTCTGTACGAATATAATCGCAAAAAATATCAAAAAAAAAACTAGGATAATAATATTAATATATATGATTCAAAGCACATTAAATCTAAATTTAAATATTTTAAATCATATCCTCAAGTACCATTAAGCCTTTTCAGTAAAAGCCATCTACGCTATAAAAAGTAACTACAATTTAAATTCACTTCATTTTTAAATGGAGTTAAACTGCGCATTCAACACTGCAGTAGAGTACATCTTTGTATTATTGCTACGATTTTCTATATCTACCCACTTATAGTAATAAAATACACCGATGAAAAAGAAATACAATTTTAATACGTCACATTCACGCAATTTTTTTTTCTGACGGTATTTCAACCTAATTGTACGGATCGTCGTCGTTAGAGATCGAATATTCGTTACGTATTAAAATGGAGCAATTCAATGATATTATTGTAAAATACATGTAATAGTTTTTGGTAATTAGGTTGTGAACTTACCTCTAATATCGTTTTTGGTTCAGGAAGTTCAGTGCCGTTGAATATTTTCATATAGGCCTTGAAGTAAAGTAGCAGGTCCTTAGCCTTAATCTTCTGCCCTTCGATAAGTTTGGGCACCAGGTTCTCCGGCGCCAGCAGCATCGGCACTAGTTGCTTCAGGGATATTTTGAATTCTTGGCTTATATCTGCAAAACATTAATTATTATACTATACTATCTACTATTATATATTATTATTTCAAGGTGGTAAAACCAGTGTAGTTCGACCGGGGAAGTACCACTGCCACACCTATTTCTAGCGTGAAGGATTTCTTGCGTTTTGATAGAAGGGTATGGTTGCCGGCACACTTTCACATGAGGCGACCACCATAGTCCTCGGGATTAGCAACGCAACTGTGATTGACTTCAGATGGAACCCATGCTCTGTATATGTCCATGGGCGGCAATGACCACTTACCATCAGGTGGACTGCATGTTCGTTTGTTACTTCAGTCAGATAAATGGCGCATAGCCTTTTCGATAAGGAAACGCCCACTACTTTCCAGAATTGGATGGTCAGTCCTACCAGCCACTGGCTACCACTTGCTATATTTAAAATCCCATTTATAATCTCATAGAACTGCACGTAGGATTTTCTCTCACACACAAGGTAAACACAAAGATCCAGGACCCAGAAGAGAAACTAAATTTATTATTTAGATTTCTGACTAATCGACGATCGAACTCAACCCCCCTTCCTCAAATCTAAATGAAATTAAGCACTATGTTTATAGATAAGTCAGCTAAAAATATAGTTTTCATCTTAAGCAGATTCTAGTACACATGTATAAAAACAATGCATTATTACTCGCCTGTTAAACTACCGTTGAAATTAGGGTTGGTGGCCACATTGAGGCCCGGGTGGGGCATGAGGAAGCAGGCCAGTTCTTCGAAGCAGGCTGCGATGTGCCTTCGCAGCGACTGCAGCTCCTCGTGCTGACCTTCGTGGACCTGAATTCAAAAGACTATTCTTATAAATGTGTTTTGCCTTGGAAATACAATGCTTGATTAAAATGATTTTACCGATAAATGTAATATGTCTCTGTACGGGTTATTTTGCAAATAACTAGATGAGCTGTTATTAATTGTATTAGTGGAAAAGAGAAAATATGATTAAAGCGTAAAAAAATAAAAACCGCTCAAGGAATAATAATTTAGACAAAGACCTGTAATGGTTTTTACATCTTAAATAAGCTCTGATGAGTTTTGGGGCACGGCAGTGCCCTTGCCAAGTCGAGTAACTTTTTCAAGATAATATGGCTCTAACGGAGAAGAACCACCGCCACACCTATTTTTAGTGTGACGTAGACTTTAGGTTTTGGTGGGTATAGTTGTCGGCTCATTTTCGTGACAGGCGTCCATTTTAGGCCAGGGTAGAAACAGTACATCTGTGATTGCCTTCAAAGAGAACTCCTGTTCCATAAGAAATTGCCTACAGATACCAATGATCGGCAGTGACCTCTGTTACTGCTGCCCATGATCATCTACGGATGGAGAGTACCGTGAGGTGGACTTTATGTTTTTTTTGATAGATAGATAAATCATTTATTTAACAACTTAAGACACAACACAAAATAGATATGTAAAACATTTTACATAGGTTGGTACATACAGAGACAGAAAACAAGTTTTGCTACAATCTTAAAAAAGAATACTAGGTAGGTACCTCAAGTCTTTACTCCGGTTGTTATCCGTTGAAGATCCCTGAGTGCTCCACGCCGTGCTGAGGACTGTCTCCCGGCGGGTTTTAGTGCGGTAAGAATCCCACATAACCCGCGTTGCTCCCCCGACGTCGGGTACCTTTTGAAGGTTTCCCCCTCGTAAGCAAAAAAAGGTACCTCAAGTCTTTTCGCGAGCAGTTGCTGTCCGCCCACTGCGCCATAGGGGTGCTCGTAGGGGAAGCTCCAGTCTCGGACTAAAAACTGCAGCCGCTGGAAGGGCTTGCGACCACCCTCGTTGCTCTGCTGTGCAAGTCGCCCGTACTCCGTGAATAGCTGACGGTAAATGAGATTTAATTATTATTTTTAAAAAGTTTCGCCCAAAACTTCTCCAACGAATATTTTTGAGTTTTCCGTACTTTGGGTAAGTAACAAGTCAAGCTGAGAATACAGTAAATTACGAATAGCAAGTACCTAATTAATTCTTTGAATACATTACAATTTAATTTATTTTAATTTAAACGGTTTAATTTGAATAAATTATTGACCTAAATAGATTAGGTATAGGTATATGAAGGTTAGATTATTTGGTCTGTAGAAACACCAAATATATATATTAAAAGTATACCTAAGTTTTAGTTTTTGTTTCATTTCATCTTTCCATATTTATTTCCCTGAAAATGATTTATTTAAACTTATCTTATACAGAACTCTTTTTAAACGCCTACAGTCTACCTTTCTAATATTTAGTTATTGTGTGAGACAACAATAAAATAAGGAATTCAAAACGTCTAATCTCAGAGGGAAACGTACCCAAACCACGTAACCTATTTTTGAGAAATGATCCCTTTTCCTCTAGGTGACCATCTGCAGTGTATAAGTTTTTTTTTTTGTTTGAAAAAAATAGTAATTTAGCTCATAATTAATACTTAGTTCGCCGTGTGGCGCCACAATTACACGTGCATTGTTATAGGTTGAAAAGCGCGAGATTTCCTTAAGGGGAAATTAACTACATAACGAAAAGCTATGAGGGGCTTCCAATTAATACGTAACACAATGTTTGAATATATTCAGGGCCTGATTAGCCCTTAGGCCAACCAGCCTGCAGCATAGGGCGCAAGGATCAGCTTATATCTTTTTTTGGCGTGCAGGTGGATGTAGATTTAGCAATATTTTTTTATTTTGGTCAACAAACTGCTATTCGATTTAGTGCACAATTCTTGCGAATGCGAATGTTTGAATACATGCGATTTTTATATTATAATCGAATATTCGTCAAATCACTAATCGGTAGTGTGAACCATGTTAAAATTTTCAAAGTAGTAAACAAAGTTACAACTAATACTTTTAGGCTGACCGTAACAGAAGTAGTGGTGGCGCGTTCCCATAATTAGCCTAGTTCGGTCAGGACTCTTGATTAGTCACTGAATATATTAGACCCACCTCCCCCATGAATGCACGGTAACGTTTTGCTGACCCCATTTCTCCCTCCCTGAACATTGGCGGCAAGTTTCTGTAGCCGTACTTTATTTATATAAGGTTAATAATTAACTGAATGAAGATTTAAAAGCTTCTTCTTCTTAGAGTGCCTCTCCAACTAGTGAAGGTTGGCAATCAGCTTGTTAAAGTCGTCCTTATTGTTTGCTCGGCGGAAAAGTTTAAAAGCTACGTACCCGTAAATGTAAAAAGTCGAATCGTTTCTACCTGTAAATGCTGCAAGTCGTCTTCTTCAATATTTTGTGACAGGTTATATATTTGTACGGAAGACAGCATCGTGGAGAGGGCGAATACCGTGGCGTTGTCGCGCACCGTGGACTCGCTGTCGAATGTACCTTGTGTGTCCATCAGGAATATCACCACCTGGAGGAGACCAGTCATTTTCTATAAAGAAACTTTAAGCTATAAAGAGGGGATGGTAAAAACATTTTGAGGAACTTAATTCAAGTGTTACAACGTACCTGTCCAATGTTTGCTAACGTTACATACTTATGATTGCAATCTTCCAGTTTTGCATATGTGAAAGGATAACGAACTTGTATCAAGAAAAAATACGAATATAAAATCAATAAAACTTGTATAAGAAAGGTGTTATGGATTGGAATTTAGTTTAAAATTCAATATTTACAAAATAAGATACTAGAAGACCAACTTATTTTAAAATAAAGTTTTTTTATTGGTGCTACGTTTTATTTTTGGAAATGAAGTAAGACTGCTTTTCGGTGTGAATAGGCAAGATATAGGGAAAACGTCGATACCGTGTTTCAGAATGCAATGGCGTCTTCTTTTGTTGAGTTACGGGAAATCGCAACACCTACGTTCGCTACATTAATTAAATAAATCTTAACAACAAGGACACAGGGTTTAAGGTGGAACAACCAGTGTAGTTCGACCGAGGAAGTACCTACCACCGCCACACTTATTTCTAGCATGCAGCTTTTTTTGCGTTTCGATGGAAGGGTGTGTTTGCCGGCACACTTTTACATGAGGCGACCATCATAGTCCTCGGGAGTAGCAACGCATCTGAGATTGACTTCAGACAGAACCATGGGCGGCAATGACCACTTACCATCAGGTGAACTGCATGCTCGTTTGCTACTTCAGTCATATAAAAAAACAAGGGAGATTTGCAATTTACTCTAATTTAAACCGCGTGCACAATTTATAAGATGTCATGTACAAAATTCTATGTAAACAGTTAGTCGCTCGAAATATATCTGTGTTCCCGAATAACAAATATTGCAACGTATCACAATCAACTCAGCTACACAACCAACACGCAGCGATCACCCGTCACCGTGCGAAGTGCATATAGTTATATACACATAACTGCTTTAAACAACAAAGTAAAGTTTCAAAATTTAATGAAATAATGGCATTCGTTATGTTTAAGTACATCCGCAGTTTATTTATATTTATAGTCACAACGTTATCCTCGATCCTAATATAACTTTAGGAAAAAATATTATTTTCCTTCCCTATTGTTATCAGCCTACATGAAACAGTAACAACATTTAAAACATATGGCTAAAGCAACACTTACTTTCTCTCCATTCGCGAGGGTTGCCTTAAACGGCTGGGACCAAAGCAGCAGGCCGGTGGTGTCCCGGTCGGAGCCTCCGCGCCAGCTGAAGCCTTTTAAGGGCTCGTCGTCTGAACCCATCCATTCTCCACTGCTTTCTTTTATATTGTACTGAAATAAAATGCGTTACGATACGGTTACATAAAATCTAAGAAGAAGAACTTGGTCTTATAAGAATATGCAGAACCGTCTTAGTCTGTGCTGGGGCCCTTGGGCAAACAGGAATTCGGGGCCCTTTGGGAATGTAAAGAAAGTATGATGTACTTTACATACGTTCACGTTCTTTACATTTCAAAAGGGCCCCGACAACTTTCGTGCAACGAGAAAAGTGTAATGCGCCCGACCATATTTTGGTATCAAATGTGTGAAAAATTGTCGGCCCTTCGGGGCCCGCTGAGGATGGAGTCCCTGGGCACTAGCACCGAGTACCCTTATGGTAAAGGCGGCATTGAGAATATAGATATGATTATACTGCATTAAAGTGGCCAAAGGGATGGACCATACTTATATATATTAATACAACCTATCGGCTGCTATGCAGATATGATCGCCCCATGGTGCATGGGGTTATTCAATGACGAATTACAAATAGAAAAAACTCCTCCTACGATAAGGCTTTAAATGTGTGTATCACCATGTTGCAGCAATATTAGGGTACGCGGTGTCGCGGCTCACCTTGTGGTGCATGTAGCGCAGGAAGAAGTCGAGCAGAAACGACTTTCCCTTGCGGAAGGCGCCGGCCACGGAGATGACGACGGCGGAGCGGTCGCGGATGTCCTCGCGCAGCAGAAGCGCAGTCAGCGCCTCTTCATCCAACGTGAACGTGTGCTCGGCACCAGGATTCACTACTTGTACACCTCGACCGGACTCCAAAGTTTCCATTTTGTCTAGAAAATTACTCAAAATGGAGCTAATCTTCAAATCAAAAATCAGTGACAATCGGTAATTTCGATCAAGTCGGTAAAGTAAGAACTTTCGGCTGATTTAAAGTGTCTCTAAAACCAAGAGAATTTAAAATGTGTACTATCATCGTCATTTCATTTTCATCGTCATTTTCGTAGCTATAGCATCTACGTATGGTAAACGATATGCGATAAAATGTATTATGCGGCGTGAGCGTTACCCCAGCAGGAAAGTAGCACCTAGAGTGTTATGATTGGGACATATACATTGGTATTTATATCGGTATAATTAGTGCACATATTGGCATTAATTAGTGCTCTATCTGCTGTAAATGCGCGCCAAATAAAAAAATATACATTATGTCGTTTTGGAAATAAACGGAAAAAACTATTCCTGCTGGGGTAACGTTGTTCCAGCAGGAAAATCCAAACGAATTATCGGAGAGTTATAAATTGCACATAAGTAGAGAGCTTATATTTCTTATTTTTGAGTTAAAAATAAAATTTGTGCGTCTTCTGGTTTTCGAGATAAGCGTATCAATCTAGGTGCTACTTTCCTGCTGGAGTAACGCTCACATATGCGGCCGGTCCATAAATGAGTGACCGGTAATAAATAAATGGTGAACATTTTCATTCTCATGAGTTTTCTTATATTTTCGAGTCATTAATTTTCATTACATAGAAGTTAGAGCCCATTTATTTGTAATTTTTGATATCTTTTCTATATAGGTATGTGCTTCTGCTGTTATATCGGTACCTGCTTTATCCTACAATTAAAATCTGAACGCAGAAGAGGAAACCGGAGGATCTAGACACAAATAAGTACGATAATATTTCGCCAGCCAAACGGAGAGTTCGCATTTAAAAACCAGTTAAACAATGTCTAGATTCTTATCACGACCTTCATGAGTTTTATATATTCACCGACTGACTGTTTAATGAGTGATTGTCCTGTATCAGTGCATTAGAACATTGTCGTATTATTAAGTCTACCGGGAGTGGTCCCTGCAAATATTATTTTGACATGTGGGTAACTATCTTCTCATGTGGGCTGACCAACAGTCCTCGCACGGAAATTCCGTGTATGTTCACGCTACATACCTTGGCGTGTTTGCCTTCACCTTGTTTTAATTGTAAGGCAAAAACAGAAACAATAATAATACAACACGTAGTTAAGTAATAACATTATATCCTTCGAAATTAAAATTGTGTTTAGTTAATTGTAGTGAGAAATACATTACTGAGTATTGTACCTACCGAAATCCAAATAAAAATAAAATATTTGAGGGTTTTTTTCACTAACGTGTGATTATACTTGCCTACACCTAGTTCACAATCAGAGTAATATAATTTCTATAATTAGACCGTTACAGAGACACATCACTTACTTTTTTTAAAGCCTAGACGCACTTGTTAACACTTGTACAATAATAAAGTGCTACAAATCACTATTGTTATGAGCAAAAAGACGAGAATCGCGCGTCATTCATTGATGGGCGAGTCGCGGTTACTGAGTACGGGTAAATCAGAAACCCACTTCGTGAGGTCGGAGCGTATGATGTCATCGGGCTCCGGTCTCATTGTGCGGAGATGATATCATACGGGGCGCTAAATATCAGAGTTTACCGTAGATTCGTTTTTAAACATATTAATCATCTAATTTTGTACATATTGGAGCATATCTTGTGTTCGATAAATTAAAAACCTCTATCATTTTTAACCGCAAGGAATCTAAGAATAGTACAATAGTAGATCGGAGTAACTTTGCTGCATTTGAATATTATCTCGGAGGCTGTGCCGTAACTAGGGGGGTTGCACGCGCATTATTATAATGCGTACTATGATGTCTAACTCCTGTCTAAATTGATAAATGGGCATGATGTGATTGAACGATGACCTAAAATTAATGTTATATGGTAATGAGCCTCATGCCCAGCAAACGGAACAGAAATGTGTTCATTTTTCAAATGTAATGAATCGAATTGTTTGTGAGCGTACTAGCCAGTTACTTCGGAAGAAATTTAATTGCAGTATAATATTATATTATCCTCTACAGGCTTGCAGAAACCAACGTGATTTATATTGAATTGAGCGGTTATTTTAATTTAATGAAATGAAGTTAATTATATTTTTTGTAGAAAAATATCTACATTACGCCGTAGCGTACTTTTATTTGGCATGATAAATTTATGAATATTTCGGTGCCTTTACAATCCGTTACGCCCCCTTAGGCGTAATAGACTATCCATCGGTCTACGATGCAAAACGTTTCAGATTCATACAGACGCGTGAAACTAAAACTAAATGATGATGTAGATTTTTATTGTAGTTGTGTATACCAATGAGTTTGAAACAACGTATTTGTTCAATGTATCTACCGATCTGATACGCGGAGGTTCCGGCTTTGATACCCGACCAAGCAGACATAATTCAATTTATTTAGATCCACATTAAAATCAGAATTTGTAATTTAGGTGTTTGTTTTTGTGTTTGAGCGTCTAGCCGTCTACTTGTGAGTCTTTAAAGCTAGGAAAACAATATTTTATATTTAATCAATCTGATATAGGCAGGCTGAATAATAGGTCACTAATACGACGCAGTGCTGGTGCCAAAAATTACTTACAAACAACATTCCTTTTTAAATTGTTTAAGTCAATGAAGTAGTTAAATAATAATTTGCGACAACAGAATTTATCTACGATTATTCATCGAGTAGTAAATTGTAACATTACCATGTTACATTTTAGGTACTACTCAACTAGTTAACGTTATAAATATATCTAAGAAAAAGAGATAACTAAAAAGAAACAAGTGTAAACAAGAAAATCCATAAACGACAGAACTGAAGAACTGGTTTTGTTATTAATTTTTTATAGCTTCGTTTTATTTTTTTGCCAGTGACTTTCAGAGAGGTCTGTTGTTTACATGAAGTTAATAACAGAGGCGCGGGGATTCCGGTTGCGTTCTTTTGGAGATCCCGGAGTCCTCTTTAAAGCGCCGAGGACGGCCACCGGGGCGGTTTTAGTGCGGTAAAAATCCCACATAATCCTGCGTCGCTCCCACCGTGTCGGGTACCTTTTGAAGGTTTCCCCCTCCAGAACAAAAAAAATCATTGGCGCGGGGAGGGATTGACTTTAAAAAATCAAGCAGGAATAATGTAGTCAGTAGATAGGTACTAACACGCTGTACTGACTACAAGTTATATACAAAAGGTCTGTATCGAGTCAGAATTGCTTGTCACGCGTTTAGAGTCAGTAACCCGTATAAGTTGACTAGAGCTTGGTCTATATATTAGGGTTACAATTTAGTGTGGACGTAAATTGTTACTTCCATCCATTACACTAAACGCGCTTTGCCATTCAATATGAAGATCATCGTGCAATGGAAACGTTCGAAATCCGAGGATATCCACTTTCATTCACCGCACGCGTGGAACGTCGCCGTGTGTGGCTCCACGCGTGATTGCTTGCCTACACGGTACTAAATTAAACAAGTTTTCTAGATTCTCCACGTGTGCCACTGTTTGCAGTGCTGTTTTATTTTGGTCAAAAGTGGATACCAAGGATTGGAATTAGTACAATTATTCATAGTTGAGGAAGGTATTCTTAATTGGAGATTTAGATGAAATATTTTTTCTCCGTAATTTATGGGAGATCATGAGTAGTATTTATTTTTTTGTCATATGCGCCTTGCCAATTCTTGAGAAGGCATTCCCTTACGTACACCAATAAAGTGTGTTCACAATATCCTTTGTCTTCGTGTTAATTACAAAAATATAAATAAAAAATCAAAGTAATAGAAACATGACAATTCAGTTAACATTTTTAAACCGAATGCCAACGTGTTTGTGGAATTTGAAATCTTCTCGAGTTGTTGTTTTTGCATTGACAGTCGCCCTATGCCGCCCGCGGCGGTAATTGCTTGCTCGGCCAATTTTTTCAGTGTATGCACTCCACCAATGTTGCTTAGGTACTGCTGTTAGTTAGTTGAGCAGCCTTTCGCCTTCAATGATTGCGTTATGCAGAATTAGACCTCCAGGTGGTCGGAGAACACCTGACTCTCTAGTTGTGACCGTCAGAATGGCCGGTCACTACCCAGATTTTATATCGAAATAGTTACTGAAAGTTGCTACCTAGTTGCTGCTAATCTTTATATAATTGCCACCTTTGAATTTAAAAAAATAAACTACTTTTTAAGGTGACCGACCATTCTGACGTCAGGATGGCCGGTCACCAATCCAGTTAGAACAATCTGCGCAAATGATTGGAGTCTTTTTTAACCAACAGTTGCTACTAAATTGCTACCTTCATATTAGTTCACGAATAGCAGCTGGTTCGCGCAAGCGAAAAAGTTCTCGAGTGCAGAAAGTTACCTATTGAGAAATAGTACATTAGCATAGGTAATTAACTACCAAAGTGTAGCGTATTTTGACATACAAGCCTAAAGTTTACTTCAATGCAAGGTTCAAGATACTGGAGCTAAATTTTATTCTGCAGACCAAACACAAGATAGTAAAAGAAAAAGGGTGATTGTAAGCCAGCAGAGTTTCTTACCGGATCTTACCGGAGACCGTGTTTTAAATAGAATATTGTATTAACTGACAATTTGTAAATGTCTTCAAAAGCCTATATATAATACATTTTATATTAGATATTTGATTAGGCTCGCTTTATTCACTAAAACAAAACTTTTAGCCATCTATCTTTATATGGTTTGATTGAATCTTTGGTAAATCGCCACAGCCGACTGCATTGGTTCCCGCGACTAAGTACGTAAAGAAGTCAGTCTTCATTTAATCAATCTACCATGATTATGGGTATGTAACCATGCAACGGATCAAAACCATGATGAATATATTATAAAATTAAACAACCATGTGTTAAAAAATAAGAACTTTATTATTACATTATCATAATTAATCAACTATTAACTAAACCGAAACCGATTTACAAATAAACAATAAACAAGGGACGAAGACGCGCGGCCGCTCTCCGCGTTAAAATTAATTGAGCAGAAAGCATGCGTTAACACTAGATATCACAAAATCTTAAAATTGTTTTAATTTATAGTTATTGGACGATCAGATTCGTTCTGAACAGTGAAGATATGTTTAAAAATGTTATGCCTCCTACACTCCTAGCTCCATACACTCGAACTAAGAGCTAAACATATGATACAAATGTTATCAGCTTGACCGAGGATCGAACCAGGGATCTACCAGTCGGGTCGGTATGTCGTTACGTCACGAGGTAGTCAAATATCATATCATAGTATTTTTACAATATTCCGTTACTTTTTACAAAATATGAAAAAATATTTAAACTACATGATAGTTTTATTACAAAATATGATGAAATACTCGTAGAAGAGTGAGTATTATGTATCTGTAAGCTTATTTTTATAAACTCTGATGTTTTAGGCAATAATGTAGGTATGCTTTCCTACCTCATTCTTTGGCATCTTATATTGTTATTTTGTAAAAAAAAGCAGCAAGGAAACATTCTTTAAATAAGCCTCCAGGTCTGAATAGCAAGTCCTAATGCCCACGCATAAGAAAATTTAACTCGATAATGAGTAGATAGCAATACAGGTACGCAGCTATCTCCTACATTCTGATACTTTTCTGTGTAGTCATAATTCTGGCAATAAAATAGATTTTCAATAAAAGCAAAATTAAGTATAAAAGAGGTGTCGGTAATAGTAATAATTATATTTTTATAAGGCACATATAACACAGATACACCAAAAAATATGATGTTAAAATTATAGAAGAATTAGAGGGAGAGAAGTAAGACGTTGCATAGAAAACAAAGCTTAATTATAGTCCACGAAACAATAAAGTAATCTCAAGCTTGGATTAGTGAATAGAAAATTCTATATAAGGCAGAATCAATAAAAATATATCAATAAATCTAGGGGGTCATAATAATCATTACTCCGCCTGTTTAGGGGTTATCACAATATTGTTAAAAATAAATCTCTGGACTAAACATGTGTTCTAATACTCTTCATAGAAGTATCCAACTGTCAATTTAAAAAGCTCATTTGCAAGTATCCCTGTGTAAAAATAATCAATTTCGAGTCCCTTAAATTCCCTTACATTTCCAGACTTAGACAATAAGCGGGATATATTTGAAGAGCGACCGCGGATAGCGAACTTATGGCACTAAATAGACAAGGCAATATAGAACAACCATTTTTAAACATTGCTTTTATGTGAGCGTGGCATAGAGCAGCTTAGCTTCTTGGACCATACACGACGTCTACTGAAGACAATTATTTTAATATAGCGAAAATATAATGTAGTTATGTCTCATTTTATTATTAGAAGCAGCCATAATTTGAAACAGTAATATAATATCGTTAAAATTGTGTAATGTCATAGAATACCAAGCACTTTTTGTAATGACAATGTCAAAACTTCTTTAAGAAGATATCCGTGCGCAGTCGCGGGACAAAACAAGTATTGCAGCAATTCCAACCTATTAGCAAAATATTAGCATTAATCGCCCACAGACAATAATCAGAGCAATGATAGAATTAAATTTGAAACTCAGTCTCTCTATAAAACATATATAAGAACCAGCACTCGGAAACCAGCTGTCTAACCAAAAAAAAAAACGTATTCAAATCGGTAAAAAATCTGTAAATAATTTATTTTTAATAACATTGTTTAAAACTTTTTTTTGCGTTTGTCTCGTTTTAAAGCGTGGACGTCGTGTGTGGTCGGCCTAAATATAGAGTAGTGAGATAGGCTGTGAAATTCTAACAAAGCATTAAGTAGAGTATGACCAGATATATTTAGGTATGTTTCCAATCGATTCCTTATTAAATATTATAGTGTAATCATAATCTCTGCCCCTAGTGAAAACAGGCACAAATCATTTTTTGCCAAATGGATTTTATCAACAAAATGTTAGAAAAACGAAGAACTTGCCATAGAGATTTGTTTTTCTAACACGGAAATATATGGTTTATAAAATCAATCAGACATACCGTTTTCTCTAAAGACACAGATCTATCAATGATCTGAGTACGAACTACATATACAATGCATTAACAAAATATATTCAATTCTTATTGTAACGGATTATTCGATGTATTTATTTATAGAAACCATTATTCTATGATGTCAAATAAAAAAACAGTATATAATCAGCGTTCTACATAAATTTCACAACTCATCGCACTTACTCGACATGGTTAACATAAAATATAATATACACATATCTATGCCAGAACAATACAACAACTGGTCATAAAAAACAAATTCACAACTTGTAAAGAATACAGGCGTTATAAAAGGGTTTGGTCGAATTCAGCTCACATGATGGCTTCTATACTCTGTCCTTTTGATAAAAATATCGTGAATTATATACAGTATAAATATTCATAATTCTCATTAGTCCTTTTCTAAAAAAAACTGAATATTAATAACAACTTCTGAGTAATGCTATTATGTAGCCACTCAAATATATAATAACACTATATTGTCTGTGTAAAACTAACTATATATTAGATTGTTTTTAAACAGCATATGAATACAAAACCCTTAGCAAAGCTGAAGGTTCCAGCTCGTTTCTCAATGAGCTGCCCAGATACAGCTGTAGTACTCCTCATAAGCCTTTCTACAATCCTAACTTCTAAATAAATATATTAATAAGGTCCCAGTGATACTCGCGACTAAGTCTTAATAAGGCTCGTCTTTCCAATTCCTTTGGAGTATTAGCACTAAGTAGCCAATTATGGTAGTGTTCCCTACACTACTAGTGTGCACGACGTCACAGCTGATATTGTCGGGTGACAGGAAAACTCACTAACTACAGAATATGCAACATGAAGCTATCTGCATTAAATAATATTTTGATCCCAAAATTTCATTTGTATGAAATGTCCTGAAGTTAAACCATTATATAAAATATCGTACAGTTTATTGTATCCATATATTATTTACGTAATAATGATGTATTGTTAAAGAATGCGAGCAGTGATAGCCTAATGGTTGAAACTTGCCCTCTCAATCGGGAGGTCCGAGGTTCAAACCCAGGCACGCACCACTGGTTTAGGTGCGTATTAGAAATGAATTATCACTGCTTTTCGGTGAAGGGAAACATCGTGAGGAAACCTACACACCCGAGTTTTTAAAAAAAAAAAAAGTTCTCGGTGGTGTGTGAAGTCCACCAATTCGCACTTGGCCAGCGCGGTGGACTATGGCCAAAAACTCTCTCATTCTGAGAGAAGACCCGTGCCCAGCAGTGGAACAATAAAGGGTTGACGACGTTAAAGAATAGTGTATTAAGTGAAAAAATCCGGATTGTACAATTTTATAGAGTGAGTTTTTCTTGTCACCTGACGATATACTAATTGCTAATTTGTATCAAATTCAGCACCTAAGCGATGTTGGTGTAAGCTTTGCCATAAAGAAATGGCGTGAGGTTTGACCTTTAATAAGGTAACGGATATCAAATATCCTATTCTACAAAATAAACTACTTGTTTAAATAAAATCTTCTACATTTAATAACGAGATTTCAACATTCGAGCTCTTATTATCAATTAACGTGTACTTATCATTTTGTGGATAAAGAAGTGCGGTAGTAGCATTTATGTAATCAATATATTATTGTCACAACCAAAAATTAATTGGTGAGCCAAAAAAAATTGAAGTAACTTCATAAAAACAGATTGTGTATACTTTAAAGAACTTAAACTATGAACCCGATCTGGTTATTTCAATAATATGACATTTTGTATATAAAAAACGCATTTTGAGTTTTATCTCAAATAGAAAATACTAAATAACGACTAAGCTCAGAGGGTAGGGGTAGTAAAGAAACAATCATGTGATATAAATTCCGAGTTCTTTAGTAAACAAGCAACAAAATAAACTCTGAAATTTACAACAATCGTCAAACACATTGTTCCCATGATGACAATTTCGAAAAACATTCCTTCGTCCTAAAACAAATTGGCACATTTAGGAAAAAAATTAAAATCCACGATACAAAAGTGTTGGATATGCATCTGTTTTTTATATTTAGAAAAATAGTTATATACAAAATTGAACTCTCCGATGTGATAATAATTTCGAGAAAGATATAGTGTCACAGATCAATACAAGGGTTTTAAGTACATTTCAATGGGACAGGTGCAACACAACAAGTGTCCTTACTCTATTACAACACTATTACTATTTGCTTCGATAAGAAAGAAATGGACATTTAAACAACTGTTATTTGTGCAGAATTCTAAGTAATAAAGTGTCATAATATCCTTTAAAACTATGTTACATGATGTTACGTTACATTGACTCATTTGATTTACAAATTTGACCCTAAAAGATTTCATCTATACTATATTGCTTAGTTAATCCGAGAGGGCAAATTGAAACGATAAATAAATAGTAAATACAATATTTCGGTTCACATAAGTAGATAAATTCGATTTTACATACATTTTACAAACAAACGAGGTACAATAGAACACACAATAAATAAATTGCATGCGATTGTGATGAAACATCGGTCGCGCCGATCGAATCATATAGATGCCGTGCGATTCACGTCCCGGATCGGATTAACCAAGTAACAATTATGTCTAAAAACTAACGCTACTTTAAAATTTGTCTACATACTGTACAAAACCCAACATCATACGTTCGAAACGATACGATCCGCCACCGATACGGTCATCGCGATCCCCACCTATAAACTTTAAGATAAACCAACCGCTAACTATGTTAAAAATGATTTAAAAATTCCTCTGTATATTGTCATAGTACCGTTCACACCGAGCCGGGCCGGAGCGGGCGCGGCGCGCGGCGGCATCACGACAGCTTGTGCTTGCCGTTGGCCGTGGGCGTGGGCGTGGGCGCGGGCCGCAGCGTGGGCGCGGGCCGCGGCGTGGGCGTGGGCGTGGGCGGCGCGGGGCCCAGCGCGCGCTCCGCCGCCGCCGCCGCCGCGTGCTCCATGCCCTTCTCCAGCCCCGCCTGGTACACCGGCTTCAGTATCTGTGCGGAAACGAACACTTTCTTTATAGTCAATTGGGTGTCCACAAGCCTGTTTTTATATATAAGGTAGAAGTAGGTAGTAGAACCAGTGTAGTTCGACCGGGGAAGTACCACCGCCACACCTATTTCTAGTGTGAAGCATTTCTTACGTTTCGATAGAAGGGTGTGGTTGCTGGCACACTTTTATATGAGGCTACCATCTTAGTCCTTCGGTGTAGCGACCCATCTGTGATTGTCTTCAGATAGAACCCATGTTCTGTATGAAGTTGCTTACAAATGTTCATGGGCGGCAGTGATCACTAACCACCAGGTGGAATGCATGCTCGTTTGCTATTTCAATCTTATAAAAAAAAGTAGCAAACGAGCATGCAGTCCAATTGATGGTAAGTGGCAATTGCTGCGCGTTGGGAATAGCAAACACCTTAATATAGAACGAAGATCCTCTAAAGTCAATCACAGATACGTTATTACTCTTGCAGACTAAGATAGTCGCGTCATATAAGCATGGAGCAGAAAACCACACTCTACCATTTAGCATACGCATATGCATGAACTGCTCTTCGTGCTAGAAATATACGTAAGTCGACCTATACTGATTTTGCCAGCCAGCATCCGCGGTGGTGGTAGTCGATAGTGGCACATTTATATATTAAAAAAAAATGAAAATGTTTTTTTTTATTGAAAGAGAGATCTTTATTTAGTCAATTTTTGTGTTACAATAATATTGATTACACAAGATGTTTAAAAAAGGGGCGCCAAAAATTGAATATGCCGGTTAAGGCGTTCTATTGGTCGTTAATCTTACATCAGATTTAAAGATTTAAATTCTCATTTGATACAAGTAACATATTAGTACTAATCCAACAATAATATTTAAAAACAAAACTTAATTACTTACATTCTCCCACAACCAATTGGCAGTTTCGTCTATAGTTACACCTATCTCTCGCATTTCTCCACTGTACCTGTAAATAAAAATAAAAAATCCAAAATCAACTAGAATTTTTGTGTTCAAACAAACGCCATAGTACTGCCGACCTACTCAGACTTCAGAGTAGTATCGAATTTATTATTAGACATAAAAACGGTTGATTTTCAAAACAATTACCGTTCCCCTTCAATACTTTTGTATTATGCGGAGACAGGTTTAACGGACTATGAGTTACGGGTCTGACCACCGGCCAGGCAGATACCAAAATCTGGATGTTCATGTACCCGCTTTTGTCTATCCAAGAAAATATAATTTATAATTTCTTCCTGATTTTTTTGTGTCCCAATTATGAGAGTCCGTTCATAGCCTTCTTACTAGTGATGTAACGAATATCGCATTTACGAATATTTGCATGTTTTTAGATATTCGAATTCGCAAAAATCGTGCGAATGTTTAATTGCAGTGTTTTGGAAAAAATGGTCGGCAAAATTTATATCGTCCAGCACCCTACACCAAAAATAAAAAAACATTCGTATTGGTAAATGTCGGTAAGGAATATTTAATTTATTATAAGGCACAGGACCGGTTGGAGTGATGTCATTTAGGGGAAGCCTAGGTCCAGCAGCGGACCTGATTTATGAAAACAAAGACCTAATTTATGAAAAATTATGAAAATGACATGATAAAGAAATTACTAAATTATAATGTAAAATGAATAAATAAATAAATAAATATTAAAAAATATTGTTATATCTTTTGAAGACATAATGAGACGAGACGGTCAGTTATAGAGAGTAACATTTTTATTTCTCACAAAAAAGGAAATACGAATAGAACGTACAGATAACCTAAGCGGAACACAAGTAACAGATAAACAAAACATAAGTTTCACAGATAACCTAACACTAAGTCTATGCTTGCACAGATTCCAAATACACCGTTATACAAGATAAACTGTCTATAACGAACGAATGTGACTATCGTCAACATCATGATACTAACATCGTTTCTAAGTAATTTGTTACTAACCATATATGGGTCTTTAGTTGCCTGAAATAAATACATTTTATTTTTATTTTTTTAAAGGGCTGATGGATGGATTGATGAATCGCGTATGCGAATATTCCTTAATATTCGCATACGCGATTGACAAATAATGCCATTCGTTCACACCACTTCTTACACTCACCTAATATACGCCCACAGGATGAGCGTTATCAGGGCGGCGCCCATGGTGAGGTTGCAGGCGTTGGCCAGCGACAGGATGCCCACGAGGCCGAACAGGCCGCTCAGTATGTAGAAGAACATGGCGATCGCGAAGAACACGGAGGGCGTGCGCGCCGCCTTGAATATGTTCTTGCTCTCGTTGTGCGCCTTGAACTGCAACGCTTGCTCCTCGAGGTCCTGAACAATGTAACATCATATTAATTATATCATTAAAAATAGCCCGATGGGGCCACGCGCTCAGAGGATTCTGGCAGCGGTCCTGTGGAGGTCCCGGTGTCCTCTTTATAGCGCCGAGGACAGCTACCGGGGGGGTTTTACTGCGGTAAAAATCCCACATGACCCTGTGTCACTCTCATGCCGTCGGGTATCTTTTGAAGGTTTCCCCCTCGAGAACAAAAAAAGGCGTCCCCTAAATGGCAACTCCCAATGGCAATGCCACTGCAACCGGTCCTGTGCCCTCTGAATCCAACGGTTTCCCGCTGTCTTCTTCAGACCATCGATTCATCTGGTGGGTGGCAACCTTTTTTTTTTATACGTAAACCTAACGATAAGGCAGACGAGCTACTTGATGGAAAGTAGTCACCGTCGCCTATGGACACTTGCAACACCAGAGTCGCCAATGCATCGCCGGCTTTGAAGGAGAGCTCTTTTCGCACCTTTTTTGAAGAGCCCTATGTCATAACGCCCCGGGAATACCTCAGAAGGAAGCTCGTTCCACATCTTGCACGTCCATTGCAGAAACGAGCGTGCAAACTGATACTTCTTTTGCCTAAACGTGGTCGCCACTCGAGGACCTTTCTTCCTCATCGGTTATCGGTCCTTCGAGCGATGTGGCCGGCCCACTGCATATTCGGCTTGCTGATTTTGAGAGCTATGTCGGTAACCTTCGTTCGTCTACGGATTTCATAGTTGCGAATCATGTCTCGTAGAAAATTTTGTGTATTTTATATATATCGAAAAGCAAACTTGTCAAGTCAAGCCAACAAAGCCAAAGTGTTCACCTGTATCAGCTGGTCGCAGTAGGCCTGGCTGAACTCGTCGCCGCCCATCTTGCGCTTGGAGCGGAAGGCGTGCAGCGCCTTGTCGCGCGCGCGGCGGTGCTCGGCGTCCAGCAGCTGCGCCTGCAGGTACGGCCGCGCGCCGCCGCACACCTCCTCCATCAGCGTCGTGTACACCTCGCGCGCCTCCGCCACCGCCGTCAGGTTGTTCGCTTCCGCCGTCGCCTAGGAATACGACACACCTCATGTTCATTGTATACGGCCAAAATAGGTAAAGACTGTACTGAGCGCTCGCCCTTAATCTTAGTCCGAGCAACAAATTAAAAAAAACTTTGATATCGTGAATCAAAACACATCTCATGTTCTATATATTGTATACGGGCAAATCTTAGTCCCAGCAACAAATTTTTAAAAAAACATTGATATCGTGATTCAGGATCATGTGACTTTATAACTTGGGAAATTCTGACTATCGTAAAAAGGCCGAGCAAACATCGTTCGTGCTCTAAATATTATTGTGTAGTAAAATCTTATTTGTCTACCACGGTACGAATCCGACAAGCTCTACATCTATAGATTTAAACATAGCTTAAAAAGTGAAAAGTTTCCAGCTTTTCATGTAAAACATCTATAGCAGTTGATACAGACTGTTGGTGTGGCGACGCATGGCGTGGCGACGCGTCGCCGCATTAAGAGCCGGCATGCGTCACACGCTATATGATGGTATGTACTACGGAACTCGTTCACATTGTTTTGATAAACAATAGTGATAAAATGACAAAACTGAAACACATCTTTCAAGGTGGTAGAACCAGTGTAGTTCGACCGGAGAGGTACTACCGCCACACCTATTTCTAACGTGAAACATTCATTGCGTTTTGATGGAAAGGTTTAGTTGCTGTCACACTTTTATATGAGGCGACCATCATAGTCCTCGGGAGTAGCAACGCATCTGTTTGACTTCAGATAGTACCCATGTTCTATATGAAGTTGCTTACAGATGTCTACGGGCGGCAGTGACAACTTACCATCAGATGGACTGCATGCTCGTTTCCTACTTAATTATTATGAAAAAAAAGCCACCACACTGACCACAAGCATGCTCTTCGGCTCGGGCAGCTCGTTGCCGCGGTAGATGGCCATGTAGCAGCGGAAGTAGTGCAGCAGGTCCTTGGCGCGCACGCGCTGGCCGTTGATGAGCTTGGGCACCAGGTTGCGCGGCGCCAGCAGCATCGGCACCAGCTGCTGCAGCGCGCGCTTGAACTCCGACTCGATGTCTGCAAGAATATAACCCATATAAATATAAGCCAACATACTCCACCTAACTTTTATTACCAATGAGAAAACGATAGGGCAAAAAAAAAGATATACAAAGAATAAAGACAAACCCACTGAGTTTCTTGTCGGATCTTCTCAGTTGAAATCGTGTTCAGATCCGGTGGTAGTGTAAAAAAAAAATGAAACTGACAATTTGTAAGTGCCTCCGTAGGCCTTTTTTTTTTCCAAAATAAAGACATTTCATACGACAAGAATATCTACATTAGTGTTAACTAGCTCGCTCGCGCTTAACGAAGTAACATTTTAAAACTTTAATTTAAAATTACTTTTGATAAAGTTGATGCAAAAACAAAGTTGTATACAGTGTTTGTCTAAACTCAAAGAGCACAATGACAGAATATGTGGCCCTATACTCGGGGCAAATTCGATCTGGAATAAATGTAAATAAGCCATAAAAATTCCGATGTAGGGTTATCACCAACTTGCACGAATTAATACACAAATGCATTTTATATTCAACCAAAGTATACATTAAATTTTCACGAAGTAATTTAATTAAGAAGAGTTGATCAACTAATAACGACCAACTGCAAGATAATATGCTAAAATCAATCAAACAAAATTTATTTACCTTTATCTTCATTGTATAACTAATGATGTTACAACCTTAATTCCACGAAGGCATCTGCAACCTATTATAAGTTACAGATAAAAGTTAATAATAGGTAAAAGACGGCGGATAAAACAACAAAAAGTTGCATTCCCCTACCTGTCAGTGGTTGCTAGGCAACGCTTTGTTATTTTTTTTTTTAATAATAAAACTCATTTATTTTCTCTCACAAATAAGCACTTAATCTATAGACATGAAACAAGAGTGAAGCAATATAATCTGTAAGCCTAACGTTGTGAGAGACTGGTGCCTGAAGTAGGTAGTAACCTGTGTTACAGGTCACCAGTGCCCTCCCTCGGATAGATTTCAGAATACATTTACTAGATATGTTAACTAAGAAAAAACTAAATTATCCTAGTTATTAATAAAATACATGTTAAGGTCAACGTAACGAGAATTTTTAAATTAGTTTGTGAGTGCTTGTGAATATTGTGGGCATGTGTGTGGGTCTGGGCGTGTGAGCGTGTGTAAAAGTGGCAGGACACAGAACTTAAGGCTGTAATGGACGTATTATTTCGTGGGATGGAGTAAGTTTTCAGTTTCTTGATAGGTAAGGGTTGTTATTAAACATTCCATATCGAATTTGCCCCGAGTATAAGTGTCTGAACGGTATAATGGTGAAAGGTTACCAGCTAATCGTCCATCGAAGTCGGGGCTGGTGGCCACCTTGAGGCCCGGGTGCGGCATCAGGAAGCACGCGATCTCCGCGAAGCACGACGTTATGTGTTTCCTTAGCGACTGCAACTCCGGGTGCTGTTTGTCTGACACCTGGAAAAAATAAATATATGATATAATGTGTGTTAAGTACACATACACACGCACGTACGCACACACGTGCGTGTGTATGCGTACGTGTATATTTGAAGCGAACAAACCTGCAGTTCATGACATGATAAGTAACCACCGTACAATGTACATCTAAGACACTATCAAACCCAAATATGATTTAAAGTCTTATTTAAGGTTTGCTACAGATGCGTGATTCGTTTATAATAAGTATGTCTCATTCAATACACCCTTCAAATCGATAATCCCCTCGTCCTGATAATCGAACCATAGAGGACACTACCACCTCCTAGAGTCATTTTTCTACTTGCGACTATCTGTATTTTTAATACTAGTCACCCGCCGCAACGCTCGAAATTCGACCGAAATTAAAATTAAAAAACTAAGCTTCATATTGTCCAAACTAGCACCAATCTTTTTCTAATTTAAATAAATTTTCAAGTTATTTTTAACGCACCCGTTAAAGGTAAAAAGAGGTTTATTACAAACTGCATTTAAAAGCAATAGCGGGTATTTTGACAAAGACATCTATGTTAGATGTCTTTGTCAAAATATGTTTTTGACGTTGTGTTTTCATAGTAAGACATTGAATGTTCTATTTCGTTAATTATGTATGTATTTGTGTCAAATGCAAGGTAGTGAGTGTGATGTTTTTTAGTTCATTTTATGTATGTTTTATGTATTACTTGAAAAAAATATTAGCATTGCGCAATCCTTCTCCGTGCGTAATTTCATACTGCTCCGCCGGCGGCAAGTATCTTAAAAACGAATCACAAATTTTTGATTTACGTATTAATTTCTTAATATACGTAACAGTCGCTTGACTGTAAACCACACAAGTTAACATACACTTGCACTTTGGACACAAAAGAATACCAAAGTGTAGGCACATACAATGAGACCTCTCAACTATTAAGTGTAAAAGCTAAAAATGTACACTTTGCCAACTTTACGAGTGTTATCGTTTTGTTTGCGGTAGAAACGTCACGGATGACGTCATTGTTTTCGTCCGCAACACATTTGGGCGATCTACTTTCATATTTCGGTCAAGTTTAATCCATTCAGTTAGCAATGTATTACCAAGTCTTTAAAGTTTCGTTGTTTTTTGCTTTTTGTGATGGAAGTAGGTTTTAAAATATCACTGTAGGAATTTTTTCAGCAAGTTACTAATATTAATTTGAATTATTTTATTTTTACTCACAATTGATAAGATTTCATAGCATTTGCAAAGAATTTCTTGACGAATGTTCATGGTAGAAGTAACAAACATACACACTAACGAACTTTCGTCTTTATAATATTAGTATGATTTATTACACAATGACGGTCACATATCATATAGGATTATATCTCTAAGGCTACGTACTCACGGCGCGGTTTTCACCCGCGGCCGCCGCGGTTGCGGGCCCGCAGCTTCTGTGCGAAACTCACGAGACCGCCTATTTTTGCGGTTCCGCTGCCGTCGCGGTTGCGATTATCGACCGCAAACGTGGCGGGCGAAAACCGCAAGACGGGCGGTTTACCATCAGTTGAGGTCCTGACTAATGCACTCGCCCGCCAACTGACCGCAGAGCGCCCGCGCGCTACAGAAGCTGCGGGCCCGCAACCGCGGCGGGCGCGGGTGAAAATCGCTCCGTGAGTACTTAGCGTAAATCGATCGATTAGCGTAAATCGTTTCCGTATAAAGAAATGAGTATCATAATAAAAAAAAATAGAATTAAATATATAACGTGACCACAACAATTAGGCACATGAAACAAAAGCGGTTCCGTACCCCGCACCGCGCTTCTGCCCCCGCGCGTACCCTAGTTACGTGCAGTCGTGTATCATCTAGGTGTTTACGTTAGCCACCACGTTTTTAATGTTATTTCGTTATAATGTTACTTTAATGAGTGATTGTTGAATTTCTAAAGTTATTATAAATTAGTTGATTATTCGTCAATAAACCTCAAAATGGGTAGGAAAAAAACTATTCCTGGAGCAGAAAGGACTGTTGCATTCAAAACATGAATTTTTTTAACTAGAGAAGATGCACAGGCTCAGTATTCCTGTCTTCCAAGTCGAAAATCGAGTGCGTGCTGCAACAAGTTTCAGTCTCTTACACAAATAAAAAAAGAAAGAAAATATTCCATGTCTGCGAATATATTAAACATATGAAAGTGCTTTAATAAATACATGACTATTGAACATACACATATATGGCGCTTGTTTTTATAATGGTATACCTACATACTCTTGGTATTTGGTAATAGAATATACTTCGTATTGGGATGGGACATCCCTAGTTCTAATGACGTTTCAACTGTCATGCGCCTAATTGGTTTGGTCGAGTAGTACCTTCAGTCTTCGCTGCAGGATGGTCTGTCCGCCCTCCGCGCCGTAGGGCGCCTCGTACGGGAAGCTCCAGTCGCGCACCACGAACTGTAGCCTCTGGAACGGTGTGCGCCCACCGTCCTCCAGTGCCAATCGACCGTATTCCGTGAACAGCTGCAAATTATGAGTTAAAATTATATTTAGTATAATGTAACATAGGAAAAGATTTCAATAAACTAATAATGTGTCAAATTTGCTTTGTGTAATAACTATATTATCATAGACGTTCTAATACCATATTAATTGCAAAAAAAGAATCTTAATAAACCTTCGCTCAAAGAACACATAGTTAACCCAATATTCAACTTAGATTTTTTACTTCTAAGCAGTGGCGTAGCTCGACTTGGCGCAGTGGGCCATGGGCCCTCGCACTTAAAGGGGCCTCGCGAGGCCTCTTTGGAGGAGGGCGGAGATATTTTTACCATGCAATGGAATCATGCTAAAGGGCCTCGCCGATAGGAGTTTACATTGCATTACATAGCCCACGTCTACATTAGTCCGCGTTACGCCAATGCTTATAATCCTTTATAATCCACTGCGGGGTGTAGACATAATTATTATATAATAAGGATGGGGGTTACAACAAGGTAACTAATGGTTCAAAAAACTTGTCGGTTCGCGACAAAAAATGCTACCAGATTTTTTGTCATAAATCGCCGCTGTTGGGCATCCCCCTATGGAAATTGTAAGGTAGTATTTAGTGTCTCTGATCAGATAACTCTAATGCATTTTGTTAGACGGTTTCATACATTTAATCATCTCTCCGACCACATATATCTTCTGGCCTTTTTAAAAACAGTTACGGAGATTCCGTGGGAGCTACTCACCTGCAGGTGTTGCAGGTCGTCCTCCTGTATGTTCTGCGAGAGGTTGTATATCTGCACGGAGGAGAGCATGGTGGAGAGCGCGAACACGGTGGCGCAGTCCCGCACCGTCGACTCGCTGTCGAACGCGCCCTGCGTGTCCAGCAGGATGATCGCCACCTGGAAGTTGCATTCAACTTTTGAAATGAAATGTCTTTATTTTGTATAGGCCTGCAGGGGCACTTACAAATTGTCAGTTACATTTTTTTTCTTACACCACCACCAACCAGATCGGAATACGACCTCAACTGAGAAGATCCGGCAAGAAACTCAGCGGGTTTGTCTTTTTTTTCTTATTTATATCCATTTTTTTTTTATATTATTACAATTATGTTTTTTTTACATGGTAATGAAAGTTAGCTCCAGTTAGTTAGGTAGCTTTTGATGAACTTAATGCTTGTTAAGTATCTATATATTAATACGTGAAGTTTTTTGCTTCACGTATTATATTGTGATTCGTTTTTAAGACACTTGCCGCAGACGGTGGAGTATGTAATTACGCACGGTTATAGTTAAGTAGAGAAGGATTAGGCAATTGCTAATATTTTTTTCAATTAATGCATAAAACATATATAAAATAAACTAAAAGCACATTACACACAGTACCTTGCATTTGACACAAACACATACGTAATAAACGAAATAGAACATTCAATGTCTTACTATGAAAACACATAACGTCAAAACTGACATTTTTGATGTCTTTGTCAAAATACCCGCTATTGCTTTTAAATGCAGCTTAGCTAATTAAACGTCTTTTTACCTTTAACACCCGTTAAAAATAACTTGAAAATTAGTACAACTTATTTGAAACTGAGAAATATTCGTGCTTCTTTGGACAATTTAGTTTTTTAATTTAAATTACGGTCGATAGCCTTATAATCTTTAAACTGCAATATCTAGACATTTTATAGTCAATTATACAAGCGTACCTTCTCGCCATCCTCGAGCGTGGCCTTGAATATCTCCGACCACATGAGGATGCCGGTGGTGTCCCGCTCGGAGCCGCCGCGCCAGCTGAACCCCTGCAGCGGCTCGTTCTCCGCGCCCAGCCAGTCTCCGCCTCCGCCGCCGGAACCATACTGGTGGGGAAAAGATATGTCACGCTTTCTACACTCATAGCCTGACACTAGGATTTTCTCCTGTGTCGTGGTTACCATGGACACACACAAGACGACTCAGACCCAGAACATGAATCTAAACCCATCAGATACCTATCTGGCCGGGAATCGAACCCGGAACCCATTGTGCGCCAGACCAGTGTGGTAACCGCTCCGCCACGCGGGTCATCATAATATGTTACACAGTATGTGACTGTATTATTGTTAAATTATGCTTATTTTTTGTGCTGTGTGGTGTTCTTGAATAGCTCAACTTGTTCTCTTCTCGTGGATGTCGTAGGGCTTTTGGATAAAATCCACGAGATGTGCAGAAGCGTCTTCATACATAAAAGCAACACGCACTGCACGCATGCCAGGCGCGGTGAATATTGGCAAAACAACTTAAACAGGATTAATAGGGCTCTGTGGCCATCGGTTAAATTCAAAAATAAACTTATAGGTGGATGGATGGATATAGGATATGGTGGGTAGATGTAGTTATTACTAGTATTTTATCACTAATGTATTAACAAACACCATGGCTATAACAGATATAACGGAAAAATATCAAAACAATACTATCGAGACTATGCACTTCTTGTAATGTACTGAATGGGTCTCCTGGGATGCAAAGAAACATTAACGAGACCAGTAATACAGAGGAAGTGTTTGTCGAGGATAAACATGTTTCGTGACTAGTTTTATTATTTATTTTATCACTGCATCACTACATAGTATAAAAAGTCGCTTCCTGCTGTCTGTCCTATGTACGCTTAGATTTTTAATCTACGCTACGGATTTTAATGCAGTTTTTTTTAAATAGATATAGTGATTCAAAAGGAAGGTTCCTATTTATAATACATGCATAATATAGTGGAGGAACACTGATAATTTTAGATTTTTAAAGTTTAGGCGAAACAAAGTTCGCCGCGTAAACCAGTTTTCTTATAAAAGACAGGAGTATTCAGTGAACACTTATTTTTTCAGGATAAGTTATTTTCATAATAAGCATCATAAGAGGAAGTTCCCATAGTTAGAGTAGGTGGCAGGGTGAGTCAGACCCGTAGAGCAACATGGACCTTCTCTAGGGTACGGCTTCTAGTGTAAGAATAACAATATTATAGCTGTTACGTAGCGGACGCCGCGGATAGGCTCACCTTGTGGTGCATGTAGCGCAGGAAGAAGTCGAGCAGGAAGGACTTCCCCTTTCGGAAGGCGCCGGCCACGGAGATGACGACGGCGGAGCGGTCGCGGATGTCCTCGCGCAGCAGCAGGTCAGCCAGCGCGTCCTCGTCTAGCGTGAACGTGTGCTCGGGGCCCGTGTTCACCACCTGCACGCCGTGCGGGCCCGCCCGCGGCGCCGGCGCCTCGCTCTCTGTGTCCCGCACTTCTATGGTGTTACAAACAATTTCAATGTTATACTATGAATTATTTTTTATGACAGAAGTTGCAAACGAGCCTGCAGTCCACCTGATGACATGTGGTCACTGCTGCCCATGGACATCTGTAAGTAACGGAACGAGGATTGTATCTGAAGACAACCACAGATTTTTGCTACTCCCGAGGACTAAGCTGGTCACCTCATACTAAAAGTGAGCAACGCACCCTTCCACCGAAATGCAAGAACGGCTTCACGCTATAAAAAAGTGTGGTATTTATTAGTAGTTCCCCGATAGAGAATAAACGGGATTCATCCCACTTATTTCTAGCGGGAAGAAGCAAGTATCCATCACTTGAATTCGATAGGAGTGAGCCGCATGAATAGATGTACCTACTTATAATTAACTCAGCGGAAATCTTTACTTAAGCGATGTTTTATTTTTATTTACTATCACTCGCTCAGAATATAATTATGATAAATCTATGTTTGGCATCACAGCGGAAGTAGGGTTGTCATTCTGATATTACCAAATTTAGAAAGTGTAATTGTTGACTATTGTCTAAAGGTCTAAATTAATAATTCTAACTCTGCTGATGTCGGCATAATCATTACTTTACATAAGTTGGAGTTGGACTGCCGCCCATGGACATCTGTATGCAACTTCTTATAGAACTCAACTCTATCTGACGTAAAATGCATTGCACCCGGAGATTGAGATGGTCGCTACATATGAAAGTAAGATTAACTTAAATTTAAAATCGATAACCAAGAGTAAACATGAAGATATTCGTCATTAGCGTACATATATGTATATGGAGAATACATAGACATAACACTCAACCGCTGGTGTGAACGATGCTTTAAAAACTACATACATTTTCCTTTCTACACGCTAACTACAAAGTAATCGCGGGAAACCAATGTCATTTGTAATGACTTAATGAGTTTTTTTATGGAACGAATATCACTATTTATGATGCATTAGCTAAACGAATTTTGCCGTCGGTCGATTCTAATGAAATGTGACAATGTGCATGCAAGATATTTTTCTAAGATAGAAAAGCAGATTGCCAATTTGCCATTCCACGAAAATGCAAGCAGTGGCGTAACTACTGGGTGGCAAGTCGAGAAAATGCCACGAGCCCCCAGCCGGAAGGGGCCCCCCGATTAGAGGAGAATTCCAACTCAAAACAGTTAATATACATGTTTAGTAAAAAAGTTTAGACTATGATTTATTTTTGTTACCTACTCAGTTGCATACACAAGTAAAATATGTACCTATTAAAATTCCAAGCATTTGTAAAAAAAGTTGTAACAGAAAATTAGGACTGGGTAACAACTTTTTATATTGGGAGAGCGGGCCCACCCGATGAATTTTCCACGAGGACTTTAGAAGAAAATCCAGGATTTAGGCAGCAGTGATCCTATCTAACATCAAAACCGAATACGTCCACTAACACAAACGTAGTGATTATTGGAAGAAAACCTTATTACGAGAGGCCTGTGTCCATCTGTAGTCCTTAAAAAAAATGTGTAGATGGATGAAAAGAAAAACAGGGAAAGTTGTCTAACGAAGAAAGATAATTGTAATAGAGATTTTACACGCGAGAAATACGATCCAAGGAAATACATCCGGCAGAGCTGCCTGGTGTGATCATCCGTGTCCTACAGTGAAACAGGTATAATGATAATAACGTACGCACAAGACATACAATATCTGTTGTAAATTTAGTGTGAATCATAATACTAATCATCAATCAACGTAAATCATGAACAACACTGATAGCAAAAGTCCGATTGAACAGCGTGACTCAACGCAGGAAGCATCACTGCCATTTCCCAGGTTAAAATTAATTATTACTGCTTTACGGCGAGAAATCTTAAGACACACCTGAGAATTCTCTAAAAAAAGAGGTGTACGAAGTCTAGCCATTCGCATTTGGCCAACGCGATGGACTATGAAACCCTCTTATATAAAAAAAATGGATATAAATAAGAAAAAAGACAAACCCGCTGAGTTTCTTGCCGGATCTTCTCAGTTGAGGTCGTTTTCCGATCCGGTGGTAGTGTAAGAAAAAAAAATGTAACTGACAATTTGTAAGTGCCCCGTTGGCCTATACAGAATAAAGACATTTCATTTCATTTCTTATCCTGCGTGGAGACCCGTGTTAAGCACTGGGACAATAACAGGTTGAACAGATAGCGACACCCAACACATATGTAGTAAGCTTAACTTGTGAGCATGCTGACAAATTAAACAAATAAGAACCGAATAGAAGTTATACCATTGTCTTTAAGACTGGTCAGTAAAACATCATCAGATAATTGTCATGAAAGAATACATTTCTTTACGAGTAGTATCAAACTGTAAGTCTGTGTAATATTATAGTAGTGGTGCAGAGAAAGCGATCCGCTACGACACTCTGTCAACAATACTGCGAGAAACCTTTCATTTCATTATGTTATATTTGTTATGACAACCATTTCCCCTATGACTGTAAATTTTAACAAGATGTTTTTTTAAATTAATCTCCATGTTATATTATGCACGGCTCTTCTCTCAGAATGAGAGTTTTAGGCCAGAGTCCACCACGCTGGCCAAGTGAGAATTGGTGGTCTTCCAACACCTCTAAGAACTCTCGAGTGTGCAGGTTTCCTCACGGTGTTTTCCTTCACCGAAAAGCAGTGGTAATTAATTTCTAATACGCACATAATTTAGAAAAATCTGTGGTGCGTGGCTGGGTTTGAACCTCGGACCTTCCGATCGAGAGGGCAAGTTTCAACCATTAGGCTATCACTGCTCTATACTATACCATAGTATAGTAAAATTTGAATCCTTGTACCATTCCACCTAGTACTAGGATTCAAATTTTACCGACAAATCGAAGTCATTTCGCTTGCGATCTTGCATATAATCGTAGGACTGGGACATAAAAGTGTAAAAGCAAAATTCTTATATTCTTCCTAAGCCACTGAAAACGCTTGACAGAAGGTTGGCTGGCAAAAGATAATCTGACTAAGGATTATACGGCCTGAAATACATTATCCATGTATCCGGGCTTAGAGATTAGCCCAACATGGAACGTTTGGGCGGAAGTTCTTACAATACACTCAATTAGGCACGGCTTCAACCGCTCCACATTATCGAATCATGATCACAACGGACGCCGGAGTGCAGGATGTAAGCACTCATAACACTAGTAGTCAATTATGATTGTTGCATAAATTAACTATTCAAAATAGTATTTGTATTTTGAGACTTCACGTACTACTATTCTAATAATGATTTTAAACTAAATAAGTATGGTCTTATGCAAGATAGAAACATGGATTATCTCAAAAAAACTTCGGAATTATATTCGGGATTTGATTTAAAAAAAAAATTGAAACAGCCTTATAGCTCAGCGAGAATTTAAAGTTTAAATTCAATCCAACGACTGATTTTAAATTTTTTGACCTAAATTGTTTCACTTTGACTATACGAGGTAATCTATAAAAAAAACTAAAGCGTTTACACGTGCTCAATACAACAGTGTAACTAATAATATTATGTATTGTAAATTTGTTCTAGAGTCGTCTGATAAATACATAAAACGAATAATTATAGTAATGATAACGCCATTAACGATATTTAATTAAAGAAACGTCGAAAAAAATTGACAAACGACCAAACTGAAAAGATCTATAAACAATTTCTAGTCAAGTTTAGTCGTAAATAGAGCACAATCGGATGCGAATTCTTCAGTCCGAATCCAAGGTCCGACTCTAAAAACGCACGATAAATGTAACTTTTCTATTTGCGCGGATAATAAATTGGTATTGTTGATAAAGTTTCATCAGAAGCATGCGCAACTTCACGCGGAAATAGCCGCGAAGGCCGCGATAAGCGCGGAACAATGCAACTACAATATTAGGAAGGTATTAAAGTACTAGTTACCTGTGTACACAGGCAAATAACATTGAAGTGTCTATCTGTAATATTGTTACTTAACTTGTTGTACCACATCATAATGTGCAGTCTATCCACGAGTGAAGCGGGTGACTGCTAACTTAATGAATAGAGTGAACTTAAATTCATTGCCACCTTAATTTTGACGACGAAAAAGAAGGATTGCTAAATCGGAACATTTTGTTATCCCAAGGCAGGTCCAGGGCATATGTTAGTTTTTCCTACGGGAAATACTGGTTTAGTGATTAAAAAAAAATTGCCGCCCCTTAGACGTGGGGCCCGGGGCGACGGCCTCCATTAAGCCCCATCATCCCCACGTTACGCAGTCATCACACTTGCAATCAACGTACTTGCAGTCACCATACTGATCTTGCTCGCATTGGGTTTCGGCTTCAAGCAAGGATTTGAATAGATCTAAACGAACAGAAATTTAAACGAATTGTTCAATACAATAAGTTCAGATTTCTGTTCTGGGTTCGAGTATTTGCCTTTGTGTGTGTCCATGACACCTTTTTTTTGTTCTCATGGGGGGAAACCTTCAAAAGGTACCCGACACCGTGGAAGCGACGCAGGGTTATGTGGGATTTTTACCGCACTAAAACTCCCTCGGTGGCCGTCCTCAGCGGGGACTCCGGGATCTCCTCCCAGATGGGCGGCTGGGCCCCTCGCCCCGTCTAGTCTTTACGAGGTTATGCGACCACACATACCGCCGTCCTTCCCACGATCGCCTGACCGAACGGTTCGAGCTCCCACTCTAGCCGCCCGCAACCCCGGAAGCCCCTTTTAGTCGCCTCTTACTACAGACATGGGATGCCGTAGACCTATTCTCATTCCGGAACTACATGGACAGTGTTCATGACACCTACGACGTAAGGTGACATTCATGAGTTACTAGGCAGCTTCTTCTTAACATGTGAGAGCTGCTCAAATAATTCATTTTACTAGCCCAAATATAAACTTGAGACTCACCCAGGTATAACATGAACTGCTCTCAATTTAAATACATTATATTTATTTCCATAATGCTATTTTTGCAACAGTATTTGACATTCAGTATCTAGCATTTAAAATTCGACCGTAATTATACACAAACATTAAACTTGATATTCACTGATGTATAACATAAACTTTTGTCAATTGCAATAGATTACATTTACTCGACTGAGTCAGAAGGAGGGTGTCTAATGTTTTTCGAGGACATGTCCAAGAAATTTAAAATTAAGTGTATAAGTGTGTAAGTGTATTAAGTTAAAAAAATTAAATTTAAAATTAAAAAGAAAATTATGTGATTTGACGTTCATTTACATAATTTGAAGCTACTGCATTATGCTGCCTTTCAACGTCAGATATTTTTGCTGCGTTCGTGTAGTCAGATATTATTGAACTCGTTCTTGGGTCAGATACTTTTGCTAATCTGTTCGTAGTTACATCTTATTGCTCGTGGCTGTATATATGTAAATTTCTTTGGCACGCACTACAGCACAAACGGCTTATCGGATTGTAACATATGATATAACATTGGAATCGACTCAGTGTACTACGACATGGTCATGCTAAATATTTTTATTCTTAAGTATGGCGTCGGCGATCAGAAAAAAGTACGGGGAGAAGGGCCGTTTTTTAAATATCATAACATTCCATTGCAAATGTATTTCATTTGTTCAGCCATATTAAAACGGCAATAACGCATTTTTTAACAAATATACCTCATATGGGTGGTATTGGGTATGTGTTCTCTGAATATCTGAATGTTTGTTTCTTTTGAATCAAAATATTTGCAAAAATGCAATTTCGCCAAGTGGTGTCGTCCCGGTGAGTATGGTATAACGAGTATGTTTAACCGAGGAGGTTCCATCGCCACTGTAAGGATGTAATTGCCAGCTTACTTTTATATTTTGGCGACCATCTTAGTCCTCGGTAGTAGCAATGCATCTGCAATTGACTTCATATAGTGCCCCAGTTAGAGGTTAAGGGTGTCCATGGTTGGCTATGGCCGTTTACCGTTAATTAGGCGGACTACATGCTCGCTTGCTAGTTAAATCCCATCTAACTAATTATCATGAAGAAACAATTATATACATAGGTACATAAATATTATCTTTTTGCACTCATTATCTACATTAATTATAACTTTGTGACACTATTCCGTGCGCAGTGTTCGTAAAAACTAATTTTGGTTTTCCGTTTCATGTATTAATATATAGATTACAAACCAACATATCTAAACAGGGCGATACGTAAGCAATAGATTCACAAGAGTATTGAGGCAACCATATAAGTGCAAGTAATGTAACGTAACACAAAATTGACATAAGATTAAGAAGGCTCTACATAACGCTTCTTAGTTCACAGCCAGCACAATGCAACCACGGTTGAATGGTATTAATAGACCTACATCCATACATACAATAACAGTGAAGGTTGCGCGTGTCTGTTCATTGAATATATTTGCAAAAAAAAATGGAGTACTGTGAAATCTTGTATTTTGTTTGTTGTGTGTTTAAAGTCGTAAGCAAAGTAAAAAAACTCAATTAAATGAAAAGCATTGAAAACATTAATAGGGCAATTCCACGTAAAAGTGTCCTGCGACTGAAAAAAAAAATTGAAGTAATTTACATTGAAAAATACTCCGTGTGTTGGCAAAACTATTGTATTTTTAGGTTTCATTGATGACAGCACTTTTTTTTTTAAATTTATGGCAATATGGACGTTTTTATGGTGACGTCATAAATATTAACTGTTGGCGCGTTTTGCAACGGACTTTTAAATACATTTATAAAGGAAAAGTTTTTTGTATTATTGTAATGTTATTCTATATATTGCTACACTTGCTAATGAATTACCGATAAACAGTCAGTAATGTTTGTAATAATTGTAGCAATAAGAGATATTTAGCGAAATAATGTACAACGTCGGGATGTAGTGTCAGTCACAATATTAGCCGAAGTTTCTCTCTATCTTTTGTAAAACTTATTCTAGATAACTAATATTTTTTTGTGTCCTATTTGACATAACAACTTACATAATGCCATTATTAAAAAGTTCTAAATTTCGTCAATTATTCTTCGAAAATTTAAAAGGAGTTCGTAGTGTCAGTCACGCTGTAGAGTCGGTCACGAAACACGTAGGGTCAGTCACGTTTTTTTTATCAAAGTTATAGATAGATATAGTTGCCGTGGGAGCACCACCGGGTTTTGTGGGACTTTTAACTCACTTAAACCCCCCGGCGGCCCTCCTCAGCACTACGTGGAGAACTCCAATGGAATACAACCGAAAGCTTCGGAGAGCGCGATGCGCCTTTTGCGCTCTTCCCTGGTGAACATTTGTATTCACTATCCCTCCTGGTGTTTACGTCACTTAGCTCGACGTTTCGAGCTCCCACTCTTACCGCCCGCAATCTCGGAAGCCCCTTTTAGTCGTTTCTTACGACAGGCAGGGGGTACCGTAGCCCTGTTGTGGTCCCGGAACTACAGGGACTAAAATGATTGTCTGCGCAAGTATGTAACATGAAAATTAGATGTTAGCTGTGAACGCATTTTCAGTTTCACCGGTTACTATACGACAATTCTTAAGCAAAATGTGCACTTTGTGAAGCGCGAACGGCATCTTATTGATATTTAAGTGTATGTGGTATGATGTTTTTTTTTTGTTTTTTATTCTTAAAAAAAAAATTTTTTCGCTAATTTATATGTTTAAAATGGTTTGTAAAGGTTTTATGCAGTACCCTGTAGAGTTATTTTCTAAGGTTTCTGTGAAAACTACAAATATTTTGCATTCCAAAGTGATGGTAGTGTCAGTCACGTTTTGGGCTGTAGTGTCAGTCACGATTTGTTTTTCGAATAAATTTGATTCAACGATACCAAGGTTCTTAATTTTAATATTTTCCTATAATTTGTTTCATATATAACTGCCACAGATAGAATTTAAAATTTTAAATCATGCAAATTGGAAGATTCTCGAAGTTTAAAAACACTCTCAAAAACGAGTTCTTTTTGTACGTAGTGTCGGTCACATTTACATTTTGGTAAATAAGTCATACTCCACAAAGTTTTATATGGATATTTTATATTACATAGGGATAATTGAAGATTCAACTATATAATCATACACAAACTATCACTGTGGGTATAGGAGTACATAAAATATGAAGCAAAATAAGTCACATTTTGGCGTCAAATGTAGTGTCAGTCACATATGGAATTGCCCAATATCTGTCGCATCTACAGGTAACATTTAAACATAATTTTTCTAAAATCCACCCAATGTATCAATATTTTTTGACGACCCGCGTGACGCAACGGTTACCGTACCGGTCTGACACGCAGTGGGTCCCGGGTTCGATTCCCGGCCACACAGGTATCTGAATGATGAGTTTAGATTCTTGTTCTGGGTTTGAGTGTTTGTGTATTCGTCTTTGTGTGTGTCCATGGCACCCACACAGGACACACACAAATGTCACACATGGCACGACACAGGAGAAAATCCTACTGTGGGGCTATGAGTATACAAAGCTTTTTACGGTTTTTTTTTCATTTTTAGAGGCAAGTAAAACCGCGGGGTAAAGTCAGTATAGAATAGGTAAGTGTTTGTTACCAAATTCAAGTGATGATGCGTAGGAAACATCATTTTCGTGCAGAGAACGTGTGCGGAACAGCACAAAAGACGATTGCCTCATTTTTTCTACGGTTGGAAATAAATGTCTAAACCATATAAACATTTCAATTTTAAAGAAATAATGTTAGGAAATTATATTAATAGGCGTAGATTGAGTTATAAATATAAATTCGACTTAAAACCGACGACTCATCTAGTGTTGCAAATCTCTATAGTCGATATAACTGATCTTAAAAATTAATTTGAAAAAAAAAAAACAATAAATATAATCTTCTTTTTGCCTTAATAACCGGCTAAGTTCGAGTTGGACTTCCTCTACAAAGGCTTCCTCTATGGAAAACGGCAAATAAATCTCGTTATTGTACGCGAGCCCCCCCTCAAAAATATTATTCTGTTTTTAGTATTTGTTTTTATAGTGCCAATAGCAATACATCATCTGCGAAAATTTTATCTGTCTAGCTGTCTAGGTTAATGAGATACACCCTAGTGAAAGATAGATGGACAGACCGACACCGGGGTCATAGTTTCCGATTTTTTTTGAAGTGAAACTTCTTTAGGCGCATGAGGGTAAATTTTTTACAGATGAAACGTCACGCCGGTATGCAACGGAAGTGTCGGAAAAGAGAGAGAGAGTGATCGAGACCGATTGAGAGAGAGTAAGACAGGGCGAACGTAGCATGAGCAACTAGCCGTGGAGTGAGAGTAGGGAGCAAGCGAGTGAGAAAGATTGAGAGAAAAAGTGAGACAGAGCGAACGTCGTATCACGCCTTTTCCCCTTCCTCTTAATCTTGGAAATTTAAAGTTTTAGATTTGTATAAATATAAACAAGATTTATAAATTAGTTCGCCAAAGAAGTTTCACTTCTGACATGTGTACTTTGTACGCACGCATGTTTTTTTGATTTGATTGATTGATTTGGTTTGATTTGATTTTTTGGTTGCCGAACCCTAAACACAATTTTCGATTAGTAACGGTTACTAAACAATAACAATTCGTTGTAGTAATTGTTTAATGTTTACGGTTGTCAACGTGAACTTGACCGTCCGTTTTCTTCAAATGGGTTTTAATTAGCCTGTCGAGAGGGCATTGTCATAAATCCATATAAAGCATCGATTTAAATGTAATTAACGGTACCACTGAAATCGTGGCTTAATTTGTACAGAGAACTTAAATCGTGATTATGTTATTTTATTCCATTAAATTAAATGGAAATTGCAGTCCACCTGATGGTAGGCGGGTCACTGCCGCCCATGAAAATCGGTGAACAAGTTCATATAAAACAGTTGTCCTATCTGAATTTAATCACACATGTGTTGCTACTCCTGAAGATAAATGCTCGCCTCATATAAAAGTGAGCTGACAACGTTTCCAGACGTCCCAATTTTTTAATCAAAATTAAATGTTCCGCGTGGGACAGGCTCAGTCCCACTTTTCGGGAAAGACTGGACAATTTGCAAAAAAAGGTCCCTCGCCAAGAAGAAGACTAAAATTTTTGTTTGTGTGTCTGTGAGGCCCGAGGGTCTTAGTGCCGCGAGGACAGCTGTCCCGCTTTTGACTGTGAAATCCCTATTTTTCTCAAAATGTTTCTAAATCCAGACTTAATAAAAAAAACTGTCAACGCTGACCGACAACTACACCCTTCCACCTAAATGCAAGAACTGCTTCACGCAAGAAATAAGTGTCGGTACTGGTTTTACCAGCCATAAAACACCTGTATCGATGAACATTTTGATTTTAGAATCCTTTCGATATAACTTGGGTGCTCTACTGTGGGGGAATCATCGCCCATCTATTTCTACCCTATAAAGTTATAATTAACGTTATGACCCTGTTGTTATGTTAAGGGTGAGACAATTTATCGAGTTAGGTATCGCGGACTTTATTTATTTATTTATACAGACTTACGTCTATCTTTACAGGTAACAACCAATACGATAGCGTAGGCAATTTTACATTAATATCAATTGATATTAATAAAAATAACAATAATATATTAATATTAATTTTACATTATTATTTATTTTTAAGTTTTATTTTTTTTGTGCCTTTAATGCACTCGTGGTCGATATAAAGGATTCGATATTCGAAGAAGAAGGTATACACCAATATATATACACCAATGATTGATACCTTTGACCGATGATTGAATCACGAGGTAACTTTCGCTGTTCGATGGATACCGACCGATAAAACGATCGATCGTTGATTCAATTTGCCACCTGCAATATTAGACTTTTAAATGTACGCGAATCATCGTAATCCTTTATCCTAATGTTTAATGATTGACTATAACACCGAGCAACAATCGATCGATTGATGTAGGCCTACACATAAGTGAGGACGGTCGTTCTATTTCAGTCGGAAGTCGTGCAAAACGATGATAATAAAATAATAATAATGTTACATATACATTCTTTTTTTTTTAAACAATCAAGTACTTTTCGTCAAGTTAAAATCTTTCGCCTACCGTTGGTCTTGGACTTGCCCTTGATAAAGCTATAGCCGCGCCCATGGTACGAGACACACATCGTGCATCGTCATCCTGTATATCGGAATGTATCCAGACTTGCCTGTGAGTCTATTTGGTAGTTCGTTAACATTTATTACGATGATAGAATAGATTGATATAACCTACAATGAACCGATGTACTCTTACTACGAGAGTGACTCTTAATACAAAATGCAAGCGTGGGTGGAAGCCACTTAGAGACAGAAGTTACAAACGCTAGATAACAAAAACGGTTGTCGTACAATCGGGGTTAGTTCACACTACTACACGGTAGTAGTATTTTTTTATCTGACTGAAGTAGCAAGCATGCAGTCCACCTGATAGTAAGTGGTCACTGCCGCTCATGGGCATCTGTAATTAACTTCATACAGAACAAGGGTTCTATCTGAAGTCAATCACGGATGCGTTGCTACTCCCGAGGACTATGATGGTCGCCTCATATAAATGTGCGCCGGCTACCACACCCTTCCATCGAAACGCAGGAAATGCTTCACGCTAGAAATAGGTGTGGCGGTGGTACTTGAACATCTTGGCAATAAATGTAGCAAAAGTACTATAAAGGAAATTGCTATGAACTATATCATATAATTTGAAACAAGATTCTAATGGGTAATATCCTACGTTAAGACATAGACTTGCTTAAGGGAATGACACTATCTCATACATAGATTACACTGCATACAGTGCGAATAAACCTTTTTGTCAGAGTTCACCGAGCCATTGAAACGAGATTGATTCTCTTACATAATGCAAAGATGATATTTAATCTACAGTTTTGCCAAAAAGGTCACAACAATTGAAAGATAGGAGAAATTCGATAATATTAAAAGGTTAATGAATCTCTCGTTTTACATTGAGATAATAAGGTGATGACGTACTACTTATTATCTCAAAGGTTTTATAAACATACTAGCTGAACCCCGCAGCTTCACCCGCGTTAAAATGATGAACTATTGTCCAATATAAATTGATATCGATTGTCCCGTGGGAATAAGATATTTCCCCACATTAAAAATTAGGCTATATGTTAATCTAGAGTGTCAGCTAAATCCCTAACAAATTTTATGAAAATCGCTTCAGCCGTTTAGACGTGAAGAAGTAACAAACATACAGACTCGAAAACTTTCGCCTTTATAACATTAGTAAGTAAGTATGAGTATGATGATATACCTATAATTTACTGGGTTCTTCCCGCGGTTGTGCTCCCTTCGGTCACGTCTACCACGGTAATGAGTATCCTATGTGTTAACACTAGATGCGCGGGCGTCCCAAGTTTGAACCACTCCGATGTTCTTCCTGCTGTAGTGAATATTTTATTTTGCGTATAATCGTGACGTTTTTACGATTTTTTCACCTTAAAGGGTGATGGATGGATGAAGTGATGTAATGAATGTCATTACTTGCACATTCGCGAAAGCGAATGCGAATGACGACCTTTGATTGACCAAGATTTGACGACCTTTTTTGCGGTTCGATTTCAATTTGGCCTATTTTGCGAAACTTTGCAATTCAATATTCGCACAACCTACGCACTAATTCTTGTGAATGCGAATATCCAAAAACATGCGAATGTTCGTTACATCTCTAGTTGTTAGCATAACTTGTTACGTAAATATTAGATATACGTTCAGCTAGTACAAAAACAAACTCATAAAACGTTCTTTAATCCATTGAATTCGCCAGCAAAATCCATTCAAACCGACATGTTCAATGTACCTACTCCTACTCGTAGATGAAGTCTGAGTGGTGTGACCTTGCCGTTCCAACTGATTGTATTTCGGAGATAGTGTACAGAGATAAACCATACAACATTGAGCTCATATGCGATTACGGTTGATATTTATTACACCCAAGATCCTTCATTGAATGTTCATTGGTAGATAAAAAGCTCATTTATAACTGACTAGGTTACTACCGCACCTCCGCCCGATCACGTCTACCTCGGTAATGATTATCCTGTGTCAATCTAGATAACGATAGTGATAAACTAGGCGTGTGTAAAATTTCAGCATAATTTGACCTGCAGTTTTTGCGTGAAAGAGTAAGAAACACATCCTCACAAACTTTCGCATCACTACATAGTATAAAAAAGTCGTTTCTCGCTGTCTGTCCCTATGTATGCTTAGATCTTCAAAACTACGCTACGGATTTTGATGCAGTTTTTTTAATAGATAGTGATTAAAGAGGAATGTGTATAATATAGTGGAGTAACACTGATAATTTTAGATTTTTGACGTTTAGGCGGAACGAGGTCCGCCGGGTCAACCAGTAATATAAAATAATTATATTTTATTATAAAATATTTTCTGTCCATAGTCACCAGAATTTGCGCACATAAATTAGTTTTGAAACTTGTTAAAGGTTAGACATGATTAATATTAGTAGGCAATTTTAATTGCACTCCTTCAAGCTCGTTTTTTTGCGGTATAACGTACGCGGAGGTCAATAGTCTCGAGATTTTCTTTGTTATGCATTTGTGATTCGGTTCTGAAACTTAAATTATCAAGCAAAATGAGTATTTTGTATTATTTATTTATTTATTTATTCAAACTTACGTCTATCATTACAGGTAGCACCCAATACGATAGCGTAGACAATTATTCATTTTTTTAAAAGGTTAACATTATTTTATATTATTATTAAATATAACTATATATTATTGTAAGATAAAATATTAAAAACAACTTTTGCGAATTCACTTATAATTATAACTTAATACCGCATAGATATTTAAATATATCATATACGAATGTCCACGGCCAGTTCCACGCTTCCATAATGATGACAATAAATCGAAAATTACTGACTAATATATTATCACGTTATTTTTTAAGATTTGAGCAAACGAATTTATAGTCTTCCTGGTGATAAGTAATTGCCACCTATGAACATCTGCAACCAATTTCATGTAAAACATGGGTCCTATCAATTCTAAATCAATCACAGATGAGTTGCTACTCCCGATGACTAGGGTGGTCGTCTCACACAAAAGTGAGAAGGCAACCACACCCTTCCATTGAATAACAACAACTACTCCAGGCTAGAAAAATCTGTTGCGTTGGAGTACCTTCTATACTTATTGTACCACCTAGCATGTTTAAGGAATTACTACTACTTTCTAATTTACATACTATGGATATTGTAATAGGACAAAATACACAATGTCTTAAATCAGAAATACGGTACAATTGCTTAGAGAACAGTAGTAACATTATGGAGGCCAGACAAATTGATGTGGGAGGCGACAAATTATGCTTCTTAGAATTGTTGACAATCATTACAAATCCTTACGACACAGGTAATTTTGATAGCCTAGGAAACACGACTCAAAATAATGATACCTTATAAACAAGAATGATAAGACTTTGGTTAATAATATATTTCTACGTTTGTGCATCTGATCGAGAGTTGACGATAATTAATAGTCATTGCAGTATACGAACGCAAAATGGACGACTTTAATGAAACAAATATTTTACCAAGGCCAACGTATTGCCAGTCATATGGACGAAGAGTATACTATTATACGGCAAATATGTAACAGAATAACTAATATAAAACAGCGTAATAAATCTAAGTGATCTTCGGTAGATAAAACAAAACAATTCAACGGATATTTCTACAGGAACTAGGCAGTTAAGCAAGGAGGGACACGTCAAACAAAAGGTGATAAAACAAAACACAGCATCGCCGTACTGTTTAACAGTTGCCGTGCCTAAATTTCTGTTTTACGAAGATGGAATGTAATGTCAGTCATAATTATGTAAGATGAAGATAGAATTTTAAATATTAAGAAAGGCACTGCTTACATACTATTTGATATGGCATTTCTGTTGGAAACTAAGCAACAAGAGGACCAGTAGCGAAACATAATAACAGTGGATAAACCGTCTTATAAGAGGCTTTATTCACGCAGCCCCAGCACATTTGATGTTGTTAAGCGTAAAATCCTTATATATTTTTGCCTGTGTTCCCGCCGTACGGTGCGAGGAGAAAACACAGTGGGAGTTTAGCCGTTAAGAATCCGGCATAACCCCGCTGCTCCTCCGGGCGACTGGGTGTCCATGAGGATTACCCACTTTAAAAAAAAGGATAAAAACTATGATATCTCGTGTAAACACCCCATTTAGGCAAAATAATTTCAGTTGGAAAAATGTCACTTATTTTATAATTAGAAACACAAACTTTTATTTGTTAAAAATCAGATATCTTAAACCGCAGCGGATTCGACTATAATTTGTAGAACCACACCGATTAAGATCGTGTGGAGTGTAGACAATACGTTGAACCCACGTAAACCTGTCACTAGACGCGAAGATTAATACACCAATTGGCTTTTGTCTAGAAATTTACTTGTGTGGCTTTAATATAACTGGCGATGAATGTTTCAATCTGACTCCAGTTCATGTTTTCCATAGCTTCAGTGGTTCTGACTACAATTAAAACAGCTTGGCTGGTTATTCTGTACAGTATATATTTTAAGTACATACATTCGAACTTTCAATAGTAGGAAAACCTTAGAATATGAACAACCTTCTTTGGCAGAGGTTCGCAAACATTAAAATAAATGATTGTTAGCAAAATGTAAAGTGTTTATTTACAAAGAATGAAGATCGAAAGTTGTGACATAACGCAAAATAATGGCTAGAACTTTCGCACGCTAAAATTATATGTTGAACGCCCACAGTCGCCGCCGTTGGAAGCGGAGACGAGTGTACAGGAAGTAATTCTACAAATAAAACATTCGATAAGAAAATAAACACTGGATCTATAAACTTTGCCTGATCCGACAACTTTAACAAATATAATGTAAATGATGGATATAACAAGATACTAGCAATTGCTTATCCGGTAGATTATAAAGAAATTTTAAATATTTTGTAAATAGAAAGAGACGAGGACACTAAAATGCGGAGAAAATGTTAATACAAGATAAGCCGTTAAAGAATGCGCAAAGTAAGACATTCAATCGACTAGGTACAGAGTCTAATTAGTATAACAACATTAGCAAGTCCGACCAACTCGGCAACCTTAAATCATTACTCCACACACAACGTACGACAGAAACTAGGCGTAGGATTATAGTTAAGAAGTTAAGATCTACACGAAGGAATGAATGTATTTTAGATAAAGCGGGGATTTTAGAATTTACCACGCTTAGTTTAGAGTATGACTTTTTATCAAATTGATAACTTTTATTCACAAACTCAAGAATTGCGTGATGAGCTGATAAGCAACATTACCAGCACCATACTAAAAAAGCTAATCTGGTCAAAGAAAAAGTTTTCATTAAAAATGTTATAAAATCTCAGAAAAATGTGTGTATAAAAAGAAACAAGGAACTATGTTAAATAATGGAACGATCCATCAACGCTCTTTCACTAAAACTGGATGGATATTGCCACGCCAAATCGCCGCTAAACTTTTTGTTTAACGAAGCGTTATATTTTTGGCCACATTTTTTCGTCACGCTCAATTAGGACATCGATTAAGGCGAGAGATTAGTGTGAAACGGATCAAAATTCATATTTCTATGGAGTGAGCTAGTTGGCCTGGATCCAGGCATCAGGTTATTGACATGGACGTTAGGTTTTGGGAGCTAGCCAGTGACGCTTGCAGCACATACAAAATATCATTTCTCGCAGTGCAAACGGCATGTCCAGAATCGTGTGACACTAACACCTAATCATCTAGCTTACTATGAGACGGTCACGGTCTATATCAGAAATCTTTAAATAAATAGGCGTGGACAAAATAATTTTGCAAGCTACTAAAACCAGTGCAGTTCGACTGGGGAGGTACCATCATCACACATATTTCTAAAATGAAAAAAAATGTGTTGTTATGTTGGAAGGACTTTGGATCCGGACTGACCTTAATACGAGGCGACCATCTTAGTAATATAATAGGGAGTGGCATAGCTATAATTGACTTCTCGTAGAATCTGTGTACTATGTGTTAGTTACCAGTTGGTAACCATTTGCTATCAGGTGGACTGCATCATTGGCTACTTCAAGTTTTTTGTAAAGTTCAGAATCTTATTATCTTTTGTTTGGACATCGTTTTGGATGCAAGCTTAAAGATTATCGATATCCTTTTTATAATTATGGTTTATATTCGCAATGCGGGAACACCTTTATTTAATTCTTAAATTCAGACAGCATCAACTTTATACTTAAAACATAATAGTCAGCAAAATTCATAAAGAGCTTCTTTAATACTTATTAAATGAAAAAGGGACTTTACAAGATACAAGTCCATAGTCTAACCCAGGTAGCCGGCATGCCAACACGAATAACGCAGACATAATCGCGATACAAAAATGCGCTTTGGGCCGATGCCAACTATATTATGTTTTAACAGTTTTCAGACATTGAGATTGATTGAAGTCGATACCAGCAGACGCTTCTTTTATGTGTTCACGGCAATTATTGTATTAACATTGCTTCATCTATAGAAATGTGTGGAACCGAATGTAGAATATATGCATTGGTAAGTTCTTGAACTCCTAGCAGATTAAATCATTGTCTACGTTTTTTTATCTGATCGAAGTCCCGGCAACCACACCCTTCCATCGAAACGTAAGAAATGCTTCACGCTACAAATAGGTGTGGCGGTGATACTTCCCCGGTCGAACAACACTGGTTTTACCACCCGTAAAACCGTTCAAGAAAAAAGTTACTACTAAAAGATTTTTTTTTTTATTTGACTAGCAAACGAGCATGCAGTCCACCTGATGGTACATGGTGACTACCGCCCATGGACATCTGTAATGAACTTCATACAGAACATGGGTTCCATCTGAAGTCAATCACAGATGCGTTGCTACTCCCGAGGACTATGATGGTCGCCTCATGTGAAAGTGTGCCGGCAACCACACCCTTCTATCGAAACGCAAGAAATGCTTCACGCTAGAAATAGGTGTGGGTGGTACTTCCCCGGTCGAACTACACTGGTTCTACCACCTTGTGAAGAATCGAAGATAAAGAGGTCTTCGATTTACAACATAATTACGAAGAACTCGGCCGAGATTCGAATACCTACTTAGTAAATACTATGTATTTTACGAACTATGTTATTTCATCAAGTTGTCTCTTAAAAATATCAGTAATCATCTATTGCGGTGGTGAACCGTCTTGAAGACGCAACAGGTTAGAAATTTAAAAGATCCTAAGTAGAGAAAGTTGTAAAATTTGTATCCGGTTATCTTCTTGCTTTTATGACAGTCGCATATACATGAGACGGTAAAACTATTAATAAAACCTTATCCATGTTTGCAACCATACACTGAGTTGGCACTCTTGACCTGAGATTACAAAAACAATGTTCAACGTTCAGTGTGCGATGACGAGTTGGGGCGTTTTATTAGGGATCCGTAACTAAACGGTTAAAACGGAATCCTATTTCTAAGACACCGCTGTCCATCTGGCTGTCTGTCTGTCCGCCTGACACCAGGCTGTGTTCATGAACCATATTAGCTAGACATTTGAAATATGCACAGATGATGTGTCTATATTGCCGCTATAACAACAAATACTTTATTGTTATAGCGGAACAGGACAGAATATACATTTAAGAGGACATACTATACAACAAACGTGATTATTTTACATTTTTTTTAAATAATGGCACGGAACTTTTTCTCCTTCGTCCGCTCGCACTTGGCTGGTTATTCTTATAAACAATGTGGCGAAGGTGTAATGGTCACATTGCCACGTCACGAATGTCATGTCATCGTGTCCACGAGTTCCGTGCTGAGTGACAACAGAGTGTGAATGACCAAGCGTGGAAACTTGAAACGTAATATTATTATGTTGTAACAAAAGAGCCATTAATAATGACGTGTAGTTTAAATGTTATTTTTTATCAACATCACGATACAATAATTGTCATTGCATTGAATTATTTATTATGTTATTTCTCTGCGACGGAACTGACGCAATTAAAAAATGTACATAAATATCGCGTACGGTAATAATAAAAGATTTAATGCAAGATATGCACTTTTCAAATAGCAAAATTGTGTTTGATTTTCGAGGACGTTCTCAAGGAGATGCTATAAAGGACATAATTATCATGTTCTAGCATTAAATTATCATTTTACATTTCGCTAGACTAAATAATTGCTTGAAATTACTACTTACAGACTAATTTCAAGCATTTAACACATTTTGTCAAATTTTTGAGTTCGGTACCTTTCATTCTTATTGTCCGATATGTGTATTTCGGATATGAAATGAAAGAAAGTTATAATATTTATCATTGCTATGAATTATGAGTACGCCAGTCTTTCTAACACACCTCTCATAACGATAAAACTGAAAAATTGCTTCAATAGCTTAGGCATACATTTTATAATTAACTTACAGCAAGATGGATTATTTAGTAAAAAAAAAAACAAAGTATTTAATTTATATCAGTTATATTCTATGAACGTAAACATGACGGCGACCTAATTAGTCGCATAAAATGAAATATTGCACTTTGTTCCAATACAAACAACGCCAAGTAATTTAACTACAATCCAATTGAATTAAAATGCGAAATAACGAATAATAGAAACTGAGGTTGAGTCATGCATACGCTGGGTTTACGCCAAGATTTCTAGACGTAAATTCTATACTACGAGAAATTTAGGAAAAGGAAAAGTGCCTACTTAGTGTATTGCATTGAGTTCCAGGGAGGGACTTCACCTGATTTTGGACAGTTTTTTTTGTGCCCACGGCCATTGGTTTCGCCTAGCATTTACGCCCTCGCTCCTTTTAACTTAATTTCAAGTTTTATTTTTAACTTTTAAAATAGTACTCATTGAAAAAAATAAACGGATCAAGAAATTTCCCGATTATTTTGGCTTTTCAGAATACTGAATCTGAGTCAAACATAGTAATTTTGAATTTTTAGGTAAGGACGTTAACACTATAAACGTGAAGTTTCAGAAAGCTTTTTTAACCGCGATACGATCATTTTTCACAGAGATACAGCATTATGAAAAATCACAAAAATTCGGATAAAAACCTTGATGGTTAATTTTTTTCAATAAGTAAACCATAATTAAATTTTAAACAAAATTAACTAGGCACGGAAGCTAACATGATGCTTACGATCACAAAATGCCTTCACATAATCACGTTCTTACAATGATAGTACGTTCAAACTGCGTAGTTTATAGTTTGTGGACTAAAACAATCGTGACATCTATTAGTAATATAATGTTTAGATAAGATTATCTTGAAGTTTAATGTTTATTTTAAAATTTCATCAATTAATTCAAGACACATATTATCACGTTTTATGCACATTAATTCAACTCAACAATGTTTCACAAATTTGTATATCAATTTCTAACATGTCTTTTTTCATATTTGTTGTGAATATAGTCATGATGAAAATGCAGTTAAAAGAAAACTTGAAGAAAAGCTAAAGGAAGTGAGCATGGAGTCCGTCTGATTATAAGCGACCACTGCCGCCCAAGGACATGCGTAATCAAACCTTGATGAATTCAGAATTTAACTTCAGGTTGACTACAACTACATTGGTACTCCTGCGGACTGAGTAAGAAACCCTTCGAGTGTCTCATGAGATGCCTCTATTTTTCCATTCTTCAGAAATTTACTGCACTATTGTTACTATTGATGGAGAAATAGATGTGCCATAGTGCCTTCGGAGTGTATTATTCATAAAATGTAGTATAGTCTCTCCCACATTTCTCTATATAAAAAAAAACATGCGTGCGTACAAAGTACACATGTCAGAAGTGAAACTTCTTTGGCGAACTAATTTATAAATCTTGTTTATATTTATACAAATCTAAAACATTAAATTTCCAAGATTAAGAGGAAGGGAAAAAGGCGTGATACGACGTTCGCTCTGTCTCACTTTTTCTCTCATTCTCTCAATCTTTCTCACTCGCTTGCTCCCTACTCTCACTCCACGGCTAGTTGCTCATGCTACGTTCGCCCTGTCTTACTCTCTCTCAATCGGTCTCGATCACTCTCTCTCTCTCTCTTTTCCGACACTTCCGTTGCATACCGGCGTGACGTTTCATCTGTAAAAAATTTACCCTCATGCGCCTAAAGAAGTTTCACTTCAAAAATGGCAAAAGAAACTATTGCAAAATATTATTGATCAGGCAGAATTATTCATTGGTTGGTCGTTCAGTCGATTTCTTAATTTCATGATTTGAATAACAAAGTATAGTCGACATTCCTTATCTGCAATGCACATCAAGGTCAATGTATGGATTATCTGAATATTGTTTGTATATTTCAGTTAAGTAGACTAGTTATCTCTTTGACATTAAATAATTATGAATTTATACAAATGATAATCATCATTTTTCTATAGACTGCTAATAACTTGTATCATTGAAGTCAGGGGGTAAATGGTTAAGGCCTCTTCAAGGGAAAATAGCAACACTCAGCAGTGATTGTCTTATTGACAATCGCAGACAACATAATATTTCTGATTTTACCTCAGGATATCAAAACGCTTAGGTATGTTTAAAAATATATATTTTTCACTTCTCTAAATTAAATAATTGTCCTATTTGATTTTTTTTTGCGTCTATAATTAAGGCAACACTTGTATTACCTATATCGTTTAAGATATTGTAACTGCACTTATTGTTCGTGTTTTCCTTGGTGGCGTCACGTTTTAAAATAACAAACAAAATAAAGAAAATAATAAAAATATAATAAAATAAATATAATAATACATAAAATACGTTATTAAGAAACTAGATTAAAATTACAGGGTTCTAGGGTAAATATCGAAAAACCGGCGCACACGGCCGGAAACGCTCGCACGCCCGTCACGATTATCAAAGCTTCATATTACAAAGAAATTAGAGAACGGTCGTTCAACTAAACTGTTTGATAAGAGAAAGCGATGCATGTGCCGATTCCGACACCTGTGTTTACAAAACAAATCAACATTGCTAACGAGGCTCCACTTGTAACGCGAGACAAGTGGGAAAAGGTTTTCGATTTGCTTCTTTTAAGCAATTAAAGTGAATGTACATGCAAGACATGTTAATGTGCCAGTATCGGTCCATGGGAATTTGTAGTGTAACTAGTACTAAGAAATAAGCGCCCTGTAGTTCCGGGATCAGAATAGGGCTACGGCATCCCCTGCCACTCTTAAGAGGCGACTAATTGGGGCTTCCGGGGTTGCGGGCGGCTAGAGTGGGAGCTCGAACCGTTCGTTCAGGCGATCCCGGGAAGGACGGCGGTATGTGTGGTCGCATACCGCCGTAAAGACTAGACGGGGCGGTGGGCCCAACCGCCCATCTGGGAGGAGCCCGATAGGGCAACGCGCTGAAAGGATTCCGGCTGCGGTCCGTTGGAGGTCCCGGAGTCCACTTTATAGAGCCGAGGACGGCCACCGGGGGGTTTTAGCGTGCACATAACCCTGCTCCCTCCCACGGCGTCGGGTACCTTTTGAAGGTTTCCCCCTCGAAAACAAAAAAAAAATAACTAAGAAAGAAAATGTCTTTTAAGCTGTCGAATACGCATCCGTTAAATTTTCAGGCCTGAGTAGATTGCGAGGTTGTGCCGAATGGCTCAGCACAGTGAAATAGGACAAAGTAAAAGCGTTAATAGAAAGAGCCTTTTTCTGACTTTTACGATTTTAGAACGTTTTCTCATAACATTGTGAGACATTTGACTTTTCAACTTTGATATAAGAATCTTGTCTTTCCTTTAGTTATTTTAGTGAATAAAAACCTATAGGTATTGAGGTTACAAAATAGCATTTATAATTTGAATCACACTGTAGATTTAGTAACTCACACATTGTAACTTGACTCAGCGAAAATCTGAGTACAAAATACACAATTGAAATACGGCGCGAACTTGTAGCCTGAACAAACTCTAGTGTGTAAACAAAGCTTATTTGTGTTGTATGTATGTAAAGGTAGTATTCGTACGAGTGTGTAAACGACCCATATATTTGTTATGAATAAACAATTTGCCCGGTGATCCGTGGCGGCCCACGTGCTGAACCAGTGACCGACATTGTCTTCGGATGTCCGCCAGAATACCGGGAAGTATTTCCACATAAGCACTTTAACCTCATGTAACTTGAACATATTGAGATTAACTGTAACGATAGCTCGTTGGAGGCGAATATAAACGATATGAGCTTTATAATTGACGTATATTAAGAGATATGTATCGATTGAATGATCAGTAAACAGAATAAGAACAAAGTTATTTTATAATTAAAAAAATATATTATGTACTCCAGCTTTGTACAAAATTCAAAAACTTTAAATTCTAGCTTTTGAAAATTTTAATTAAATAAATACTAAATGACTTTATTTCCGATTCTATCAATTAAATTCAGTACTTTCTGGTATGATGCAATTTCAAACAAAAATTGGAAAAAATAAGAAAACTCCTATTCTTCTTTATTCTTAGTACTTTGAACAATTTATTTTGAAAGTATTTCTGTATTATTTATTTATTTATGTATTCTTTATTATCCTTAGTACTTCGAACATTATATTTTGCAAGTATATATTATGTATAGACACGCGATTGTTAGGCTATGTTTTTCCCGCAGCTTTGCCCGTTTCGGTCACATCTACCTCTGTTAGAGTATAATATGCGTTAATCTAGCTCACTATGAACGTGTGTGCCAAATATCAGCGAATTCCAACCGGTAGGTTTTGCCTGACCGATGAACAAACAAACACATTCTAATAAAATTTTGTATATGGTTTAACTAATCTAAGAGATGGCTGATAGTTTGTAAAGAGACTTTTACGCAAAGATAAGAACACTTCACGAGGAGTGACGATCTACTTTACGGACGTCAAGAATTGTTTATTTCCTGTTTAAAAATTGGTAACCCGTATAATGAGTGCTTGCCGGTAACCAGAATTCATTCTTGTTTATTAACAGAAGGAAGAAAAGAAAAATACTTTAAACGAGAGGACCTTTGAGTTTCTGAAGGCAAGATACTGGAGCTAACTTTCATTACCATATAAAAAACATGATTGTAATTATATTTAAAAATAAGTAGATATAAATAACAAAAAGACAAACCCGCTGAGTTTCTTGCCGGATCAAGTAAGAAAGTAGTATAAAAGACATTTCATTTCTTTCTTAAATTTCCTCACCTAAAAACGAAACGTGTAATGTACATCGCAATGTTTCGTGAAAACGTAAACGGTGAATGTTTTGAACGTAACAACCTCGTACTTAGAGTTATGGCGAAACGGGGCTACGTGTTGACTTTGGGCACCACGAAACTCAAGTATGGGACTTTCCCACAGGAAATAGATCCAACCCCTTGTGAATAGCCCCTGGATCAGTAAAAATAGCCGAACCCACGTGATGGCGTATGTCAAAGACGGCATATGAAACGAAATTTATTAATAGTTTAAGATGTAGCTACGAAATGTCTGTTGCAATCTCGTTACATTATAGTTTAATTTGCGCATTATTTTGGTCCCCCTTTCCAGCCCATAGGGGGCATTTTTCCGATGTCGGCTTTAAGGCCTCTGAGGCCAAAGCCAACATCTGGTGGTGTTTAGTGGTTAGGCACGTAGGTCTCTCGTGAGTCCCACATAACCAATGCGGACGGCCGTATTGGTATGCATGAGCATTCACCACCACCCTCCCCGCATGGAGGGTAGCCCTTTCCCCTTTGTCTGGGCGCAAAAATATATATATATATTTTGGCAAATAATTATGCAGTATGTTTTAATGATTGCTTACACTTGTGTAACACTCTTGTATAATTATCGTTTTCTTGAAAGTAAGCATTTGGTCTTAAAAAATGCCCCTTTATTGAATTCTGAGAGTAGAAATTCATTTTTCTTTCTGTAGATATTCGCAGACAAGTGAATAAAGATAAAATACTTGGTTATAAAAGGGCGGCGAAGCCAAAGACAACAAAATTACATGCAAAATGAAGCCGATTCATACAGACTCAATATTAAACGTAATAACATCTATGTGGCGCAACGGTCACCATACTGACCCGCTAAAGGTCCGGGTTCGAATCGCGGTCAACCGCACTCTAGATGTGCCAAGTATTCGTCATTTTGTCCCCGGTTGTCAAAACATGGAATTATTTGCTGTGAATAGAGTATGTTATTTATTAGTATTATTCAACACAATACCTACTTCCGACGCCACTTGTCTTCTCATTAAGTGGTCCACTGATATGCAAGCACATATCTTATTACCAATCACATACATAGCTGTTGATATATTTTGTTATGTAAAATATGTAAGTAGCAAACGAGCATTTTTATAAGACGACTAGTTGACCCGGCGAACTTCGTTCCGCTTAAAACTCAGATATCTAAAATTAGCAGCCTTCTTCCAGTCCTTATATTATGCATTTATTATACATAAAAACTTTTTTTAAACACTCTATCTATTAAAAAAAACTGCATTTAAATCCGTAACCGGATCACTTTTATACGAATCAAAATATAGCTATACTCGGGGCAAATTCGATCTGGAATAAATGTAAACAAACCATGAAAATTCTAATGTAGGGTTATCACCAACTTGCATGAATTTGTACACAAATGCATTTCATATTCAACCAAAGTATGCATTCAATTTTCGCGATGAAATTTAATCAAGAAGGGTCGTTTAACTAATAATGACCAACTGCAAAATAATATGCTAAAACCAGTCAAACAAAATTTATTTACCACTATCGTCATTGTAAAACTAATGATGTTACAACCTTAATTCCGTGAAGGGATTTGCAACCTGTTATAAGTTACAGGTAACAGTTAATAATAGGTAAAAGATGGCTGATAAAACGACAAAAAGTTGCATTCCCCTGCCTGTCAGTGGTTGCTAGGCAACGCTTTGTTATCAAACATTCCATATCGAATTTGCCCCGAGTATAGAACCTTTGTCTCGTATGAAGTTGCTTACAGATGTCTATGAGCGGCAGTGACCACTTACCATCAGGTGGACTGCATGCACGTTTGCTAATTCAGTCAGATAAAAAAATCCACAGATGCATTGCTGCCCATATGGACTAAGTTATAACAACTATTGTGTTCTGCGTGAAGTGTGTGGTAAGGGAGAAGCATACACTGCTGTTATTAGGAACAAGGAGATCAGGCATTGGTGCTTCTGAAGTCGAACAACGAGTCGTACCACCTTTAAATTACATAGAAATGGTAAAACTGATTCAACTACATACATTGACCCACTGCTGCAGTGGGTCAATAATGGGTTGACGACGACTACGAATGAGAGAGTTTTAGGCCATAGTCCACCGCACTGGCGAAGTGCGAATTAGTGGACATTACAGAGTACCGTTATATTATTATTTTGTTTCCTCAAAACAATAATTGTTTACGTTTTCCCCCAAAATTCTAAATTGCAATTTATGTCTGAAAACGTAAGCAGAAACTTAATAAACTTTTACTACGAGTCCTAATCCACATTAGTTAAGCCCTAAGACTATTGAAACGTAAGCGGCAAGTCTGTCTATCCGATAGCTACTACTCTTACGTAAAAAGTAACTCGTAAAGATACAATATCTTGTCTTGTTACCGAGCGTGAATTGGGGCGTTGATACAATGAGCGCACGTGCCACGCTCAGTTGATATCAAGGCGTATTTATTAGTCAGGAGCATTTGTCAATTTCTTCGTCTATAAATTAAAACAAAGGTGGTTTCATGAATTTGAAACAAAGTCTATAATACGCGACAAATATTAATTAAAATATTCTAAAATAATTCGGGTACAAATCAGATTTTTGCGAAGTTGGGTTTTATACCAAAATTTTTAAAAAAAGGCCTCATTCGGAGGCTCAGGGTCACTCAGCGTGCTACGGAGAGGGTTATGCTCGGAATTTCGCTACGAGACATGATTCGCAACGATGAAATCCGTAGACGAACGAAGCTTACAGACATAGCCCTCAAAATTAGCAGGCTGAAGTGGCAATGGGCCGGCCACATCGCTCGTAGGACCGATAACCGATGGGGAAGAAAGGTCCTCGAGTGGCGACCACGTTTAGGCAAAAGGAGTACAGGTCGCCCCCCTACCAGATGGACCGATGACCTGAAGAAGACAGCGGGAATCAGTTGGATTCAGAGGGCACAGGACCGGTTGGAGCGGCGCCATTTAGGGGAGGCCTATGTTCAGCAGTGGACATCAAAAGGCTGATGGATGGATGGATGGACAAATAAGCAGGTAATAAGTTGATATTTCTATGAGGTTTAGAGTATAGTTTAAGTTTTACATTGTAGGTAACCAGATGTAGTAACCAGTATTTTACGGATTTATAGTCCGTACCATGTGGTAATATTTAGTTTTTACCTGACTGCATAAGAAGAGTATTGTTTAAATTAATTTTTTTTCAATTGCTTTATCAAAAGTTATTACAATTATTATTTATGTTACTAATTACTATCACTATCTTTTTGGTAGCGAAAAAAGCGATAAGAAAAGTTTGCTTTCCCGCGTCCATATCGTTGATACGCAGCGTTTTGGGTTCGATCCTTGCCCAAAGGGTGTTTATCAGTTTTTTTTCTGACAAACAGTTATTGTGGGATTATGAGTGTAGAAAGCTTTATTAACGCATAATGACTGTTTCGAATGGGCAATAAGTATCCGATTTATCTTATCACGAGCATGAATATGCAAGGGTATATAATAACTTGAGGATGGCTAAATTATCACAATTAATAATTAATAGCGTTTGCTCAAATAAATTTTTATTTATTTTCCCTAAGGTAACAGGTTTTTTTACTACGGCCCATACATGCGTATCACATTGATATACTAGCAATAAATTAATATAAATAATTGTTAATTACAAACAATAAAACAATAATCAACCTAATAACACGGTAATGCGCTGATTACAATATTACGTACAGAATAAACAAAGTATACACGCACTTGAATCGAGGCAATCTAAATATTTATCGGCAGTAGTAAATCAGCCGTTCAGATATAGAATATCTTGGCGTTAGGCATAAAATGAGTTCAGATAAAAAATAAGTTATTTCCGGGCATTAAATAATGAAAATTATGACATAAGTAGGCATAATGCAGTACTGATTCCTGCTGTGATACAGCAACATAAATAACTTGATAGGATAAGTGTGAATAGACCTATATTAACACCTACCTATGTATTACGGGTTACTTTTGTATCAATCTTTGTTAACAACAGTAGCAACTCATTTGTGATTGACTTTAAATATAATGCCTGTGCTATATGAAGTAAGAAACTAGATCAAGTGAACTGCATGTTAATTTGCTAATTTAATCATATCAAAAACATAATTATCATTGTCAGCCTACATCCGTGCTTTGGGAAAATATATTTTGAGGTACATAATTTAAGGAGCTCTCCATACTAAACTTCTGTAGAGAACACAAATACTGAGTGATAAGCAGTAAAAATGTGTGGCTTCTTATACTTATAATATTGCTTCTTATAATATTGCTATTTGATATTGCGACTTAATAATATTCTTGACCGCAGCAGCTTATCATTAAGTTTGCATGAGTATAATTAAAGTGAGTGTACTTAGTTTATAGATTACCACTCGGGGAATTAAGAGCTTACAAGGTTTTCGACGCAATATACTGTTAAACTTACACTTTCAAGTTTAATACATCAAAATAGTACTCGCAGCGTTGGGACTGAAATCCAATAGTAGTCTAACTCAAGGTTACTGAACAAAAGGAGAAAAGGCGCGGACACATGACATGACCCGCGGTAAGGACACGCAGACAGGTTCCGCTCGCCAGCAGATCAGGTTCTGTACGGGAGCGGAACTCGCGGCCTTGCGGTGAGGTTTCGTTCAATTAAAATGGTAAAAGGGGCCCATTTTTGTGAGCATAATTAGCCGAGCGCTCGGACGTGATTCGCTTAGAAATTGAACGAGTGAGCTGAAATGGCTGGGTGATTTCAATACTCATAACTATAATTGCATGGCATCAAAGCGTTTGTTTGTTGAATCTGGCACTTACTACAGAGTAATCTAGAAACGACTTAATCGGCTTTAGTAACATATTCTGTGTAATATTTAAGTATATTACAGTAGTATAGTATATCGTAAACTTTATTTTATACAATGCCATCAGGCATTATGTTTGCCATATTGTAACTTTTATAAAGATACAATAACTATATATACATAAATATTAAAGTAGCAAACGAACGTGAAGTCCTCCTGATGGTAAGATTAAGTGGCTACTACTGCCCATGAGCACCTGTAAACAATCTCAGATAGGATTATAGACATTACCTGAGGTTGGTTGCAGATGCGTTTCTATTTCTAAGGATTAAGTTGGAACGGCTCGGATTAATAGGTATAATTCCCTTACCACAATCTTCAGACCAAAACACAACAGCGTTTAATACTGATATTATTTTGCAGATGTATCCAGAGTGGAAACACAAATGATTTTGCCACCTCAACCTTGAACGTAACAAAATAGGTAACTACAATTAAGAAAAAAGTACGAAAGAGAGCACGCGCCCTCATTTCCATTAATAGATCGTTTAATTATGAAAATATCTGACGTGTAAAACATTTATAAAGACCTTGGAGCGATAGTAACAAAAAATCGTGACAGACCACAACAAAGATTAAATAACAAGATTAACATGTTTACCAGCAAAAAAAGGCACGTCTGTGTTGCAACTACAGACCCTCCGGTTCTAGGAAGTAATTACAGCATCGGTGACGCCATAAAAATGCGTGTACAGCATGCAGACAACATAATGCACGCTTGTACGATTGAATAACTGACTGTTCCTAGGAGATCCGCTAATGACCACAGAGCTATGTCTGATAGACATACCTGGACAATTAGTAGACTGACTATCTCGTCAACCCATTATTGTCCCACAGCTGGGTACGGGTCTTCTCTCAGAATGAGAGTTTTAGGCCATAGTCCACCGCGCTGGCCAAGTGCAAATTGGTGGACTAGTAGACCGACCATAAGAGCTTCAATTCAATGACCTGCATGAATAAACGCCTACCTAGTTATAATACTTAACGGGTACTCACGATATGCGGTGTATGAATTCTTATAGAATTCTTTCTACCCGTTTCTTTCTACGTGAGTACCCGTTAAGCCTGCCTAGTTCTAATTTCATTATCAAAAAAATGTCTAGTATTGAAAATTAGAGCCATAACAATATCAAGATCATTAAAAAGATAAAAGCATTGTTTATTTTTACCTGGGTCACCAGTAAAATTTGCATTTTTGAGTTGTTATGATCCTAGCAGCGAATTGTAGGAGCCAAGTTAGGTTGAATTAGTTTGGGATGCAGATTTCGGGTCTCGATTTTGTTGTGTACGTGCAGTTCCCAAAACATCCGTTACGATCGATTTTATTAACATTATAACCACCTTTTTTTTTGTTTTCGAGGGGGAAACCTTCAAAAGGTACCCGACGCCGTGGGAACGACGCAGGGTTATGTGGGATTTTTACCGCACTAAAACCCCCCTGGTGGCCGTCCTCGGCGCTGAAAAGGAGGACTCCGGGATCTCGAAACGACTTCAACCGGAATCCTCCGAGCGCGTTGCCACATCGGGCTCCTCCCTGATGGGTGGGCCCACCGCTCCGTCTAGTCTTTACGACGGTATGCGACCACACATACCGCCGTCCTTCCCGGGATTGCCCTGACCGAACGGTTCGACCCCCCACTCTTGCCGTCTGCAACCCCGGAAGCCCCTTTTAGTCGCCTCTTACGACAGGCAGGGGATGCCGTAGCCCTATTCTGATCCCGGAACTACAGGGCAAACATTATAACCACCTGTGACTTAGTTTGAGTTAGTTTTTAAATAAAAATACACTTGACGACTCTCGTGATGAAGCTATTATCATACCGTCTGATACGCAATTGGTTCCGAGTTCGATCCCTAGTCAGACGGAAATCGGAATGATCGGATTTCCATTCCGTGTCTGGGTATTGGCATTTGAGTGTGTCCATCGCATCCACGACAAAGAAGAAAATCGAATATGAAAACACGTTAAATTCGTTAATTACCAAATTAAATAATAATTAATTTCCCAAATAAGTAACTTCACGATGACCAGTCAAACGCCGTAGAAGTTAATGATACAGATAACATTAAATCAAAAACTAATTGTGATAACTATAACTACCTATGTCCACTAATTGCAACATACGTTTACAAAACCGATTATCGATATAATTGTAGTGTCATTTACTTTCGTTTTTTTACCATTGACCTTTGAATAACAGCTTATCTATGAATATCAACAAATTAATACTAATTCTTGTAAGGTGCAATTTGTGATTACTTACTTGGTTAGAAATTCGCAAAGAATAATAATAAATGTAAGTGATTATTTACATAATCTCATTTTAAAATAAATTCCTATATCTTACGTATTTATTAGTTTGTGAATAAGTAGTTTACTTAAATGTACGTTACGTTTACAAACGTAATTCAATGTTGGTTTATGTACTCTTTATTGTCAAGAAACACGGAAGTGGATTGTCGTCTGAGTGTGAAATTGATTGTATGTTAATAAACAGAATATAATTTTGTAAAATCATGCATTTCTTAATAAAAACAGTGAGAGTAGGTATCACTTATTCTGATAAGAATAAATTTAATAATGTTTGGGTGAGTAGTTTATACAATGATGAGCGTTTGACCAAAAGACCTATTTCTACTATATTTTAGAACCATAATAGAGGGCGTTGGGTACACAACAATGTCAATTAACTGTGTTAGGTAGATTTAAGTTAACAGCTTAAATCTTGATCTTAAATACGAGCTTCGCCAACAGGAGGAGTTCAGCTGCCCCCAGGAAAAATATTCAAATAAGGTCTTACACATTGAGTTTCTACCATTAGGTGCCGCCAAAGGTGCAGCTTCCCCGCCGAGAAATGCAATAAACAATGTGCAATACAACAACTGCCCGATTTGGTCAACAGCACTTTACAACCCGTTAATGACGTTTAATTTTCCATTTCTCAGTTTTGTGTTTAAGGGATGTGTAGCCCGATTTGTGCAAATATTTTCACGTGAGAGACGGTTACCATGTCTATTCATTGCTAGTGCTATGGGAACGACACCTTGCGCAACGTTCGTACGCACACGCGCCCGATTTGCGTCTATTCCGATAATCTCTCCAATTGGCACACTTTTGTAAACTAGTTCCGATTCTAGCCGGGTCTAAATAGAATATTCATTGCGCTTATCAAATATTCGCCATTGGGGTTACACAATATTCAACGAATGCACAAAAGAAATAAAACTTCAAATTGTATTAGAGTGAAGCAGAGTATAACATTGAAGTAGGTATTTGTTTTAAGGCTTTAAGGTCTCAGAGGCCAAAGCCAACCTCTGGTGGTGTTTAGTGGGTAGGCACGTAGGAGAACTAAAGAGGCCGGACTTAAAAATTTGGCAAATTGAGATGAACACTTGAAACAACTCTAATTAACAATCCTATTCTATGCAATAAATAAAAATCGAGAGTAAAGCACACCCACATTCAGGCATGTGAGGTGTGTAAAAAGCAATGGGATTGTTACATACAAAGAATGCCAATCATAGCACAATAGATGAAGTGCATGTATAATCTTACGTATAAAGGCGAAAGTTTTCTGATGATGTTTGGTTTTCTGTCCCTGATTTCAATGAAAAATGGCACATATGAAGTTTATCACCTGAATTAAAAGATAGAATGACTTGCACAGTGGTAAACAAGACCCAAGCAAGCTAAGCTGCAAGGAATCTAGTTATAAGTGGCAATAGCTTTTAAAATTCTAAGAATAAAATATGGCAGATCCGTAAAATATCAATGTTACAAAGTTGTTTTTATAATTAATAAATAATTAAATCTCAATAAAGTTTATAATACAGTAGTATGATAATGCAAATACAAAATGTACATATATTATATAAGACAAAGATATATTTTTGTTATAATCGTCAAATGTTAGTTTCTTTCACCTTCATATCCTAAGTTACCATGTCAAAATTTGTAAATAGAAAGTTTTAATTATAAAAATAAACTCCATCAGTTATAATTCAGTGCTCTTCATATTATTAAGCTAAAGAGTTTTTGTAGAGATTCTAATTAAGAAGTTCCAAGATGTTTAAATTGTTACAAATTATTGATAGAGTTGATGAATTTTAGTAAAAAAAAGACTGAATTATGTTTTGAATCATTTCGGTTCAGTTTCATAGTTTTGGTGTGATGCAATATAAACATTGCCTGGTTTGAATAGTAACAAAACATAAAAATGCAAATTTTAAAGTAGATAGCAATAATTTGAATGAATCAAGTAAAAATATCATAACATATTTAAAAGGCCATCAACCCCAGTGTAATTCTAAGGCTGGTAATTCTAGAGCTGCTTTTTGGATAAAACTGTATTTTTCACTTAAAAGTAATGAATTTTGAATTGTAGGGTTATTCATGTCAAGCAGTAATATATATGCACTTGCATAGACATGTGGAACTTTTATATTTATTATAATTATGTGTACGACTATTTGACTCTGACTGATATAAAGCAATGCATATAAAGTGGAAAAAAAAAGCATACTCTATATTTTGATTATTTGGACAGACACAATCCTATTGGATTTTGTTCCTTATCAGTTAACAAGACTTGTAATAGATTTTTAAAATAATTTCAAGCATATAATATAACCTGTCAATTTATGTATTAATATTGTATATTCTATTGGAGTGATTAATAAGAGAATTGTTCAATTTTTTTTGCTAAATAGAAGCTTGAACATTTATGAATACACTCATTAAACAAACATGATTCAAAAATGCAGTTTTCAATAAGAAATAAAACATCTTTACATATGTTCTTGTACCTACAATGTTGAACATTCATAACAAAGGTCATTGTCTTGTTTTTATTCGCACAGACTATTTATTGTTCATTGTTAAAATGTTTTTACTTTGTTGATATTCTAACTACAATGAAAAAATACAGAAACCAGCTGCTACACACTCAATTTGCATGCATAATGTTTATAAAATTTAATCAGATGATCTGAAGGAAAGGCTATTTGCAATTAAAATGTATCGCTATATCGGAGCGGAGCCGGCACTCGCGCGAATTGCGCGGTGCTGCCTCCCTCGCGCGCGGACCGCGCAAATACATGACTATTACACAGTTGAGGGTACCTGCTGAGGCCTTCCTGGCCCTTCCCGCGCTCATGCTGTCATGAGCGTCGACGCCGGCGCTCCGCACTCGGTATGCGAGGCGGTTACCGCACTCCGTTCCTCGAACCTCGGCACCACAATCCAGGCAGCAATTATAAAAAGAACCCATTTTCAATGTCACACGTTACACGAGGGTAACTGGATGGACGTCGACCACCCGCCTTTTGGCCCACTCACTCACGCACCCCCTTAACTATAATATTTCAACTTTAATTACCTTCTCCCTCATGGAAATAAGTTTCCCGATGTTTATGTTCCTCGATATCAGCCATGACCAATTTATTTATTTCTAGAACTGACTTGACTGAACATAGCGACATGCAATTTTTCCAACGCGACGCAAGTACAAGTTGACAACATAACATAAAAAGACGTGTCATTGTCAAATTATGAATTCATCTTTTTATCAGCAATCGTCTAATTTACATTATTTTAATTGATTTAAAATACAATATTTTGGTACATATATTTAAGAAGCGTTTAATTGATTTGAAATATTTATTGTTGTAAAATATTTTTTCTAATTATATATGTAGTACAAGTATTCGATTTACTTAATTTTATCTGTATCGCATGTATCAGTATTGCTATTGTCGGCCTAAGTCAGTATCAGTAAGAAAAATATTTTTAACAGTTTATAATCAATTTTATCAATATGCATAATATGTAATATGCTGTTAAACAAATTATGACCTCATAAGAAAATTATGTATTAAGTCTTCTTAGAACATATGATATTAAGCATGTTTACGCTCTATCAGTTCATTTTCTACTAGCAATACTGTTACTGATTTAATTCGGATATGGGATGTGTCATAGTGATACGGTATCATATTTCTACAAAAATAAATTAATAATTAGTTGTACTATTATTTGAATTAACACTCGTAATTTAACTTAAGGATGCAGGTAAACCGATAATATAATTTTAATAAAAGTGCTTTTAAAATTGTCCATAAATAGAAAAAGATATACAGTTAGGTTTTTGTTTTTAGAACCCCAACGAAGATACAGAATGGAACGATGTTCTTCGCGCCAAGGGAATCCTGCCACCCAAGGAGGCAGAATTCTCCGAAGACCAGATCGTGAATATGATCGAGGAGTCCATACAACAAAAGCAAGCTGAAAGTATGTTTTTGAGTTTTAAGGTTATGTGCATCTGTTCAATGTTATGACCATCTGTGGAAAGTTATTATTATTGACAAGGATTTTTCTATTGGAGCTATGTAGTGACTACGCTCCGGGTTTTCCTAGTTTAAGTGGAGACCAGTGTTGTGATTGAAGACTTAATTGCAAAACTCTTCTTATCCCATAATTGTTATAAAGGTTGAACGTAAAATTTGTGAAAAATTGCAGTAGAGTGGTTATAAATTATTATTCGATGTCAACTGCAATTGAAAAGAAATTGGAAGTTGCAACTAAAAGGATTGGGTGGATTGTTTTTACAGAAGAGAAGCAACTCTCAGAACTAGATCTGGATGGTCTCGATGAGCTTGAAGACTCGGAGGATGAAGCAGTTCTAGAGGAGTACAGGAGGAAGCGGATAGCTGAGCTGAAGAGGCTATCAGAAAAGCCAAGGTTTGGAGAGGTCCGGGAGATCTCTGGACAGGACTATGTGCAAGAAGTTAACAAAGCTGGAGACGGGATCTGGGTTGTTTTACATTTATATAAACAGGGGTAAGCATTTTAATTATTGTGCTCTATATTGTAATGTCTGTTCTTTCTAAAGTCTAAGTAAGAAGTTATTTACACCAGTTGTGTTCATTGTAATATGAAGCATAGCAGAAGCACTTCACAATGATGTTAAAGAATTATTAGCATTAAGCTTACATAGTAGTTTTTCATGACAGTTACCTAAAAAGTGTCCAAAGAACATACATGACCTAAAAAGTGTCATGTATGTTTTCATTTTGGTGTATTGATTTATCTAGAGAGAAAGTAGACAGGCCAGTAAATACAGGGAGTATTTGGACCTGTCTACTTCATATTATGGCACTGTTATGTGTGTGCACTGTGATGTGTGCTAATGCACTGCAATAAAATAAAACACTACAAAAAAAGTTAACCCACATATTTTCAATTCTTTTACAATAATGACTTCATCCAATGTCAATAACCACATATCCCCCACTCTTTTGTACTTCATCTTGTCACATGAAAACATTGTACCACTGCTGTTACCTTATATTTATTTGATATTCTAATATTATTTATTTCAGAATCCAACAGTGTGCACTAGTAAACCAACACATGAAGCAGTTAGCGCAGCAGTATCCCTACACCAAGTTCTTGAAGGCTATCGCTCAGACCTGCATACCTAACTTCCCCGAGAAGAATCTGCCCAGCATTTTTGTGTACTTTGAGGGCGATATGAAGAAGCAGTTTGTTGGACCCCATGAGCTAAGAGGGACCTCGCTCACATGTGAAGGTTTGATAGTTTGCATTTTATGTAATAATTATTATTATTTAATTTAACACATCAGTGTCCTTTCCTGTTACATAAATCTGTGCTTATTCGATATCTATAGGACACCATGATGTTTTCCATTTTACACTTTTTTTGTATACAACAATATTTTGCTTTGTTGCTACATACTTAAATATATTGCCTTTCAATATATTTATAAGGTGATTATAGAATAAAATACATACTTAGTAATACTGTTCTTTCTGTTCTCCAGAGTTTGAATATCTTCTTGGACAAGTTGGAGCTGTGGAAACCAAGATTAAGGATGATCCCAGGCCAAAGATTAAGGACAAATTGTTCACAGACCTGGGGAATAATGATTGGTGACAAAGGCCTAGTGTTTCTTTGGTTTGTTTATTGTTAAAATGGATTTTGTGATGGAGTTTAAAATGGACAAGCTTCAGGAGTGCGGGTTTGGTTCTTCTTATCGCTTTAAATGCAATTTGTTTTGTAGTCAACAATGACTTGCGTTATTTAATTATGCACTTATTGTTTATTGAACAGTGTATCACAATTTGAATTATTCATACAATATTCATATACAATGTATAAGGTGGCGAAAAATATATACAAGTGTCTTGCATGTCCCAAAGTATGATAAAAATGTTTATGTTGAAGTAAGTTAACTTATATTGAATAATAACTAGTGTTAATTACATTAAGTATTATCTATGTAACAATTATATAATAAAACAAGATTTATGCACAATTTTTATTTGTTTTTGGATTTCATATCCTGCATAATAAAACCTACTCTAATATTTACAATAAAGTAACATTATACAGCTTAAGATCTAAGACGTTTTTAGAATTCGATTCTAACATAACAAAAACCATAATACAGAACTTAGTTGTAATACACATGTTAATTACATTTGCAAGTAAATGTAGATTTAAAAATAATTCCTCTGTTTACATAGAAATTGTTTTCCTTTCACAACTTCCGAAATATACTGAAAATATTGAAGTACATAGTTTATTCGTATTTGATTTTTTCTTCGCTAATAATACAAACTTTCTGTAAAACAATAATGTAAGATATAGTATTGCAATAGCTTTAAATGTGAGCAGTAATCAATTTTTGTAAATGCTCATAAACATTTAGTAAAGGATATCGACTTCTTATTTTCCTCATCCAGTACACATGATTATTTTTAATAATTATTTCCCAGTCAGTCCTTTCAAACTGCAGTACCGACAGCACTGATCAGTTCTTTATTACTGTAGTACCGAGAGCTCTGTAATAAACAGTATAATTTAACGAAACAGAGTAGTTTTTGGAAGATGGTGTGATTTCAGTCATTAGCACCCACGGTGCAGGTTGATAGTGGCCACGCATTTCGCGAGGCACTGGTCGACGGGCTGGCGCGAGGTGACGCCGAGCTCGAACACGCGCATGAGGATGCGCGCCGCGTGCTCCTGCATGCCGATGATCAGCTCCGGCAGCTTCTCCAGCACCGCCTGCCCGATCTCCGGCTGGCTGGAGTCCAGGCATTCCAGGATAGCTTGGAGTCCTGGAAAATTGTTGATATAGTCTTGTAACTGTTTAAGATTTATTATTGATGAGTTTATATAGAGACAAGGATTAGACTTATCGTTTAGAAAATTATAGTGACATATGACGTGATAAAGCTCTTGGTGAACATTAGACGGTCCCTGTAATAATTTTTGTGATTTTAATCGACACTCGAGTGGTGCGATAGTATCATAATATTGATAAAGTTTTTGGTTTGATATTGCAGGACTTAAAAGCACTCTTCACAAGAAAAAAGTAAGCAATTCACACACAGAAGAAATTGAACATATTGAGGTAAAATACTGCCGTAATAAAAAGTAAAGTATTCCTGATGATAATGTATTAAGACCCAGATATTTTCCAAAATCCATTAAGTAACCACTGCAGCTCATATTAGTAGATATTAAACATAAGCTCTTATACAAGTTACCAAGTAAAACCTTTAGCGCCAATCAAATAAGAATACACCGTCTTCTAGTAGCATGGACAACTAACTGCTTTCGTAATGCATTTACATCTAGTTCCAAATTACAACGACTTTAAAAAAGTTTTACTTCTAAAACCCCTTTATTTATAAGTGTTAACGCTTTTTTAGCCCTGAAGTCTCTAGTTGGTATAAGGCATGACCTAAATCACAATCGCACCCTGTTTTCTCGTGTTTGTACAATAATCAGTAGCGGGTGTATTCGTTGTTACCTGGCGTGGTGTCCGGCGCGGCGGGCAGCAGCTTGGCGAGCAGCGACAGCGCGGCGGCGCGCACCGGCGCGTGCGCGCTGGCGGCCAGCGGCGCCGCCGCGCGCAGCAGCCCGCCCGCGCACGCCGCGCCGCCCCACGCGCCGCCGCGACGCACGCCCCACGCCTCCACCTCCTGGGGAGGATGCTTTTAAATGAGGGCACTGGACGATAACGTCAATACAGTTAATATATGATACATTATTTGTAATATAACATGAATCTTACTTTGAAATATCAGATATTCGATGACATATAAATAAATTATACTTTAATTACAATGATACATTATATTAATTTTACAAATAAAATTTTATTTTAAGCTACACTTAACAATAATGACTTTAATACCTAAATAAATAATGTCGTATTTTCATGTGTGATCCTTGGAAAATTTAGAAAACAATAATTAAGAGTTTTTTTACAATCCGATATTATTTCATATATTTACTTTGTGGCCCACGATGCCATTTTTTTCCACATTTCCAAATGCCAAATTTATCCACATTTCATTTATAGTAATAACAATAGCGTATTTACGACCCTGCCCTTAACCAGTGGAAACCTCCTAGTTTCCAGTAAATATAAATTCTATGCACCTGCATAAAATCTATATCTCGTTCATTTCAAAAATGATATGACAAAGAAATAATTATCACTGCTTTTCGGTGAAGGATCACGAGGAAAACATCGCGAGGAAACCTACACACCCGAGAGATCTTAAAAAACTGTTCTCGGAGGGTTGTGAAGTCCACCATTTCGCACTTGGCCAGCGAGGTGAACTATGGCCTAAACTCTCTCATTCTGAGAGAAGACCCGTGCCCAGCAGTGGGATAATAATGGGTTGACGAGAGATATGTCAATATATGGATATTATAACGCGACACTCCGTGATTTGTACAGTCGTGGATCTGACGTCACATAACATTAACATTTCGGTACGATTTTATATTATAACGCGACACTCCGTGGTTAGTACGATCGTGATGTGCTCGTCACATAACATTAACATTTCGGTACGATTTTATATTATAACGCGACACTCCGTGGTTAGTACGATCGTGATGTGCTCGTCACATAACATTAACATTTCGGTACGATTTTATATTATAACGCGACACTCCGTGGTTAGTACGATCGTGATGTGCTCGTCACATAACATTAACATTTCGGTACGATTTTATATTATAACGCGACACTCCGTGGTTAGTACGATCGTGATGTGCTCGTCACATAACATTAACATTTCGGTACGATTTTATATTATAACGCGACACTCCGTGGTTAGTACGATCGTGATCTGCTCGTCACATAACATTAACATTTCGGTTCGATTTCTATAGCCAAAATTTTGTGGCCTTATAAAATTAATCTGCTGCATTTGTTTTTATATAACCACCACCACCACTAGCAGCACCCAGTTATCGTCGGTTATAGCTCATATTCCGTGGTCCGTACCTGCAGCATCCAGGCGAGCTCGTCGGGCGGCGCGACGCGGCGGCGCAGCGCCTGCAGCGCGTGCGGCGGCGGCGACGCGGCCGACGCGCCGCCCGCCTCCGCGCCGCACGCCGCGCTCAGCGCCGGCTGGGACCTGCGCGGACACAACGCACTATTTAGGGTTTATCACCATTCATACTAAATTGGCCAAATCGCTCGAAGGACCGATTACCGATGGGGAAGAAAGGTCCACGAGTGGCGGCCACATTTAGGCAAAAGGAGTATAGGTCGCCGGTCGCCCCCCTACCAGGTGAACCGATGACCTGAAGAAGACAGCGGGAAACCGTTGAATTCAGAGGGCGCAGGACCGGTTGGAGTGGCGCCATTTAGGAGAGGCCTATGTCCAGCAGTGGACATCAAAGGGCTGATGGATGGATAATAAATTACTAAACTACAAAATGTTTATGGAAATTTTGTTTGCCTAAATGCGTGATCAACAGTTAAGTCAACTACCGTCTTGTTGCCTTAAACTATTAAGTGTTTACTTCGTCATCATGAAGTATGTAGAATAAATGTATGCAGCATGTTACAATATTAAAATGATCAGTAATAAAGTAGTCGTTAAGCAACACGGTTGTTTTCCTTTCCATCGTGCCCCCTCCCCCCTTCTCCTCGCATACTTCAATCATCATCATCGGCCTATCACTTCTGGGCATAGACATCTACCAACGCGCATCAGTGAGCCCGATCTTTGGCTCCCTTCATTCAGTTACTTCCTGCCGCAGTGTTTACTTACTTTAAATATATTGTTATAGCCTACTCGTTTATGTACCTAAAACGTACATGAAATGCGTAGCAATTACAGAGCAACTTGTTATTGGTTGAGAACACAAGAAGACAGCCAAATAAATTTTAAATTTAAGAATATGTTCACCTTCAATTCTGCTGTCTGTACAAATAATAGCAACATATTTACGTATTTTTTGCCAAAAACATACAAATAAATGAACATGTTGTAGTGCCTTCGTCTCTGACCTGACGACCCGTCGATGGATTTGCCATGCTCAGGATCATGCTCATACTCCAGGATGCCGCGGATTTTCCCGCTGGGGGGTACATAGTGGAGGGGAATATGACATACGCTTTCTACACTTATAGCCCCACACTAGGATTTTCTCCTGTGTCGTGGGTACCATGGACACACACAAGGCGAACACACAAACACGGAGACCCAGAACAAGAATCTAAACTCATCATTCAGATAGCTGTCTGGCCGGGACTCGAACCCGGGACCCATTACGCGTCAGACCGGTATACCGGCGGTAGATAGCGGGTCGTCACGAGACGCGGTACTAACGCGATGGTCTCGCGGTGCGCGTGCAGCAGCGCGGCGGCGCGGGCGGGGCGCGCGGCGTGGTAGCGGCGCAGCAGCGCGGCGATGCGGTGCAGCAGCGCGCCGCCGCCGCCGCCCGCGGACGGCTTCACCATGCTCAGGAAGCAGTCCAGGATGCCGTGGATCTCCTCGCTGGGGGGTTTGTTATAGTTAACTATAGCTTGCGTCTGGTTTACAAAATCCGACATTTGAGTATCAAAGAGATCGATGAATTAGAGTATGTTATATTACTGCAATATGTTGACAGATTTTGTATTTAATAGTTAATTATTTTATATATTTTAGTATGGGAGGACTATAATGGTCGCCTCATATAAAAGTGTGCCGGCAACCACACCCTCCCATCGAAACGCAAAAAATGCTTCACACTAGAAATAGGTGTGGATTGGATATATTAACTACAGTATATCAAAAACGTGTGTATGTCAGTACGCATGTGTGCACCGCACGTGTGCATATCTCGTATGCGTGAGCGTGCGCGTACCTGGCGGGCGGCAGGAAGAGCTCGGCGTCGGGCAGCATCTCGAGCGCGGCCAGCAGGTGGTGGTGGTGGCGCGCGCGCACGCCGCGCAGCAGCGCGCCCGCCAGCGGCAGCGCGCGCTCGCCGGCGCCCAGCCCGCGCGCCCACACTGCGCGCGCCGCCGCCTCGATGCGCCACGCCCTGCCCGACGATATAAGCTTTATTGACACGCTATGTTACACGATACTACAATGTGTAATATATATTTTCATCAACCCATTATTGTCCCACTGCTGGGCACGAGTCTCCTCTCAGAAAGAGAGAGTTTTAGGCCATAGTCCACCGCGCTGGCCAAGTGCGAATTGGTGGTGTAATATATATGAAATTGACCAAAGTTTAGATATATTGTAAAGTAAAAACTACTTTACGCGCATTGAGTGTGTAAAGTCCTTGTTTGACCACTACACTCTTTAACTTTTATTAAAAAATTACACGCTAATTTTTATAAAAATATGTTAATAGATTTATTGTCCTTGATTATACTAATCATACATAGAACTTGAATGATGTGGGATTAGTGAGCCCGCGCGATCGCCTACGTGCTAACGACCGTACTACTGAACTTTTGGTGACAATTAAATATTCACGCTGCTCACGTAAATTGCTAATGCAAGAGATTGTACGTATTGCCTTGTACAAAGTGAGATGGCGAAAAAAGGACAAAAACGAGGGTTGCCCATATATGTGAAAACTTAAATATACACAATATACATATAGGCCATGGAAAGCTTTCGGTGACAATTACACGAGATAGATGATTTTCGTTCGATCAACAATTGGTCAACGCGCCTCGAACTCGCAACACTGTTAACGTAACTCACACTTCTGTATCATATACACATATTTGTATGGATGTTCATACACCTATATTTTTCAGTTTTTGTAGATTTCAATTCTTTACGTGGTTCTCATGATCGTTTCCCAGATTTTTTAATATGTTTATTATGGCTTTTTTTCGTCGTTTTGACTAAGATTACTATTTTAAATAAATTTTGTCACGCATTAATATATTCTCAATCATACTTATCGTAACGAAAATACTAATTTATAAATAATAGTACCAGTACGTTATAATATAATATATTCCCTGAAAACATATTTTTCAGATTTTATCGTTACATGGTAATCCCTTAGTAAACAATGAAATATAATATTTCTTTATCAAATTCAATAAGAACAAGAATTGTCATGATTACACCCGTGTCTCGTACCTCTGCGTGTGGTCCTTGGAGTGCGCGGGCGGCGCGGCGGCGAGCGCGGTGAGCAGCGCGTGCGACACGCGGTCCGTGGCGCTGGTGGAGGCGCGCGCGGCGCCGCGCAGCTCCGCGCCGCCCAGCGCCGGCGCCGCCGCCACGCGCGCGCCGCTCTCGCGCACCAGCTGCAGCACCTTCGGCACCTGCCCACAAGAAAAAATGTCAAATCAAATCTTTTTATATGTGACTGTGTGCGTGTACTAGCGTACACTCGTAAGAAGTGATACTTCTTTATGACGTTATTTTTCAAAAAATAATTTACTATATGCAACTTTACAGAAATTGGTTAAATAAAGTTAAATTAGATAAAGTCTAATAAAAGGCTTTTATTAAACTTTATCTAATAAACTAATCTATAATAATCTATCTAATATCACGCGTGGTAGGGATAAGAAAAAGATAATAGAAGAAAAAGAGAATAGAAGCGCGTAACGGAAAAAAAAAGATGGCGCGTAACAGAAAAAAGTATCAATTAAACGACTTCAACGAAGAATGTAAGCTATAATTAAACCAATCAATCAATTAAAACAGTAGAACAAGTGCAGTTCAACCGGGGATCTACCTCCGCCACACCTATTTCTAGCGTGAAACGTTACGTGGGGTAAAAGAATGTGCTTGTCGGTGGTTCACTATTATATAAGACAAGTAGTTAGTTCTTTAGAGTAGCAATTTTTCTATGATAAGGCAGCAGTAACGGCAGGCTTGTCTCGACGCAGTGCGGTGCCGTGCGGGGTGCGGGCGGGCGGCGGCGCGTACCTTCATGTAGAGCAGCAGCAGCAGCAGCGGGTGCGAGCGCGCGGCGGCCAGCGCGGCGGCCAGCAGCGCGTGCGGCGCGCCGCAGCAGCGCAGCAGCAGCGGCAGGCGCGCCTCGATGCAGCGCCGTGCCGCCTCCAGCCCCGCCTGTCTCTCCGCGCTGTACGCTTCCGCGCCCACGTACCCGATCAGCACGTCCAGCTGGACACACAAGCGGCAGAATTTTTTATTTTTTTTCAAAAACTCCATAGACTGATCGTCCGTGCCTTTTATCACAATAGCTCTTCTTTTTTTTTTTTTACCAATAAGTTTTTATTTCTTAGCTCCACGTTAGGCCATCGCTGCCACCATCACACTGTCGTGTGCGGTGGTGACAACGTTGGCAATTAAAGAAATCTTACAATTACGCTTAATATATATATATAGGACCATTCATCATTTTTATTTACATGGTGTGTATAATTCAGTGCATTGTACATAGATGTATATGTGTTGTATTTTTTTTTTTTTTTTTTTTTTTATTACGTATAATGCTAAGCTATTGTATATAATTCTAAGGACACTACACTCTAATTACATTGTTGTTACTGTTGCGATTTAATTCTTTCCGGAGGCCACTTCGAACGTGCAATTTTCCTTATCTATGATTTTTGAGTCCCTGCTACGGATTGCTATGGAGATGTTATAATCTTCCAGCCTTTCATCGGTGGCAGTCATAGCTCTTAGGATGAACTGAGCTACGGCGTCATCGCTGTAGTCGGTGTAGTAAGTGCAGCTGGTGGTATGACGCGATACTGCCACTACTGCGTGGGGGACGCTGTTGTGCAAGTGGAGGTGCTTTGTGGAGGCACGCACAATTACCGTCGTCTCGCTCGTTAATCCCTGTGCTTCGTGTATGGTCAGGGTGCGCGATCCCTCCCCACTCCCAAAGCCCTCTTTCTTCAGACTCTCCTTCTCGGCTTGGGTGTGTACCAAGTAGAGTGTCCTCTCGAGGGTCTTTGGGATCAGCGCGTCGGTGTACCTCTTCAGCTTCAGGGATCTCATACGCGACGTGGACGAGTATATGCCACTGTATACCTCGCTTAGGGCATACATAAGCGGCAGAATTTATACAAGTGGCTTATGAATATTAACAGGAGGTCTACGTAATTAAATGTAACCGACTCCTATTGAAAAAGGTTATAAATCATAAATGCATAGTTGTATCTGGAAATTAATTAAACATACAAATGTTAAACTCCTTTCTTCACTAGTCACTCAGTTACAAGATAATATAAAACAAAGTCGCTTCCCGCTGTCTTTCCCTATGTATCTTAAATCTTTAAAACTACGGTACGGATTTTAATGCAGATTTTTAAATAGATTATTCAAAAAGAAGGTTTTTATGTATATGCTAATACGCATGCATAATAATATAGTGGAAAATTTTAATTTTAATTTTTTTACTTTTCGGCGGAACGAAGTTCGCTGAGTCCACTAGTTTTGTATAAACAAATAAAAGAATATAGTAGATAAATCGCCATACTTCTCCCGCCTTCTTTATATAAGACGACAAGTAATTTGTCAGCGTGGCTACCTGTTTGTGCGTGAGGCGCAGCGCGTCGTCGCTGGGGTGGTGCAGGTGCGCGGCGCGGTCGCGGCCCTGCCACGTGCGCTCGCTGCCCGCCAGCGTCTCCGCCAGGTCCAGCACCGCGCGGGCCTCCCACCCGCTGTTAAATGTTGCAAATTTTGCTTTACGATGTATTTTTAAAGCATTGTCTGTCTTACCGGTTAAAATCCTCGCTGTTGATAAGAAATATGTTAAAGGTTGTAGAAACCATCTCGTCAACCCATTATTGTCCCACTGCTGGGCACGGGTCTTCTCTCAAAATGTGATAGTTTTAAGCCATAGTCCACCGTGCTGGTCAAATGCGAATTGGTGCGAGTGGGTGGTTGAAACCATACCAACAGTTAAGCACTGTTTTGTTTTAGTTTTAATTGAATAAAATTGATACTTATGACTTTTTTTCTTTATTTATTTGGTTTATAAATTAAATGCAACAGGTTGCGTTATGCATGTATTATACACTCTAGTATAAATAACAATATGATAGTGTACATTTTGAAAAAGTGAATTCTGAAAAACATGGGAATAACCACGCATTGCGACCAATCTAATGGCAGCCACACACGACACAATAAACTTGCGCAAGCTTGGACTTGTACAAATTCACGTATTTCGGAGCCGACCGCAAACGGCTCAAGCATGCTTGCACAAATATCATTTTACTGCTATTCATACAAGCGTGCGCATCTGCTCCATTTAAAACAATTTAACATATTAAAAAAATATAGGTTTTAACTTCTTACTGCTGCCTTGAAAAAACAGCCTATTGTTATTATAGTAAACCATAGTGTCCTGACCCGTTGGGCTGCAGCAGCGCGGAGAGGCAGGCGTGCAGCGTGCGCCACGACGCGCGGTGCGCCAGCAGCGTCACCAGCAGCGGCCGCCACGCCGCGCCGCCCGCCATGAACATCAGCCGCATCTGCACGGGGACCGACACCATCACTTACATTCATCACATAGATATGCTTACCCATACCGAACGTGAAATGGAATTTAATATTCACTTATAGTTAGCAATGGAGATCGACTTATCTTAAAGTTGTAATAAGTACATGTCTAAGTAACAAATCTCAGAGTAATTAACGAGGTAAAAAACATACAAGCACTGCCACACTTATTTCTAACACTAATCAGTTCTTGAAAAGCGAAAGCCAGTTTTATGGAAAAGTATTGAAACAAAGACATAACCACTTATTTGTTGTAAACACACAATATTCGATCATTTAGTTATTGACCATACTACCTATACAATCCATTTTACAATAACACCAAGTTATGAAGACGGAATAGAATATCATAAACCGGACATATTCCGGACTGAAAATCAGTGCTGGGGTTTAATCTCAGCTTATACTGAGCTCCGGTGCCTATTTCGTGGACTTTTGCTGCAACACATTTTATTTAGAATATAGATATAGATAAATAATTTTAATACTTTCTCTTTAATTTTTTTACTTTTTTATTGTTTTGTGTTTGTTTTTTGTATGTATCAACTTTTGTTCAATGTTTTGTATATGTATTTTGTGTTGTATCTTAAGTAATGAAATAAATGTTTTTTTTATCTATCTATCTATCTATCTATCTATCTATAAAGCGCGCGTACCTGGTTGCCGAGCGTCTCGCGGTGCAGCTCGGCCAGCCAGTCCAGCAGCAGGCCGCAGCCGAGGCCGCGCCGCGACAGCACGTGCGCGCCCAGCCCCCGCGTGCCCTCCTCCTCCAGCTCACGCTTCACCTGGGAACACATACAAAAAAGAGATTGAGTAAGATGATAATCGTTTATCAACACTTTCGCTTTCTACACTCATAAGCCCAACATTAGAATTTTCTTCTACATCATGGGGGCCATGGCCATACACAAAAAAGAATAAAGTAACACCTAGGCCCAGAATAAAAATCTAAATTTATAATTCAGACGCCTGTCTAGCCGGAATCGAAATCGGGACCCACTGCGTATCAGACCAGTATGGTAGCAGTAAGCAGGTCGTCAACAATACAGTTAGATCGATTAAATTGATAAAAAAAAACAAAATTCGTACATAATAAAAGTTAGCTCTCTGTACCTCGTATCGTCCATCCTGGTTGTTCTCTAGCAGCTGCGTGATAGCTTCCACTACCACCTGCGTGTCCTGCGTCTCGATGATGCGGTTGCCGATTGCCTCCAGCGTACTGGGGGTTGCCGCTTCCATCGCTGTGTGTAAAATACACAACTTTAGTGAAGTAGAGTAATAATAGCATACCATAGATTTTATGTTATGAAATTGTGTCTTGTGTTAGCCGAAGTGTATATTCAATATTAGCATTTGCTTAAACTAGCAGTTTAATTCTGTGGATTAGTTTGATAGTGTTTCAATATATTGTTTAGATATGTTCCTATATTTTAACGCCAGTTACTTACTTGCTGCTGATCAATCATACATTTTTATAGACATTTAATGTAGTTTTAAGACTGTACAATGCATCTATCGTCATTATTATTATCGATGACAGGAGAAAATAGTCTATACCGAAATTACATTCCTTAGTATTATTTACAGCAGGGTTACAGTAGAGATAACTGTATAGATAATACATGGTAACATAAATTAACTTAAAGATCTGACAGACTTAAAACAGCTCATGCAAAAATAATCAATAATAGTTTGACAACAGTCGAGTGTTTACGTCTGCGGCCATGCTCCAATAATTTAAATTCGAAGTTTGTTCATGAGCTGGATGGTAAGCTTCGGCAGCGTGATTCAGTGTACAGTGTCGCCATCTGTTGTATTGCGTGAAATTGGCACAGGAGGATAATATAAAGATCAGCGTCCCGGCTATGAGCTGCTCGGCTAAGGGCAGAGGTAGGTGGGCTCCTTATATCTATGGTAAGAGTAATAATCATCTATTTAAAGATTTTTCTTAAACTAAAAACAAATTACAAAGTATTGACATTCGTAAACATCTGCAATAGTAAAAATACTGTGTCGCAGCAGTTTACGCCCTTCCCGAATCATAGTAAAGGTAAGTTCAATTACAATGTATTTATGGTAATATGATAAGTGTTACCGGCGACGAGCTGCTCCTTAGCGGAGGGCTGCGGCATGTCGGCTCCCTACATCTATAGCAAGAGCAATGGGGTAAGAAGTCATACCGGCGACGAGCTGCTCCTTGGCGGCGGGCAGCGGCAGGTCGGGCAGCGCGGCGGCGCGGCGCGCGCCCAGCCCGCCGCGCGCCGCCACGCGCAGCGCCTCCGCCACCGGCCCGCGCGCCAGCTTGCACTGCGACAGCAGACCCAGCGCCACCTTGACCGCCCAACGGTTTTATGTTACAATCATATAGTGACAACTAAAGTGTATAAAATAATATATTAATAATATCATAATTTGACAAATTAAGTTACATACTTGAAAGTACGTCTACTAACACAGTGAATCTTCTAGAAAATTAAAGTGTCGCTTCTCCTTTCCAAAAGGCAATCATAAATGATTATCCCTTTCATAATATGTCATAAATTAATAGTAGTTTTGCATATGATACAAATATTTAAAAATTGGAAATATATTTTATAAAAAAAAAATTGGACTGATATATTAATGTGATCAATATTTTAAATCGACTTAATAATATGAAATTGTTGAATGTGAGCGTTTTCACTCATTTCCGTGAAGTTAAACGAAGTCAGTAAAACGAATGTCCACTCCTTACTAATTGAACGTTCTATAGATAAGTGGTAACGTGCATTGGCGTCTGAAGGTGGTAGAACCAGTGTAGTTGAAGGTGGTAGAACCAGCGTAGTTCGACCGAGGAAGTACCACCGCCACACCTATTTCTAGCGTTAAGCATTTCTTGCGTTTCGATGAAGGGGGTGGTTGCCGGCACACTTGTATATGAGCCGATCATCACAGGAGTAGTAACGTATCTGTGATTGACTTCAGATGGAACCCATGTTCTGTATGAAGTTGATTACAGATGTCTACGGGCGGCAGTGAGCACTTACCATCAGGTGGACTGCATGCTCGTTTGCTACTTCAGTCAGATAAAAAGCTTACCTCTGGCAGCGCGGGCGGCGCGGCGTGCAGCAGCGTGCGCAGCAGCGGCGCGGCGACGGCGGGCCGGCGCGCCAGCCCCGCCAGCGCGGCGCCGCGCAGGAACCCCAGCGCCGCCGCCGTGCACGGCCCGCCGCCCGCGCTCGCCTCCGACGCTATCATCTGCACATATGGACCAATAAACTCATCACTGATAGATTTTTCTTATACAAGTAATTTTGCTCGGAACACTATGTACTATTTATTTTTGTTACTGTAAATTAACGCGCATGATAAATGGACATCTGGAAAAACATTATCCTCCTTACGCAGTCGGGTAAAAAACAATAATGCGGTTTATAAGACAAGTTTTCCGAAGAAAACACAAAGAATGGTGCTATCGAGGACTATAAAAAATGCGGAAGTCTATTTTATAATATGACTATAGGTCTCAATTCTTACTTATACTTCCAATACCTATAAATACTTTCTGAAATAAATTTCAAAAGCAATAATAACTTGAAATTAAAAGGAAATTACTTCTACTTCCATTTTTTTTTACAATTATTATTCTAACCGTCAAAGCCTAACCTAATGCTTACGAAATCGACCTCATGTAAGACTCCAATACCTCAAGTGAACTGGATGTCTATTTGCCTTTATACATTAACAAATTTAATGTCGAATAAATAACAGCTTTGCTTCGGAAAGTCGTTGGACACTAACCGCATTAAGATGCGTGACGGCGACGTCCACGTCGTCCCGCAGCGCGGCGCGCTCGTCGAAGGCGGCGCCGAGCAGCGCGGGCACGGCGGCCGCGTCCAGCCGCGCCGCGCGCCCCGCCTGCCACCACTCCTCGTCCTCCAGCGGCAGCGGCGCCTCCTCGAACAGCTGCTCGTCTGGTTAACACGGAAATAATGGGTGTTGTTTGATGTTCACGTTCAATTAGAGATGAAAAACGTCGTAATATCAAGTTTTGTCGTGTTATGTTGTGATGTCAACACATAATTTTCTTTTAAGGGCGCGTTCCAGAAGCCGCTCACAAAACCCTAAACGCCCAAAACGTCGTTCCACAAGACGACCGCGGTCGTTGTGTTCGCGGCGAATACGTCACTCATAACGTTATGACTTACGCCCACGCGAAGCTCACGACTCATCTAATAAGGTGGGTCGAAGCGATCGTTCCACTAGAGATTATGTCAGTAACGCTCACAAGCTAGTGGAACGGACAAACTGCTGTCGTGAGAGTGAGCTTTGTGAACGTCTAATGGAACGCAGTCTAAATGTGAGAAAAATGTCAATATCATCATTTTGACAACCCGCGTGGTGGAGCGGTGTCAATTTCGGTCTAATATACAGTGAGTCTGGATGCGATTTATAGCCAAAAAGGTATTTAAATAATGGATTTAGATTTGTCTCTCTGGGTCTCGATTTTGTATATTTGTCTTTATGTGTGATCCAGCCACCCATAAGGAGAAAATCCTAGGGTGGGGCGGAAAGTGTTAATATTAAACGATGCGAGGAAAAACTATTATTTTTATATAACTTAATTATTTGGTCTTAATTTGTTCTTAGACACCTATTAAATACACCTGTGATAGACACCTGTCTACCTCCGTAAATGAAAGAAATAAAGAATGACACGTGTATTATTTATAACGTAGAGCGCGCCATCCGCGCGCTGCACGCGTGACATGCCCGTCACGCATACAGCCACACGTCACGCGTGCATGGGCAGCGCGTTACCTGGCGGGTGGTGCGGCAGTTGCAGATGCAGCGCGGCGGCGAAGGCGTGTCCGCCGCGCACGCCGCGCGCGCGCTGCACGCGCAGCAGCTGCGCCATGTAGCCGCGCTCCACGCCCAGGCGCACCACCGCGCCCGCGGGACACGCGTCCAGCGCCTCCAACAATGCGCTGCGTTTCGATAAAATATGGTTAAATCATTTGCGCTACCCTTGGCGTCGACTGCATGAATATTATGACGGCTTGGAATTTATGTCAATATCCCGTAGTAGTATACGCATCAGTCTAGTATAGAAACTCATGTGCAGGGATCACTGAGACATCGTCAACGTTTTTCACATAAATATCTATAGCTATACGAATATTCTTCAAGTGCAAAACAACGGTAGTAATTTTGATTAGGGCAGAACGGTGATATTATGCACCAACACCGAATACACGTTGCTTAGATTGACCATGGTATATTATGTTAACAGAAATAATTATAAGTGTGATAACATAGCTTTAATTTAACTGTGATGGCTAATAATAGTATGGCTAATAGTAGTATGAAGGAAAATATTAGATGGAATATAACTACAATATTATTCAAAAGCAATAAAAGTAAAGCGCTAAATATCTTATATTTGTGTAACCTCATAGAAGCGACAGGCAGGCCGAAGGTCTGTATGAAGAGCGCGAGCTTGTGCGCGGGCAGCCCCCGCACGGCCAGGTCGAGCAGCGCGGGCCGCGCCGAGCGCACCAGGTGCAGCCGCAGCCAGTCCGGCAGCAGCTGCTCCTCGCCGCCCGCCGCCGCCGGCCGCTCCGCGCCCGCCCACACGCCCGACAGCCACCCGTACAGCTCCTGGTTCGTGTCCACTGGAACACGTCGGACACAATACATTTATTATTGTTGATAATAACAATATATTAACTAATTCATTGTACGATTGTATGGATGTAACAATAATAAATTATACGCAAAATAATGTCAAATTAGATATATAAAACTGCATCCAAATTACTGTCCCTGGAATGAGCTCCCATAGGACTGGATACATTACGTTATATGTTATCATTGAACATTTACTTTGCATTAGCAATTCACTGCCGCCCCAAGTCATCTGAAAACAGCTTTATATAGTACAGAGCTTGTATCTGCAATCAAACAGTTACATATCTAGAAACAGGGCTGTAACATTGGTCAACACTTCTTTCAGTTAGCTCGAAAGACAATACTAGTGTATAAGTAGAAGTACAGCGCACTCACAGATGGAGGGTCCGTAGCAGAGCAGCTTGAGGTGCGTGTGCGCGACGGACACGTGCAGCGTGCAGCGGCGGCCGGTGGCCCACTGCAGCGTGATGCGCTCGCCGCCCGCCCACGCCGCGCCCTCGCCCTCCACGCCCTCCACCGCCGCGGCGCTGCTGCCCGCCGCGGCGTCCTCCTCGGATTCCTCTTGCGCGAATGCCTGTGTAGGTATTAAAAACTGTCGTATGTGAACGTGTTGTGTCCATTTTGAATAGCACTACTCTTTCTCTTCCCGTGAATGTCATTTTTGAGCGAAGACATAAAAAACCTAATCAAATAAATAAGCAACTTCCAGTTACTTGCCAACTGCAGTTATGAATACGTACGCCAGCGTGATATCTAAAGAATCCCACTAGACCTCCAGTTGCCACATTGTCAGCAGATAAAAATGATTTTTAAATTTCTGTAATTTTCTGGTGATGGATAAGTAAATGTGGTAAACAAGCATTTTAAAAATATTTATGACTATTCTCTTCAACCCATTATTGTCCCACTGCTAGGCACGGGTCTTCTCTCTAAATGAGAGAGTTTTAGGCCATAGTCCACCGCGCTGGCCAAGTGCGATTTGGTGGACAATTATGGCTATTACTAGAGCCTAATCTTTAACTCTTGTAGTTTATGCGTACCCCTACGCATAAACTACAAGAGTTAAAGTTGTTTGTTACGAGTAACGCGCGAGCATGTCGCGTGCGAACGCACCTGCCTGAGATGCGCGTGCAGCACGCGCGTGACGGCGTGCAGCGCGCGGTGCTGCGCGCGCGCGGTGGCGTCCAGCGCGCGCCGCTCGGCCGACGGCAGCGCGTGCGCGCACACCGTCGTGCGCTCCATCATCACCTGGCTCAGGTCCTGGAACATGCCACCGACGTATCTACTTGATTAAAATTATAATTAACTACCTTATTCCCACTTCTCCTCCCGCTAGAAATTATTAAATGTGTTAATCCAGATCATACACTGTATTGTACGGTACAACCGTGCTTATGCTGAGGTCAGCAATTCCATAGGTTGGACGCGCGTGCACAATTATGTATTTTTGATCAGTTTGCAATTGGCTATCAAGTGCGTCGTGTGCTTATTACATCAACTGTCATATCATCATTTAAATGTAAAAAAATGTATAAAGTATCATTTTGATTTTTTATCAGCAACTAGTTTCGTGCGTGGAAAATATAATCAGTGAATCAAAAATCTAATATTTTATTTATCGATCTAATAGTTATATACACCGCAAGAAACCATACATATACTATCTGTGTGCTAAATTTCAGCGAAATGGGATCTGTAATATTACGTGAAAGATTAACAAACCCACATACATCCTCATAAACTTTCGCATTTATAAATTTTGTAAAATACATATATTAGAAAAGATATAATACTAAAGATATAAACAGCAGTATCGGGATAACATAACTTTGCTGCTTTTAATAATTCATCAAAAATAGCTATCTCACTAGTGTATCTGAATGACGTTATATAGGTTTTCCAAACGTATCGTTTGGAATATTTATATTTACATATATATTACATATTTATATTACATATATATTTGTAAGCTACAGATTTTGAATAGGCCTAGTAAAGTCATACCTAATAAATTTGCGTATGTCTATATCACGAAATACAACCACCAACACATGGCTCGTGAAATAACAGTAGTTATACACTCACGAGCACAATATCAGTGTGGTCCTGCAGCGGCGTGTCGTCCACGTAGTCGGCGAGGAAGCAGAAGTAGGCGGCGAGGTGCGCCGGCACGCACTCGGCGAGGCACGCCGCGCGCACGCGCGCCACCGTCTCCGCGCGCAGCGCCTCCCAGTGCTTCAGCGTCGGTAGCAGGGATAGCCACGACCTGGTTAGGATATGACACCTATATTGTCAACCTTACGACACATTTTAATACTTAACGGATGCTCACGATATGCGGTTTTTGAATCCTTTTCGAATTCTTTCGTTTCCGCATATCGTGAGTACCCGTTAAGTATTAAAATGTGTCAATTTCGAGATATAGTCTAAGATAGAGAATATTAAGTCTAAAATCATAAACCTTACGACAGTTTAAAAAAAACACATTCTACACTCATAGCCCCACCGTAGGATTTTCTCCTGTGTCGTGGGTGCCATAGATACACACAAAGACGAATACACAAACACCCAGACCCAAAACAAGAATCTAAACTCATCATTCAGATACCTGTCTGGCCGGGAATCGAACCCGGGACCCACTACGTGTCAGACCGGTACGGTAACCGCTGTGCCATGCGGGTCGTCAGTTAAAAGGTAGTAGAAGTACAACTTTGTGGTTCGATTAAGGCGGCAAAACCGCTACACCTGCTTCTTTTTAATTTCTTTTTAGTGTTAAACACTGCTGTTTTGGTTTACGTTATGTGGCAAGGAAGAAATACTTTCAAGGCGTACAAAATTAGCAAAAGTAACAACAGATTTCTGGTCGACCTTAGGTAGGATTCTAATCTTACCAGGGGGATGGATTACAGCTGTGCATTGATGGAAAATACTACTTACCATCAGGTGTACTATTTGCTACTTGTAAAATGTGCAAAAATAACAAAGCTAAATGAGACCAAAGGATTTTATTTCGACAAAGTCGCTAATATGCAGATTATCAGGGATGATTGGAAGGTCATCGTATACTACGACGTGGACCCCTATTGGGAAGGACTCACGGCTCTTGAAAAATATACAAAAGATTTGTTGCACTCATGTGAAAATTCCAATGAGGTCTACCTTCCTGCATTAAACATCCTCCCAAACCATCTTTACTAGCATCAGTTTGAACTATAATCTCTTTATTTATATCAAAATAACCAAGCGTTGGAGCTTCACTTACTAATTTTTTAATAGACTAAATGCATTGTTTTGTTCTGTATTACAGCACCAATTAGTATCTTTTTTAAGTAATTTTCTTAGTGGAGCAGCTACATTAGACATATTTGGAATAAACCTATGCAAGAAAGTAACCGTACCTATACTCGGGGCAAATTCGATCTGGAATAAATGTAAACAAACCATAAAAAATCCTATGTAGGGTTGTCACCAACTTGCACGAATTTGTACACAAATGCATGTTATATTCAACGAAAGTATGCATTAAAGTTTCGCGAAGTAATTTAATTAAGAAGAGTTGATTAACAAATAACTACCAACTGCAAGATAATATGCTAAAACCAGTCAAACAAAATTGATTTACCATTATCGTCATTGTTTAACTAATGATGTTACAACCTTAATTCCATGGAGGGATTTGCAACCTATTATAAGTTACAGGTAAAAGTGAATAATAGGTAAAAGACGGCTGATAAAACAACAAAAATTTGCATTCCCCTGCCTGTCAGTGGTTGCTGGGCAACGCTTTGTTATTAAACATTCCATATCGAATTTGCCCCGAGTATAGAAATTGTTGTAATGATTTCTTATTTTCTGGTTTATTTACTTTTAATATTGAGTCTACTTGTTTACAATTTGTCTGAATCCCTATTTCTGAAAAAACAAACCCTAAATAACATACTTTATGAATCTTATATTGAAGTTTAGTAGGGTTAAGCCATATAATATACAAGTTCATTGCAACGTCATACTATCACAATTAAAACTAGGCGTTTCTGAATTGGAATACTACGATCGCATGTTGTTTAGTCAGGAACAGGAGTTCATAGCGTACGACAGTTGGCGTGAAAGACGAGGCCTCATCAACAGTGTCGGTTACATTGCACACTCATTATTCGAAGTATTAGACGACGAATTCGTGGAACAGTACAAGCGACACATAGGCCTTATAAATAGCAATCAAAAACATTGAGCGCTATTATGGAAAAATCAGACATCTGTGATCGAAGCAGAGTACAACTTTATAAAGAGGATGGAGGACTCTATGAACAAACATCACAAATATGCTGATCAAAGAATTAATAAGAGAACTTCCTTACTCTGGATTCACATCTGCATTATAGTCCATTTCAGTAGTATCATCCGACAACACCAATTTCAGGCCCTGAAATCAGAACGATTACATAATTCAATTAAATTATAACATCATCATACCTCGTCAAATTTAACTTAAACAGATTAAAAAATTAAGAAAGAATTGACACAGAGTTGCTCGGTGAAATTCCAATGAATACAGTGGTGATCCTACAGTATCGAAATATCATTGTAACCATAGCCGGGGGTAGTTGCATAATAAATGTTATGTCGGTACTTGATGCTAAGTCATTGTTACCATAGCCGGGGGTAGTAACAAAATAAATATTGTGCGGTACTTGCACTGCCGCTACAACATTATGGATGTGCCGTGATGCAGTGTACCCCGTACCCGGTTGGCGGAGGCGCGCGTGGGCGCGTGCGCGTGCGCCAGCCGCACGAGGTAGTAGTGCAGCACGGCGCGCGCGCCCTGCTCGCTGTGCAGCGTGCGCCGCACGTGCGCCGCCAGCTCGCCCGCCTTGCCCGCCTCGCCGCCCGCGCCGCCCGCCCCGCCCGCGCCGCCCGCAGACAGGAACTCGCACAGGCACTGTACCGGCAGCACGCTGGGGACGACATCGAAATAAACGAATAAATCAACCATAGAGTCCAACCATACTGTCCATAATAATGTGGCGACCTCCCGCAACTCGTCAAGAGATGGCGCTACTAGTACTCTAAAACACGCTATCGAAGTATAATACTCCGCATATATACCAGTTCCGAACAACGACTGTCGGAGCACGGCCGCTTCCTAGGCATGATCACCTAGCCTGGCAGGAGATCTCCCGCCGCCAAAATAATATTTATGTATCAATTCATTGATCATTCGTTGGACATAAGCGATGTTAAATCAAATATTAACGGATATGTGCAATTTAGTTCTTCACAATTACAGTACATGTTCAATACAATACGAAATTACTTTCTATAAACTTCAATAAGACAGATAATTATAATTCAATTATAGCTCACTTTATTCACCACTATGATTTTATGTATTTTGCAAATAATTATGATGAAAATGAACAAACCGAGTGATAGACGATTTCAATGATATGCCATATTCCACCAAGTCGTTTGGGCTTTAGCGCGTTGTCCTTGTAAAGATGCGATATGCATTACCTTCCTTCAGATGCAGTAACACAAAAGCGATAGTTTATAGCTAGGCAACCTGAGCTCGAGCCGGTCGTGGCGCAGCAGCTGGTGCAGCCAGGGCATGGCGCGGCGCGTGCCGTGGCGCTCCACCAGCTGCAGCAGCAGCGCGGGCTGGCGGCACAGCAGCCGGCCCAGCCGCAGCTGCGCGCTCAGCGTCTGCAGCGCCTCCAGCACCGCCGCGGGCGGCCGCCGCGCCGGGCCCGACGGCTCCACCATGCTCAGCTGATGGGACAATACACTTTCATTGTTTGCCGACCAATCAACGAAAATTGAAAAATCCGTACTGAAAATTAAGTGACATATACAACAGCTATTTCGTCATTGTAGTACTTTTTCACCGATTTGACACGGTTTAAATTGAGACATTTTGTTTAAATTTCTAAAATTTCTAAGATGTCATTATTAACTATTAAACGTAGTATTGTATTCGAAAATCACAAGTACCGCAAATTACAATACTGTTGATTTCGTCGTATATTTATGGACATAGAAATAATTTAACTTACGATTAGGACGAGTAACGATTCAGTAATAATTTAACTTAGTTGTCAGTATGGAGGGACGCACGTCTAAGCAATTGCGTTAATGCTGCATCACGTTTTATAACGTTTAACTGCTGCGCCTAATACCAGACGAGCAATTGAATCATCGATCGCTATAGGTAAAGAAAGCCACTCCGCGAAGGTCCTAAGTTAGAAGACTTCAAGACAATTGCTTACGATGAAAAATTTTGTAACATATGGCTTCACTGAGTTAAGAAAGGCATAAAGCTATTTACAGACCTGGCTGAGCAGCCGCGAGGAGGTCTCGGTGACGGGCAGCTTCGCGTTGCTGGCGGCGGCCAGGTGCGTCTCCAGCGTGAGGATGGCGGCGCGCTCCGTCTCCGAGCGCTCGCCCTCCACGCCCGCGCCGCTCCACTCGATAGACGGCTTGCTGTGAAATACATGCAATAAACCTTAATTATCAAATCTTTTTATTGTGGGTAATACGTATAAATACGGAAGTTTCTGTATTGTCCCAACAAAAATGGTCACAAAAGGATGTTAAGTTAATGAAACCCAGTATTCATCTTTGGCTTGGCAGCCAGCCGCGCCAGTACAGCGACGCGATGCCACTGTGTGCGTGAGGGTTACCCGGTGATCCAGCACTCGATGAGCGCGCGCAGCGTGGGGTAGGTGGCGGCGGCGCGCTCGGCGAACCCCTGCGGGTTGTGCGCCGCCAGCATGGTCAGCAGCAGCCAGCCGCGCCAGTACAGCGACGCGATGCCACTGTGTGCGTGAGGGTTACCCGGTGATGCAGCACTCGATGAGCGCGCGCAGCGTGGGGTAGGTGGCGGCGGCGCGCTCGGCGAACCCCTGCGGGTTGTGCGCCGCCAGCATGGTCAGCAGCAGCCAGCCGCGCCAGTACAGCGACGCGATGCCACTGTGTGCGTGAGGGTTACCCGGTGATGCAGCACTCGATGAGCGCGCGCAGCGTGGGGTAGGTGGCGGCGGCGCGCTCGGCGAACCCCTGCGGGTTGTGCGCCGCCAGCATGGTCAGCAGCAGCCAGCCGCGCCAGTACAGCGACGCGATGCCACTGTGGCGTGAGGGTTACCCGGTGATGCAGCACTCGATGAGCGCGCGCAGCGTGGGGTAGGTGGCGGCGGCGCGCTCGGCGAACCCCTGCGGGTTGTGCGCCGCCAGCATGGTCAGCAGCAGCCAGCCGCGCCAGTACAGCGACGCGATGCCACTGTGTGCGTGAGGGTTACCCGGTGATGCAGCACTCGATGAGCGCGCGCAGCGTGGGGTAGGTGGCGGCGGCGCGCTCGGCGAACCCCTGCGGGTTGTGCGCCGCCAGCATGGTCAGCAGCAGCCAGCCGCGCCAGTACAGCGACGCGATGCCACTGTGTGCGTGAGGGTTACCCGGTGATGCAGCACTCGATGAGCGCGCGCAGCGTGGGGTAGGTGGCGGCGGCGCGCTCGGCGAACCCCTGCGGGTTGTGCGCCGCCAGCATGGTCAGCAGCAGCCAGCCGCGCCAGTACAGCGACGCGATGCCACTGTGTGCGTGAGGGTTACCCGGTGATGCAGCACTCGATGAGCGCGCGCAGCGTGGGGTAGGTGGCGGCGGCGCGCTCGGCGAACCCCTGCGGGTTGTGCGCCGCCAGCATGGTCAGCAGCAGCCAGCCGCGCCAGTACAGCGACGTGATCGCCAGCGGTGGGGGTGTGTACCTGAACCACACAAACAAACTATAGTATTACATGTCTTAGATGTATGAATACTTAATGGCTCACCACAGAAGTTGAGTCTTCGATTAACTAACTCTTGTTACTTACACAGGTTAAAGACTCGAGCATGTATTTTTGTAGTGATATCGCGTATATAAAAATAGCTTCAAGCTTTCAATTCCTCTTTTTCACTTTGATAAGACACTTTTAACGAAAATAAGAGAAACTGTTAGTTAAGTTGATTATGAGCAATCATTTGATGTTATATATACCGATTTCTGCAAGGCCTTCGATAGAGTTAGTCATGGTATGTTGTTGCACAAACTATCATGCGTCGGAATATCTGGAACTCTTTTACGCTGGGTTAGTTCTTATTTAACAAATAGACAGTCTATGGTAGTAATTGGGGGTTTCAATTCTGACTTCTTTACTTCCTTTTCCGGCGTACCTCAAGGATCCCATCTAGGTCCCGTCTTATTCAACGTTTTTATTAACGACATCGGTAAGTGTTTCCATCGTTCTAAGTTTTTCATGTTTGCTGACGATTTGAAGTTTTTTAAATCAGTTAATACACTAGAGGATGCATTGTTGCTCCAAAAGGACTTGGACAATCTAGTTTCATGGTGCAAATCAAATGGCATGAGTTTGAATATTGACAAATGCCATGTGGTACGCTTCACTAAGAAAAAGACTTCAGTGGCTAGAAATTATTGTATTGAAGGTGTGCCACTGAAAGAGGTCGATCATATTAGGGACTTAGGGATAATTCTTGACACCCAAATGCGTTTTAATCGACATATAGAGAGCGTTACCAAAAAAGCCTTCAGGACTTTGGGGTTTGTCTTACGTACCTGTAGGGAGTTTAAAAATCCAAGCACTAAAATCGCAATCTATACGTCACTGGTGCGGAGTACCTTAGAATATTGCAGCGTGGTATGGAATCCGCACTATGACATATACATAAAGCGTTTAGAGAGCGTACAAAAAAGATTCCTCTGGCACTTGACTTATAGTTGTAATCTCGCTAAACTCTTGCCAAGTTATAATGATCGTTTGGGATATTTTCATATGAAACCTCTTGCTCAACGTAGGGAGATGTTGGACATCTTGTTTCTCTATAAAATTGTAAATGGACACATTGACGATTCAGAGGCTCTATCTCATGTAAATATTGCTATTCCCAGAAATTTACCCAGGTATAAGAAATACACTCCGTTTGTCACAAAATCCTCTCGATCACAATTAGGCCATTATGCCCCTTTAAACAGATTGATGAGAAGTTACAACGAGCTGCACAACAAAGACACTAGTAATAAAGGCATTGGACAGATTGTACACAAAGACGCTTCAAACACTTCGACAAAATGCCAAGAGTCCCAACTTTTGGATATTTTCTCTGACCCCTTACATCGCTTCAAAAAAAAAGTTTTCCATTTGTTAAGCATGAAATTCAGAAATGTTTAATAAATTAATTGCTATTTTATTTTATTTATTATTGTATAATTTTTAACCAACTGTTTTAATTATAATAATTTATTGTTTTAAATTCTATTAATATTTTATTGCCATAATGAAGTAATTGTATTTATTTATTAATGTAATTGTAATATTTTTATTTTTATTGACATTGTTTTGAACTTCGTAATTTATACATTTTCCTATGCTATATAATTAATTTAATTTTGGTAAATTTTATCCTTTTTAATGTTATAAGATTTATTATTAATAATTCAATATTGTGAGATAAATTTGTATATAAGTGTTTAAAGATATCAATTGTAACTAATTTTAATATAGATTGATTTTGTTTTGTGATAAATGTTAACTTATAATAATAATAATTTAATAATACGCTCAAACATCATGTCGATTACACCTGTAATAGAGGTATCACTTAGCATGAATTTATTATACTTGCTTATTATTGTATGTTGTAGTGTATATCTTGTTGGTGTGACGAATAAAATAAATAATAAATAAATAAATAAATAAATTAAGTTGGAACTTGGCCTCTCAATCGGGAGGTCCGGGTTTCAAACACAGGCACGCACCACTGATTTATATGCGTATTAGAAATAAATTATCACTGCTTTTCTGAGAAGGAAAACATCGTGAGAAAACCTACACACTCGAGAATTCTTTAAAATAAAAAGTTCTCGGAGGTATGTGAAGTCCACCAATTCGCACTTGGCCAGCGTAGTGGACTGTGGCCTAAAACTCTCTCATTCAGAGAGAAAACCCGTGCCCAGCAGTGGGACAATAATTGGTTCACGAGAGTTATCTTCATTACAATAACGTGTGACATGAGTTACCCAGGCGGCAGCGTGATGTTGTCCGGCGGATGGAACTGGCACAGCTGGAAGATGTAGTCGGCGATCTCCAGCTTGTCGACCTGCAGCGGCGCGTCCTCGGGCGGCAGCGCGCACGCCCGCCGCACCAGCTGCTCTATCAGCTCGAACACCTCCGTCGGGGACACCGGGATGTCCTGTCGTACAAATTAATTTTATTACCTGTACATATATAAAGAAAATAGGTTTTCTTTATTTAGTTTCTTTTTTAATTTGACATGTCTGTCTAATTTTAAAACTTCAGAATATATTTTGTGAAGAAAGATAGATTTGGTGGAATAATAAACTTGAAATGTCGTTTCTTATTTTCAAAAGCAACACATTTGTTTATTTTCCAAATCCCTAAGATATAATCTTATACATATTTGAAAAAAAAAACGCTGGTTTTTAATATATTATTTAATGTATTGTATTAAAATTAATTGATTTCTTACATTTTAAACTTAATGACGCTATGAAAAATCAGTGGCAATCAAGTGGTCAATCAATCAGTGGTCCCGTGGAATATCAGACACTATGTGAAACGCAATGGGATCCGGGTTTGATTAAAAGCCAGACAAAAATCTGTATAATCTTTTCTAACACTAACCTACAACACGATTATTATAAAATTTGTTTATTTCAAGAATTTAATTAAACCAAAAGTTTTACTGGAGTTTAAAGACATTTAAAAATAATTCAGTACGAACAATAACGTCATAAAGCATTCTTGTTTCGAAGTAAACAAATTTTATTTCCTCATTAACAACTTCTTAGCATAAATACAAAATATTGACAGTATTCGAACACCGTCGGAAATACCTTAGATATTCCAATAAAGATGAGCCTGAGCAGCGTGTTCTGCGGCAGCGGCGCCTCGGTGCAGAGCCGGTAGATGGCGGCGCGCTCCGACTCCGGCGGCCAGTTGTCCGGCTTGCTGTACGTCTCCGCCGGCTCCACGAACATTATCTGAGGGGATACGAGGTATATGCGCCAGTAAATAATATTTCTTCTAATATATAAAAATGTAAATCAGACAAACATTATATGTGTTCTATAGAATCGTAAATTATTCATTTGATTATGTGATGATCTTTAGCAAAGTTGTTATTCATGAGCACGCGAAGGTTCCTGGTGTATTTTTTGTGATGGCGTAGCAACGCGCGCGCGTTCAACTAATTAATTTATAAGGTGGTTATAAGGTATTACCGGGTGGTAGAACCAGTGTATTTCGATCAGGGAGATTCCACCGCCACACTAATTTGTAGCGTGAAGTAGTTTTTGCTTGAGGTGGAAGAGTGTGTTTTTGGTTCACTTTTATATGAGGCGACCATTTCACCGCACCAGTTATCACTTTCGTCAGGTGGATTGGCTGCTGTCCATTTACCTGGTGGTAACCCTTAGTCGCCTTCTACGACACCCACGGGTACGAATAGGGTGGTCTATTCTATGGCGCCGGAGCCACACGGCAAAAAGTTTCTTTGGTTAGAACCCTTGTTCTGCAAAAAGTTGCTTACAAATGCCCATGGGCGATACATGAAGTACACCAGGTGTATTTCATACATGTCTCCTACTACTATCTTATTAACAAAAACTTTAACAACACTTGCAGTACGGTTTACGGTTTAAGACATTTATTTCTCAATCGAATACAATTCATTTAACATGAGAAATACAAATTACAAATAATGTAGGTACGGTACAGACGTAGATTGGAATAATATTATTGTGAAGGTATTAAAAGAAATATGCACGCACTAATTACATATCAGTTTACAATAGCAAGTTGATAGCAATTGTGGTTAATAGCATAAACTATTTTAAATAATTGAATTAAATTTGTTTTTAAAATATAGAGAACAACACTTGCATTCCGCCAACCTTATTCAACGCCAGCTGATAGTCGTGCCGCGCGGGGCGGTAGACGGGCGCGGCGGTGTCGAGCAGCCAGCCGAGCGCCTGCTGCTGCAGCGCGCAGAGCGCGGCGCGCAGCTCGCCCGCGTGCTGCTGCTGCTGCTGCTTGCCGTGCGCCGCCGTCACCAGGCAGCAGCAGCAGAACAGGTCCGCGAGGGATTGGAACGCGCGCTCGCGAATCTGCGGGGAAACAGATAGCTTGGTAAAATTAATAGTGACTGATTGATAACGCATAAATGCTTAAACGATTTGATTATCTATATGTAAGGTAGTCCCGGAGCGTTACATGGGGCTCTTCAAAAAAAGTGCAAAAAAAGCTCTCCTTCAAAGCCGGCGATGCATTGGCAACTTCTCTGGTGATGCAAATGTCCATAGGCGACGGTGACTACTTTCCATCAGGTAGCCCGTCGGCCTTATCGCCAGGTTCAATTATAAAAAAAATGGACTTATGTAATGAAACAAAAATGAATTTAAAAATTGACTATATCGATGAAAGATTTTCGTACGAAAAAACACAATAAAAAAAACTAAAACAAAACATTGTTATCTCCGAATATATAAAAAGAAATTGTAGTTTTATGAGAAAAAACATTTTTTCAACACATTTGTCCATTTGAATCTTTTAGAACATTGAAGCAGTAGGAATATTATTAAAATGACGATGTTTGTAGCAGTGAAATTTTGCACGATAAAAATCAAATTCTTGACAACGCGATTTAAAATAAATGTAAGCAAAGGCAATTTTCTTTTAGTGGAACGTGAAAAACTGCGGTCGTAAGCGTGAACTTAGTGAACGTGTTATGGAAGGCACTGTATAGCGGTAGTGGTGGCGTACCTCCTGCGGCGGGTCGTGCGGCGGCGGCGCGGCGAGCGCGCGCGCCAGCGGCAGCAGCGCGGCGCAGTCCTGGCGCGCCGCGCGCACGCACTCGCGGGTCAGCGCGCGCAGCGGACGCAGGTAGTCCTCCGCGCGGAGCAGCAGCTCCTGGGTACGTCACACGGTACATTACTCTTTGGAAATATTCATTATTAATGTATGTAATCGAAATTTAACTTTAAATTCTAATTACATTTAAAGATTAAGTAAGATAAAGGATTAACAATAATGTTAAACAGGTAACTAGATTAATTGATTACATATAACATATTTACAAGAGCGTATTCATTTTGAATATGGTCCAATTACGCGGATACCATCGCCATACTTACTTTTAAAATTAAGCGCTTCTTGTGTTCATCACATCTTAATCCTCAGAAGTACCAAAGCACCTATTACACAATTACTCACAAACATCAATGTGCGATACTAACAAAATATCATCAAGTAGACTGTATGTTCTTTTGCCACTTAAATCTGATAAAAATATTATATGATATATACATGAGCATAGAAATTCATATCGTCGGCTTAGAGTGTAAACCTGCCAAATCCATTTTTGACGATATTACGTTTTTCATACCATTCGAAAGTGTAAAAAGAAATACACAATCTAGAAAAACAGCCACAATCAATATTCTTTTTAAAATTGACAAAAACAGATGATGAGTAAAACTGTCAAATCCATAACCTCAAAAGCTCCCTGCTAAATCCGTGTAAGCCGTCATTTTGTACTGAGATTTCGTGGCCGGCATATGTGCTCGTACAAATTATTGATGTTTTCTCATTCGAAGGCTCAGAGTTGCTTATGGCAGCCACACACGATACAGTATACTTGCGCAAGCTTGGACTTGTACAAATTCTCGTATTTCGGAGACGACCATAAACGACTCAAGCATGCTTGCACAAATATCATTTCACTGATATTCGTACAAGCGTGCGTATCTGCTCCAATTAAAACAATATCATTTTTTGAAAGTGACCTGGTTGTGTTGTTTTGTGGTATGGATGATGCAGTGGCATTAGTTGACTTTATTTTAGCTACGAAAAAACTGAAAACTCACAAGAGAAATCGAACAATATGGACTAAAGACTGGTTAAGAAAAATAAAGCATTATTCGTACATCAGTTTGTTGAATGAATTGAAATTTGTACCCAAAGACAGTACTGAAACTTGCGCGCGCTCCCACACACGTTCATGTAAACTTGCGCCAATGCAAATTTGCACAAGTTGAGAATTGAAATTTGGAACTTTTTAAAGAACTTGTGCAAGGGAACAACTTGCGCAATTATCTTCCAACACACGATACAGTATACTTGAGCAAGTCTGGACTTGCTCAAGTATACTGTATCGTGTGTGGCTGCCATTAGCTTGCAATGGAGAGGGCTATGTTCAGAATTTAGCTACGAGACATGATTCGCAACGATAAAATCCGCAGACTGACGAAGGCTACCGACATAGCTCTCAAAATTAGCAAGCTGAAGTGGCAGTGAGCCGGCCACATCGCTCGAAGGACCAATAATCGATGGGGAAGAAAGGTCCTCGGACGTTTAGAGTACAGATCGCCCCCCCCCCTCACCTTGTGGACCGATGACCTGAAGAAGATAGCGGGAAACTGTTGGATTCAGAGGGCACAGGACCGGTTGGAGTGGCGCCATTTACGTCTTTTGTCCAGCAGTGGACATCAAAGGGCTGATGGATGGATGGATGGATGGATGGATGGATGGATGGATGAAAATTTCAAAATTTTAATTATTGTTAATTTTTGTTTTATGAATGTTATTAATACTTTATAAATTTTGATTACGTATGTGAAAAACCTGCTAAGTTGATTTTAAAATTATATATTTGATTACCAAAACCTGCTAAGTCACAAAAGTGATGTTAAATAAATAAATACTGAATTAAATTATATTTCTTTCATTTCAAATTGTGTCTAATACAAATACAAGTTAATTAAAATAAAAGCCTTTTCATAAAATATATTAATTTTTTTTTTGGAATGTTTTTTGTCTCTCCTGGAAATTTACCTAATATGGAGTTAGCAGGTTTACACTCTAAGCCGACGATATAATCATTTTATATTATCATATAAGGGGCCATTCAAGTATTACGTAAGCACTACTCCTCCTACCTCCGAATTTTTAATTGAAAAATGTTTACGTAAGCATGGGGGAGTGGGTTAGAGCTTTACTTACTTTTGCTGACAACGGGGATAGGGGGTCAATCATTGTAATAAATTTGCTTACATAATATTTGAACGGCTCCTAATAATATTATACTTTTTTTAATATTTTTTATATTATGTTAAAAGGAATTACAATGTATATGACCCCTCTAGCGTCCCTTTACTCGTTACTACATACCTGATAGGTATCGGCCATGGCGGCGGGCACCTGCTGCGGCTGCGCGTGTATGAGCGCGGCCAGCACCGCCATGTTGTTGGGCGAGCGCACGTTGGACAGCTCGTTGTAGATCGTGTGCGTCACCACGCTGCGCAGCAGCGCCGGGCTGTCCGACACCATCTCCCTGCGACACCATAGTTTAACTTAAATTATTCGAGGAACAATTTCACTTAGATATATCACTACATATGTTACAATTTCTATCTGTATATTATTCTGTCTATACTTTCGTCGCGCTGCGCTATAATTTGGACGGATGTACTCTACGCTGATAACAAGCATACGTGCCATGTACATAAGGCATTGTTCCGAACAGGAGCGGTACCTGATACACGTCTGGTTGCCGGCGTGCATCAGCTGTTTTGGGTGTAGGCCATCTTGGCTCTGGCAAGCCCCATTCAATTACAATCAGGCAGTACCTAAGATCCATTTGGTACGCAAGGAGCAGTGGTCTATTAATGTCTGCAACGTACCTGAGACAGGCCTGGTAGGCGGCCTGCAGCGGCTTGGTCTTGAGGCGCATGCGCGCGAGCTGCGCCAGCACCTCGTGGTCGCGCGGCGCGTGCGGGCCGGCGGCGGCCGCGTTCGCGCACACGTGCGCCAGCAGCTCCTGCGCGCCGCGCCACAGCTTGCCCGAGTGCAGCCACGCCTCCAGACGGGACGCCGCTATCATGCGGATCTGCACAGAACGAATGCTTATTAATATTATTTACCCCTACTTTTGTACACCAATTCGTGCTTGGACGTATTCGTACGTAGCGCAGTGGACTATGGCCTAAAAATCTCTCATTCCGAGAGAAGACTCGTGCCCAGCAGTGGGACAATAACGGGTTGACGATATATCTTTACTTTTATATATAGGATGCATATAACAATTTGCGTACATTATAACATGTGAAAAGGTTATGAAATGTCAATACATTTTCTTTTTCCCCTCAATATCAAGAAAATGACAATATATTTTCTAACTTTCTCACATGTTATAATTTGTTAACTAGTGGGTATTGTCCCACTAGTGAACAAAATACTTATTATTATAGTATACATACATAATAATACTAATAATAGAGGATTGGAAAACTAGAGCTTTAAGTAAAAGGACTTCACAAGATTTTTAAACGAATGTAGGGATTGGGCATAACAAATAGATACAGGAAGAGAGTTCCACAACTGAATGGCTGAAACAGTATAGGACTTTTTGTAAAACGAAGTTGAGTGGGAAGGAGTGTAAAGACTAAGGTTTTGAGTGGAGCGAAGGAATCTATCATGGGATAGGTGGAGAAAGGGGAAACGTTCCTTGAGGTACGGTGGAGAGGTCGGATTAAATAATATACAGTATAGAAGAGACAGAAACATAACATACTACTGTCGTGCGCCTACTTGTTTTGGTCGAGACTAAAACAAGTAGGCGCACGACAGTTGCCAAACGACATTATAACTAGGGATTTCCCGTCCCGATACGAAGTATATTCTATTACTAAATACCGAAAGTATGTAGATATACCATTATTAAAACATACACCATAGTGGTGTATTTTCAATAGTCGAGTATTTATTAAAGCACTTTCATGTGTTTAATATATTCGCAGACATGGAATATTTTCTTTCTTTTTTATGTGTGTAAGAAACTGATGCCTGTTGCAGCACACATTCGATTTTCGGCTTTGGAGACAGGAGTACTGAGCCCAATACTCTTCTCTTGTTTTAAAAAAATGCATAATTTGAATGTAAGAGTCCTTTCTCCTCCACGAACAGTCTTTTTCCTGCGAATTTTGAGGTTTTTTGTCGAATAATCAGCTAATTTGATAATAACTTTAAAAATTCAACAATCACTCATTAAACTAACATTATAACGAAATAACATTAAACATGTGCTGGCTAACGTAAACACCTAGACGATACAACTGCACGTCACTAGGGGACGCGCGGAGTAAGAACCGAGATGCGGGGTATTGAATCACTTTTGTTTTATGCGTCTAATTTGTTGTGTTGTTTGTTGTTATGTTGTGGTTAAGTAATAATTATTCTTTTACTTCTCTATTAAATGTCAATTTAAGATCACAATTTGAGATCAACATTTTTCTAAGAACACTCTTACAAAAAAAAAAATATAAACACGGACAGTGTTTATATTTTTTTGTTCCCTCTGAATCCAACGGTTTCCCGCTATCTTCCTATTAGATTAAGATCCGGCTGCAAAAATGTGTAGTTATCATGTGCGTGCTGAAATACACATTTTTACTCATATTTATGATTAGGAGAATAATAATCCACCAGATTGCCAATCAAAATGTGGCCGATAATATTTTTAATTAAATTATTATTATTTGATTTCGCGGGAAAAATTTCACTTATCAAATTTTGAAATAAAATATCGTTCACTTCACAGAAATAGGTATAAAGACTATGAAAAATCGTAGTTGCCGTTGCGCACTTGGCCGCACCTCTTCGCAGCCAGGTTTAAACAGGTATGATTTCGATATATTTATTCGTCCATAACGAATGTTTATGTTTTATACATCAAAATAAAGCTATTTTTTTTCTCATTATTATAATATACGGCAACCTTATTAAATCTGGCCGCAAGTTAGGGTTACTGGCTGTTAAAGATGGTAAATATTGAAAGGTGAGTGAGAGGAAGCTAGCGCGTAACATCACGAGTCTAACAAGGATAGAGATTGCCAGCTGTACGACGTTTTAAAGCTATTGCGCCATACGAAATCACAAGATATTTTTTTTATTTTCCATACGCTTGAATGTTTTATTTATATGTAATAAATGATTGAGTACTTGAATAAAATAGAAAACTATTTCATACGGTACTTGCCCAATATAATTTTCTTTACATAAGTAACCTTGGCTTTATTTTGATCAATATTAAGTTTTTGTTGTACCTAACTATAAAATTTGTAGTTTTGAAAGGATGACAATTCTTTTGGAGTATTTATTTCTTAGTCGTTCTTGCTATTGTTAGAACTGGTGATTGAGAACACTAGCATCTGACGTATGTGCAACAGCTTTAAAATGTCGTACAGCTGACAGTAATTGCTATCCTTGTTAGACTGGTGATGTTACGCACTAGCTTCCTTTCACTCACCCTTCAATATTTACCATCTTTAACAGCCAGTAACCCTAACCTGCGGCCAGATTTAATCAGGTTGCCGTATATCATAATAATGAGAAAAAAAATAGCTTTATTTTGATGTATAAAACATAAACATTCGTTATATATAATAAGTATACAGATCTTCAAATCAGTACTCACCTCAGGGAAGCCGCAGGTGGCAGACAGCAGCTTGAGGAAGCCCTTGCCGATGGCGTCGGGCGCGGCGCGGCGCTGCAGCTGCTCCTTGATGGCCTCCAGCACCAGCGCCTCCACGGATTCGTAACTACTCGAATACCTACCATACGTACAACAGCTATCATTATTAACCAATTAATCATTATTACTTGAACTTGTAGTTAGATGATGTTAGATTATTAATTTGAAATAACATATTAGGTTGACTTGTTTAAAAAAAAATCTTCTTTCTCAAATGTTTAAGTGGAAGGAGGGATCCAAACCACTATACAAACAAAAAAAAAATATTTAAATCTATGTTAGTACTAGAATACATACACGAATTTGACACATTTTGATATTAAAAAAATGAAGATTGATAGATATGCAGTTTCATTCAATTCAGACTTAGCATTAGGACAGTCAAGGGTTAATGATTGCAAGAAATCAATCCAAAAAATCCTAAAATTAACATATATATTATAATTATGTTCATCATCTTACCGTGGATATACTGAGTACTCCAAGTCAGTGTTGTCAATCTCCTCCTCATTGGAACCCATTAGTGGTGACCCGGACCCTGATGGAGACATTGTGCCTAAAATAATTAGTAATTTAAACCAAAAATGTATAGGACAAAATAAAAATAAAATAAAACATGACATAAAACAACATAAAAAAATAAAAATTAAATTTTGGTGTGAGAGGAATTTTAGGACAGGAAATGGCTTGAGTAAAAATTTCTTATTATGTATTTACCTAAACTGTTCTTTTATCTCTTCAAATTCTAGCTAGTAACTGAAAGCACTAATGTAAGATTGATTTATTTTATTTGCATGCCAGCCGTTGGATAAAACAGGCCTCTAAGGCAGAAAATAATGTAAATTATTGCATTACAATAAAAATTCTGCACTTTTAAAAAGTAACAATATAAGTATATGGTGGTAAAAAGTGTAAATATTTATATTAAAGCAACAAGAAAACATTAAAATAACACTGCAGCATGTGGTGGTACTTACCCAGACAAACCATACAAGTTTTGTCACTATTTGAGTAGATATGTATAGGAATGTTTATTAATTTGTATCATGCTCCGCCAAACATGATTTAGTGTATGTTTGTATATGATGTCTCACCAAGCGTGGTGTCGCCGGGTATGAGGTGCGCGGGCGGCTGCTTGGTGCCGAACGCGGTCACGATGTTCTCCACCAGGCACTTGCACCACGAGCAATCCACCCACCATCGTTCATTCAGCGCATCTTCTATATATACCTGGAAATATTATACACTACTAAGCAAGTTATGTAAATAGAATCGTTGAATGATTTTGAATATTTTGGGTTGAGGGGTGTAATATTGTGTCAAGTATAAGTAATAGGTGTCAAGTAATAGTATGTCAAGTTATAATTTCGAGTTAAAATCACTCAATGCATTAGACATTTAAGATAAAAGAAAAAAAACTATATTATGTATTTAATAAAGTAGTAAGCCTTATTTTTTTTTTAATAACATGGAAGTGGTAAACAAGCATTCATCACATTTATAGGAACTATTCCTGTACTAATGATTACTATTGTATCTCTATTAAGTACTTAAACTTACTGGGACAATTTTTCAAATATTAGATTACATAAATATCACACTGCCCACAGATTATCTTACCTTAATAAAGGTATCAGGCCAGTTGCTGCTGTCTTTGTGTCCAGCGTACAGCATATTGCATGCCAACACAAACACCAAAGGGTTTCCTTTGCTCTTGAATGCGGCACCTTGCTCCCTCTTCAGGAGAGTGCACAGAGACTGTGTGACGGTCTCATGTGCAAACATGTTTGGACGTATCTTCGTTAGGTACAGCATACTCATACATAGTATCGGATCTGGTTTTGAGCGCTGCGATTTTAATAGCCTTATAGATCCAGTTAAAAGTCCCAGCTGTAAACAAATACAAAAAATATTACACTAATTCTCTTTATTTCTTATGAGAGTGGCAACTGATAAGCCATGGAGGAAGTAGGACAATGTTTATACCATTAGGCACACTGAACTGAAAGATATTATAAATAAAAAGTAACTTTACTATATAACTCATACGCATGCATAAGCTTGTCAATAAAGGCTACTTTAATTTATTCATATTATTTTTACCAGTCCACCAATGCACACTTGGCCAGCCCGGTGGACTATGGCCTATAACTTTGTCATTAATAATGGATTGACGACATTTTTACTAAGTTTTAACTCACCAACTTGTCAGAATTATGAGTGTCCAGAGCCTGTAAAACATTGGGCACCAGGTCAACCGGGTCTACTTCCAGTGAGGTCCCGGCAACTGACTCAGCAGGTGACCCTATCCTAGCTCTCTTGCTTGGTGGCTGTGATCCAAAGCCTGCTGTATCCCGCTTACGTTCCACACCTGTAATTAATGGTTTCTATATTTTGGCAAGTGTTTGAAATAAGTTTTGCTATAATAGTACTACTATTTCATATGAAATGAAATGTCTTTAATTTTGTATAGGCCTATGGGGGCACTTACAAATTGTCAGTTACATTTTTTCTTACACTACCACTTGATCGGAATACAACCTTAACTGAAAAGATCAACAAAAAACTCAGCAGGTTTGTCTAATTTTCTTTTCTTAATTATATCCATTCTTTTAACATATTTCATGAATATTATACAATTCTCAATAATGCTATCCAATTGTTCAGTTTATGGAAGTATTTGCAGAATGTACATGTCAAAATAGTTTTGGTGTAACCTATGTTTCATGTGCATCAATAAATATAATGGTATTTAGTAGTATCATCTAGTGATGAAGGAATATTTTTTAAAAATTGAAGTAGCATGGTGTGAAACTGATGGTAAATGGTGATTACTGCACATAGACATTTGTAACTTTGACTTTTGATTTGAACTTCATAAAGTATAGGAGTTCTATCTGAAGTCAATCACTGGTGTGTTGCGGCTTCTTAGGATTGAGATAATTGCACCATATGAAACTGATTAGACATTCAGAAATTCAGTACCGATACAAACAAGATGGAACTACACCAAGCAAGATTGCTAGAATATTTGTAATCAAACAATGAGGTATACAATATAATGTTGATAAGAAATGCAAACAAATAGTATGCCCTTGCACCAGCAGGCTCATTCAAATGAGAACTCCAAATTAAGCTATAATATACATAAGGTTTTTGGATTTAATTTTAGGCCAAATGACTGGTCACTGTTACTATAAAAACACTCATAGATAAAAACACTTGGAACTTAGACGCACCACTCGTTGAAGGTTTATGAATATTCCTCTTCTCAGAATCTCTAGATACCACCACGGTGGATTTGCTTCCAAGAGCAAATATGTCCTGAGGATGTTGTGGCGCCTTGCTCTTGCCGCCGCGGCCACTCGACGACATTTTACCGCGCTCCATGATGCTACCCTACTTCTACCAGCTTGACTATCTATGTAGTTGCTGAAGTGATCATTTCACTTCGTAGTTAATTTATTTTTAGCATATATCATTTAGTTTTGTAACCAAACAAACATGCAAGTCGGCAAATCAACGTCAACTAAGAATTTGACATGTGCCAAAGATGTCTAAGTTATTGTCACAGACTAAAATATCAGAAAGCATTATCTGTGCTTGTTATGAGAAAAAAATATAACACTAATTTAAAATAGGTACACTCGGTGATTCTGACTGTGTATAAATGTCCATTTCTTGGGTTTACTCTACAGCCCAGAGCCCAAATGGATTTTTCGTTTGAGATTTATGATAGTAGTAAGAAGGGTATTTTTTTATTCCCCGTGCTATTACTAACAGCAGCAGTAGTAACAACGGTATTAAAATTCTCCGTCTTACTACTGGTAGTAAGATTGGTAGTAACCTAGTAACACGGGGAATGAACCGGTGATTCTTCGATATTATTTTCAGTACAATTTTGCTTTTTTATTAAAACCTGAATGTAAACCATTTCTAATCATGTAAATGCAATCTATGCATACTAAATCCATTTACTAAATGAAAGGTACCTGTTCATTTGTAATATTTAACGCAATATTTATAAATTTCGAATTATTCGCTTTGCCACAAATGACACCGTAAGCGGAGAATGATATCTGCATGAGGGTTACAGTTTGGGTGTCTCACAATAAACACATATTAATTATTTATCTAACTTTAGCATAAAACAACTGTAAGGTTAAACTTATCCGCAGCGTAAGTCAGATAACGTCGTTTGGGCAACGTCGGAATACTAAAGAGCCTAAACTCTCAACCGAAACTCTGTATGCTATGAGGACAAGACGAGAAATAGTAATAACTGGAGGACTATCTCTGCTTTAACTCCGTCATTAAACAAACGAAACAGGAGTGTGACAGTGCGGTTTCTCAAAAGAGCTTTGCTTAGAAATCCCTTTTGAGAAACTATCGCACTCCTGAGTCACGTTTACAAGCTGTTTTCAAGGGTTGTTACAAATCGTCTCGCCTAGAGACTAGACGATTTCCAGACTCCGGAATAAACAGGTTTTTGAAGAGGCTATAGCTCCGTAGACTACATTCATACAGTACAGCAGATTATACAGAAAACTCTAGTGCATAATCTGCACAATAGTTCACAAACGCCAGGCAAAGGGGTTGCCTGGCGTTTGTGAATTAAGAAAATATCTTCGATTCCATCATAATCTAAGCTGTTCGGCATTCACTGCAGAAGTGCAGAGATGTCGCATAGATTGGCAAAACACAGAGGTAATGAAATATCTCTATAGCGCTGCTATAACGATTGCCCAAATTCGAAACCGGCAGACAAGGCCCATCCCATTGCATCGAGGTGTGAGGCAAGGCGATATATCATCCAAATCCAAATAGTTTACGATAGCATTGGAGGACGCTAGTAGTTACTTCAAATGTTTAATCATCTTTAGATTATTACCTGATTATTATCTGAGAAAGGTGTCATGTTTCAACAAAAATATAGTCGGTTATATGCATAGTAACTTTAATATTTAATTCAATTACAAAAGATATCAAACTTAACACTTCATTCTAATATTTAAACTCTTAGAGGTGTTATTATTAATTTTAAAGATGTGTTAAAATATATAATTTGCTTGAAATACATTAAATGAAAAACTTTAGTTATTATTATTGAATTTAGCTCTCTTGGAACTATTGTCGAGGCGCTTATTTTTGAGGAATTTACGTTCTTTGTTCTTTAAATCATTTTTCTCCTTTAGGAAAGTCTTCCGTGTCTGAAATAAAAATGAACCTTATGCCAGTACAACAAAATAACGGAAAATACAATGTGTTAACAATTACAACATTTAAATCATGAATCAGAAGTGTAATTATTTTTAAGCTATTGCAAAGCTTTTATCACGGGCTTTGAGCTGGGTGACCGAATCAAGGAATTCCGTAACGAATAACACCCGCCACTCCGCTTACCATGTAACGCCGCCGAGCGTTCGCTCGTGTATGTAGTGTCCGACCGAAACTGGTTTTTCGACCGAAACCGAAACTGAATTTCGGCAACGGTCTCAGTTTCGGCCGAAACCGAAACCGAAACCGAAACTTCCTTACAAGGATCAAGTTTTGAGGAAAAAAGAAAAAAAAAACCTATATAAAATCATCAGTCTTTTTTTTTCATCTTTAAATCATCCGCTATTCAGTCTTCGACATTTTCACTTGAGGATAATAAATAATAATAATAAACGTAACAACACATAATTTAAGAAATAAACGTATGGTATTCAACGCGCCGAACATGACCGATCACAGCGCGATAACTCCCGAGTGCAGTTTCGGTTTCGGTCGTAGTTTCGGCAACTTTTCCTCCGAAATCGAAACTAAACCGAAAACTGTATTTTTGCCGAAACTCAACCGAAAACGAGTATTCGGTCGGACACTACGTGTATGTGTGTGGTACGACAGTACGAAGCTCGCACAGATCTAGACGAGCTGCTCGGAAATAGAATGAAAATGATAATGCTATGCAATAAATAGCTTTACGACGATAGTCCCCGATTGCCGCACGTTTCTTTTATAGGGTGTGGCGATCACATCAACTTACTTCCTTATCAGTGTCGCAACGGCGCCTGAGAGCGGCCAGCGGCACCGGCGCGAGGCGCTCGCCGCGCGCCAGCGCGTTGAAGCGGCGGGTCACCTCAGACGACTGTAATATACGAGATATGAGCGACAAAATTTTCAGGAGACTTTCATAACAACTTCCGTGACGTACAAAAGTAGTTAGATTTAAATCTTTAATAACTGAGACTTTAGTGACGGACAAATATGAGACAAATATTGCGACAGAAACGTTTAAACGTAGAGACAGCTCGTGGACCATCATTAGTCCGTGGAACTAGTTAACCAAAGATATTATTATAGATTACGATCAAAACTGCTTTATTACTTTTTATGAGAAAGTGCGAAATGGCAAATATCGAACCTACAGAAGAAATGTAGGTAGTCAATTGGTCAATCAATAATGTTGTACCATTCTTAAAAGACGATGAAAAGTATTTTGAGAACATTATCATGAATCACGTTCAACAAATACAGCATAAATTGATTCACTTACGTCCAAGGAATCTCCGTCCATGCTACTATCACTAAACAAGTTGTACAGCATGTTGTCGATCTTGGGTTCTTGAGCGCGAGGCTTGGCGAACTCCGTTACATTCGATAGTATAGGTGATGAAGGCTGCATTAATTGAGTTTGCTGTAATGGATACAAAAGAAAAAATGCTAATTTTGCTTGCTAACAACGTGCTAATTATCTTAGCATTTCAACATTTTATTACGGTCACTACAAAAATCAACTTAAATTCAGTGAGGATTATTATAAGTTATCAAGTAAGATTTTTGCTTTATCTCCTATTAGGTACAGCAACATGAAATAGATTTAACAAAATTATCCAATCATACGAATTGTTGTTCGATTAATTTAATATTACTCATACTGAGAGTTGCATCGATATGTGTTTTCACAAAAAGCCGGCCCTAAGGTTTTTGAAGTGAATCTTCTTTATTATATTAATTTCAACTATGATTAATATTGGTGACATTAGGGTCTTGTAAATAATTATAACTATCGACTTTGTTTGAGGGCGTGAGCATAACAGCGTTGTCGTCCTGTTCGGGCTGTTCCCGTGTCGTGTTGTCAGCTTTCGGAGATGGCCGTGTCAGTTCCTTCTGGATGTTGTCGATCGTATTTTGCATACTCTGGATCTTCTCCTGGAGACGCTCCTGAATGGGGGAGATGCGAAATATTGACATTAAATTATTATGTGAAATACCTTGAAATTTTGTTTTAAGATTTTTGTGTTTGGTTACACAAACTTTGTATTGTTTTTTGATTATTTATCATACCTTTTCATTTCTCATTTCCAAGATAATAGACATTTGCTTGGAAAGTTCGTCATCCTTGTTCTGTAAAAAAATACAGTTTAGTTATACATTTTTTGTTAAGTTAACTACTTTCAAAAGTAACTACAAATAATTGTGCTCACCCTAACTACATTCTCCAACTGTCCAATGGTAATAGTCATTTTCTTTTCCTTCTCTCGGGTTGCTTCTCTTTCCATTTCAAACTCCTTCGACATCTTCTGCAATGCCAGTTCTAGTTTGGATCTTATGTCGGTGCTAGTCTTTAGTTCAGACATTAGTTGATTGACAGTGGAAGCTTTAGAATCTATCTCTTTTATTTTATCTTCAATCAAATTGTTTAATTCCTTGCTTTTCTTGTTGGAAATATCCCTAAAAATATTTAAATAAGACATTGGTAATAAATCACTACATATTATAAAACAAATGCTTAGATTTTTAAAACTACGTTACGGATTTTAATGCAGTTTTTTTTAATAAAGTAATTAAAAATGTTTTTTTTTATAATACAAGTGTGTATAACACACGCAACATATAGCGGAGGAACACTGTATGATATTTTTAGATTATTTTTATTTTTAGCGGAAACGATGTTCGTCGGGTCAGCTAATTTTAAATAAAAATCTCGTTTTCAGTCTAATAAAAATAATAAATATCCAACTTAATCATATTTACTTATGCATTTGGAAATTTGCTTCCAATTCTGCAAGTTTCTTCTCCATTGAAATCTTATATCCTGTCAAATTCTCTATTTCGACGGCTTTATTTGTACATTCTTCTATGGATTTATTAAGTTCAATGTTAAGATCGGTCTTTTGTGCATCTAGTGTAGAATATGCTGTTTTCAAATCCTGTATCTCTTGTTCTAATTTTCTTTGGATCTAAGAAAAGAATTGGAATGACAATTAATTTAAGGCAATATGAATAATATTATTACACATTAACGTCATATTAATTTGTAATAATATTACCTCTATAGCACTCTGAATTTCTTGCAGCAGATTTTGCTTCTCATCGCTCAAAATCGTAATATTACTTTGAAGGTTTCTATTTAAAGTCGATGTTTCCTAAAAACACAATATTATGTTAGAAACTCATGTTCGTCGAAGTCATACTTAAGTGATTTTCTCACTAACCTCGACTTTCAACTTCAATTCGCCATTTACTTTTACTAAAGCACTTTGTTCGTCTTCTAGAGCAGCTACTTTTTCCTGAAGCGCATTGTTTTGTTCGCAAATTGCCTTAGTAAACTGCTCCTGATTGTTCAAAGCTGTCTTCAAGGATTCGTTTTCTTCATTTCTTTCTTTTATTCTATGATTAAAAAGATAACATTTTATTCAACACACTACTGTACGATGATGAGAAATTCCGTTTCTGTTATTTGGACTACTTACTCATTATCCTGCTTTGCAAGCACAGCACGAGCCTCAGCAGCTTGGTTGTTGAAATCCTGCATCAACTTCTTCATATCTGCACGTAGATTCGCATTTATCTCCTCTTTCTAAAAAATCATAATAGATCGAAATACGTACGTTATATACCTATATTTTCTATATCGAATTTGAATATCTAATATAATCTATATCGAATATAACTACCTTTTCTATATCTAACTTGAACAGATCCAGTTTTCTGTTAAGCTCATTCTGGGCGACAATGAGTTCTTCTTTGTGCGCGAGAGTTGATGTTAGCTTGTTGCGTAAATCTGCTATTTCGGTGTCAGCTTGTTGTTTTGCTGCCGTGAAGAACTGCAGCAACTGACTTTGATGTCCGCTCATTAGCTTTACTGGAAACATTAACTTAACTATAAAATGTGTTTCAAAACCTTAACTCTTTTATCTAACTCCTGTAATTGATGATGATTATTTAGTACCTTATTATAAACCGCTTAGATATTAATTTATATTACGATATCTGGCAGGTCAATTTGTATATTATCATTGTTATCAACATTTACGCTACAGCATTTTTAACTCACCTTACATGATATGTTGGGTATTATTAGGTCATTACATTACGTCGTATGTAATGACCTAATAATACCCAACATATCATTGCTAACATGCGTTTTACTTTTTCTAATGCAGTCATCTATTTCTTATCTTTATGTGCTTCACCTTATCTATACTTATAATAAATCTGTAGAGAGGTCAATTCTGTATATGAAATATATTTCCAAAATAACTATCAGGGAGTGTTTAGGGATCGATACTGATGCCAAAAATGCAATCAGTAAAATTTTTGTTTGTCTGTCTGTATGTCCGTCTGTCTGTCTAGCTGTATAACCGTTATAGAAACAAAAACTACTCGACGGATTTTAACGAAACTTAGTACGATTATTCTTCATACTCCTGAGCTGGTTATAGTATACATTTAATCACGCTACAATCAATATGAGCAGTGCAGTAAAGGGAGATATTAGGAAAACGGGAGAAGTTACTCCACTTTTTAAGCTTCCGTCGCGTGTGCAACCTTAATGGTTAAAGCTACACAGAAATCATGTATGACGGAAATATTTTCCTTAAAATTATATAAAAAATGTTCCATGACAGCATATGTGTATCTTTTATGGTTGCCTCACAATAACATATATAATTCCCGATAGCTTAGCAGTAGCCGAAGTTTTCTGATTATATTTGTCTACCCTAACGTTTATATCACACTCAGCCATCCCTAATTAAAAAAGTTAACAATATTTAGGCGGAACGAAGTTCGCCGGGTCAACTAGTCATCAATAAGTTTCGCTTACTTTGGCTCTACTGCTTTGATAATTGGCGGATAGCTTTTTGTTTTTTTTCATGATAGCTGTTATAATTGATTCAACGCTTACCCTTTTCTTCTAGACCATCAATGAGGGATCGATTTTTCTCCCCTGCTTCAACCTGTTTGGTTTTGATTTCCCTCACAAGCTGCCCAGAACGCTGGTAGGCTTCACAAAGTGCGGTCTGGTCTGCTTTGCACCTGGATAGCGTGTCTTTCAGCCGCTCGCTGTAGTCCTCCAGAACGTCGCAGATGGCACGAGTACTGCTCAGCCTGTAAATGTTATAGCCAGAATATAGAAATAATCGCAAGTAAATTATTAGATAACAATAATCAATAACATTTCTATAATAGTGTCCTCCTACTTATTTAATGTATCAGGGCGGAGCCGCAGCTCCTCCTGGTACTGGCCCGATATGGCCTCGTGCTGCATTTGCACCTCCACCATGTTCTGCTGCAGCTTCTCATGGTTGGCTTCCACCTGCTGCAGCTTTTCCTTCAGGTCCCAGTATGCGGTGTCTTGAGCTACCTGCAGGAAATATTTTACGTTACATTTCGTGGAAAAATTATATATTATGTATTATCTAAATGTGAACTATTAATTTGTTGATTCTGGCTGTTGGCTAAAATTTTCCGATCGCATAACTTATAGGTAAGAATAATAAAGCCAGAACTTTTTATGATGCGTACATTTTAAATCTGCAGCCAGTTATTATTAGATAAGATAGATAGATAGAGATTTATGGCATCTAAGAACCAATATGGGTGACCGCTTGAGAAAATTGTAATACGCAATTTGGTGTTATGGAGACTATGTGAAGTCGTCGGTTCTAGCTGTTAATAAAGTAGGTCTTTATATAGCACCCTTAATATGTCGTCTAACTTATCTCGTCATTCATATGGATGTTTTAAACAATGCTACACTAGTTGGCTGCTACCGTCCCTGTAGTTATATCGTATTAGAGTATCTATTGGATAAATGCTCAGTAGTGGGACATAAAAAGGGTTATAGCCAAGAACCATCATCAAATTAAAATCCATTTAATTCGTAAACTGCTATTTCATCTTTTAAAAACCTGACAAGGTAATAATGACATCATTTCATAAACTTACCTTTAATTTTATTATTTTAGCAGTTTCACGAGATACTTTCTCACGCAATTTTTCAGCTTCTGCGTTAATTCTTTTTCTACTAGCAACTTTATTTATGTCATTGATCTCCATGTTTATATAGCCTAAGGGAAAACGTCTTCAACTTTAAATTTACTGAAAGCACTTGAATTGTAATTGTAAACGCGCGCGCAAATAAATGGCGGGAATCCATATACCAGAGACTAAAAATCGGAAGATTTTTTTTCTTTTTCTTGAACGGCCTGCTAATCAAGAACTTTGCAGTTCTATACTACAGGTCGTCTCTTCGAGAATTATAAGCTCAGATTTACTACATTTATTAAATATCATGATTTATACTAAGTAATTTTAAACAAGTTAATTTAAATAATTATGGAGAAATGACAGTTCAAATAACAATGAATGTTTACCCTTTCTACATCGATATCTACGAAAAGTATGTTGATAAATTTAGTGTTTAATAATTTTGTTCATTTATGTATTCAACAATTTTAACATGTTTATCTGTGGAATTATCATCTTTTTAAATAGGCTGAAAGGCAAGAAGCTAAAGTCGCTACCGTGACGTCCGTGACACAATTATAAAAAAATACTTCGAGTTGAGCTGTCTGTCAAATTTTCGATTGAGTCGAGAAAATAAAAAGGTAATGTTTCAGTGTTTTGAGCTTTAAATTTATTAGTTTCGCTATAATCTAGTAATTCTCGCTTGACCAAGTTGCTATTTATTGTCATTTAATATTTTTATTTTGTATTTTTTGTACGTAGTTATGTAACTGGTTTGTAAGGTTAAGGTTGGCTTTTCAGATGCTCACTTCCTCACTGTTCGGCAGCCTGCGGGCGGCTCGCGCCTCCGTCATCGTTACCAGGAATCTGGCCGCCGCGCAAAAGGCCTCCGATCCCATTCAGCAGTTGTTCCTCGACAAAATCAGAGAATACAAGCAGAAGAGCGCGTATGTCCTGGGACATTATTTAAACTAGTTTTAAATATACACCATATTATTGGATGATAAATAAGTGCAGTGACTCTGAACTCGAATTGCTTAGCGAACTATCAGTTTATAAGTTTCTATGCTGGCATCTTGTCCATAAGATTAGCAATTTTAACATGATAATGGAATGCTGGATGAACCAAACCAAACTAAAACTGTGTTCAATTCTGAAAAGTAAACTATATACTTGATTGACTATAGCGTTAAGGTCTTAGTCTTTTATACTAATGTTTTTTAACTTATAATATAGTATCAACTTTAGTTTAAGCAAAACATGATTACTATTCTATAACAGTATCAAATTTGCATTACAAGCACAAATGATTTAAATGTTTTCTGTGCCACTGTGAATTGTATTTAACATTATGCATTCAGAACTACTGCTGTACATATATTAGACTAATTCATTGAACTTGAGAGGTGGTTTTTTATCATGTTTTGTCTTACAAATAGTATAAAAGTGATTGTATATGGGGAATAATGGATGTTTGTTAGTATTTCGTGCACAAGTTACTGTTCTGATGGATGAAATATAGCACACATTTAGTTTTTGGCTTCAATTAACGTCTAGAACAATGCACCATTTAAAGCATAACAACACATGAAGCAGCAGTGCTGCAGAAAAAAGCGAGTAATATAAAATATATGTCATTAATTGCCTGTCTTAAACATTTTCAGCGGTGGCAAACTTGTAGACCCAAGCCCGTCCATTGAGAAAGAATTGAAAACTGAGCTTGAGAAATTGGAAAAGATGTACGGTGGTGGTGCCGGCACAGACATGACTTCATTCCCCAGCTTCAAGTTTGACGAGCCAAAGCTGGACCCCATCGATGAGCAGCCCGTGCAGGCCAAGAAGTGAATGAAGTAGTCATGTAGCCATAGCCATAGTTAATTTAATAAACGCTGGAACATCAATATTGTTTAAACAAAATGTTGGTTTTATTATATGCTACACATGCCCCTATGGTTACAACATGAAAAAAAGTTGCCACATATTTGAATTTCAGTAACTTTTATTAAAGTACTTACTTTCTATGCGTTTTTTTACATCTTATACTTATACAAAATTCTTAATTACTGAAGATATTTTCAAAACTATATGTTTTTGATTCGGATGTAAGGAAATTTCATTGTAATTTTATAGTGAAAATCTTCACACTTCAGAAGTAAACCAATTTTAGTTTGAAATGTAAGTTTGTACAGTATTTTTTTTCTCCTTTTAAACTTTGATTAAGGTAGAAATATATGGAGTTTCCAATACATACCATAATACCTACCACATATGTATTAGTTTAGGTGATATGGATTATAAGTAATGATTTCTATATACGTAATAATGTCCTATAATTAATTGAGGAGAATGATACAATTCAAAATTGATTTGTCAAAAATTATAAATGCGGCGTCATTTTAAGTGGTATTCAAAAAAAGACGTTTGAAAATGATATACCTAAACGACGTAGGAACCTACCTACTTATATTAATTATTTTTATCGACAGTGTTAGCCCTCTTACGCACGAGCGGATAACCGCGCGCCTAGCCGCATTTCCAGTTTAATACGAAACCGCCCAATAATTGAAAACCGCCGCGGTTGAAATTTTGAGCGGTTTTTTAATAAATTGGAAAAGCGGTCTGCCGCGCCCGCGGTTAATCGCTACTCGCTAGTGCATATGAGGGCTTAAAAGAGTTTAGGGTCAGTACAAGATAATAGATGGCGCTAATGTGTTTTACGATCGAGTACGGCTGCTACATAACAGATGGCGTTAACCAAATTAAAATATTTTGTAATTGATAATCTTAATAACGGTTCCATTAAGATACATTTTATTTGCTATCCCCTGGGAACCCAGCATATCCTGTTGCATTCTCTGTTATACAATTTACCACACTAAATTATGTCGATTTCTTGCTATTTAAAAAACAATAGATCTATCCCACGGAAAGCGTATTGTTTTCCGAGTTAGAAAGCAGCCTATAATATACTCCACTTACCTATTTGCAACATTTCATTCAGATGCTTTCAACCATGGTTTCGGTTTCGCATGACAATAATTCATTAATACTTTTCGACTTTCGCCTTTAGTAAGATGTTACAGTGTTTGCTGTGTTTGGTACATCCTTCAAGTCATTAGCTGATGGTGGCACTATTTAAAAGCAAAATAAGGTTTATATTTAATAGCGCCTTAATATAAAATTACTGGGCTTTACTGGGTTCCAGAAAGAATTATTAGTTGAATTAAGGTTGAATGCATAGACAACCTTAGGTAGAATATTATTGGCATATTTTTATGCAATTGAAGTAAACGTCCACAACCGCTTATTTTTTATTAAACTGTGTTCATACAGGTGTAGGGCTGCGCACTAAATTAAAAGGTCTCTTACTGATTAATATTTTCGCTGCCAATCATATGTTCATAGGCAACGAATGTTACAATAAATATTAAATAAATTAGGCCCTCTCGCTCCAAAGGTGGTCGTAGAAAAACGCAGCAAAAAATATTCTATGAGCCAGAAAACGTTAGATATCTATCTCGTAGATAAGATTAATTAGTAGATCTATTATTATCACTAATTATTGTGTAATTAGGCAACGCGTAGATAAGTCCCCTTATCCCAAACAGCTGGACTGCAACCAGAGCGGACGAGCGTGTGCACATGAAACGCGAATCGCTGAGTCAGTGTGTCCTTCCAGCGAGTTAGCTCAGTATTCACTCATTCAGTATCGGCCGTGCCGCTAGTCCTATCGGGCGGATGTGTCGCTGAAGCGTTCTTAGCCTGTTGTTATGGCGGCCGGGTTCGTGGGCTCCACGAAGAGCTTCCCGTTCTCCTTCGACGTGGACGTGGAAGAAGAGGAACCAGGCAGAGTCACGCCGCATCTCAGTAAACGCATAGGTTAGTCTGTCACAAATATACGTTTTTGCTGAACATACGTCTGCCGCAGTGTTTTTATTGTTTTGTCTCTTGGTTCTCGGTTTTAGTACCTACCCATTTTATTAATGCCTATTAGAGATGTGTCTAACCCATGAAGCTTGTATTTTCATATCTTGATAAACATATACGCAGATATTTTTGAACCACTGTGTAAGCACCATAGTGTTTACCTCCTTGGAGTTATTTTATTATTAAGGTGATATCTAATTAGTTATTATGTATGCAGGTAAGTTGTTTATCACATCCATATTCCGCAAAGGTAAATTTGTTTCTAAACGTAAACAGTCGGCAGTTTGTTATCATTAACGCAATTTTTTGTGGTACTTCTACCATTAGTAAACACATTTTTACCGCGGAATTAAAAAAGTCGTATAGGTATATATAACATTTGCATCGAATAGTTTGTCCCCTACAGCTAAGCATTGTGCCGCGAGACGCCTCGTCCGGTCACACTCCCCATAACCCCTCGGCCCGATCGATAGCTCACATCAGCTGACTGCCGGTTGATGTAAGTAAGAAGGCCACATACCAATATCAAACTACAACATAGATAAAGTTAAAAGAACAACATGAAATTCTATTTAATACCTAGGTAGGTAGGTCTGGGAATTAATGTAAATGAAAATAAGTTAGAAATAGAATTATTGTGTTGGTAGGGAAGAGGTAAAATGAGATTTTACGAATCTAACAAAACTGTTCTTTATTCTTTCACTCAATTGGATACCATACAATTCCATGCCATGATGAGAACACTAATGATCGAGTTACCCGATCGCCACTACCAATATTGCAATGTAGTAACTGAAACCATTAACAAAGGCTTGTAATTAATAGCGAACGGTGAACACTCAATTACTTAGACTTCTGTTTAAACGCAACTGTCTGTATAATAATCGGGTCAAATTAATTGTGTATAAACAATAGCAAAATAAGGTCGACAGTTATTTAAAAATATATATACCTAAGCCTACAATAATATGAATACTATTTTTTGTGACTGTAAGTGACTGTAACTATGTAATTGAAGCTGATTCTAGAAAAGTTATTGCGAGTAAGTGTTAACTAAAACACAATTCTATTTTAATTGACATGACATAGGTACTTATAACCATAATCATACAGAAACACGTCTTATTTGCCTGGCTTTATAAACATTTCATTCTCCGTTGCTTTCGATTTTAAAAAGTAAATCTACAAAAAAAATTAAAAAAATGGTTGTAAATAAACTACACGGATTCTTATAAATAGAACTAGGTATCGGTTTTTAATACATTATCCCTCCACGTAGTTCCAGTGACCTTTAAACGATGTACATACCTAATTGTGTATTGAAAGATTAAATCACCGTTAAATCCTCTACCCACCTTACCCTGGAGGATGCCCTTTAAATCTTATACCAGTTTGGATTATATGTCAAGGGCATCCCTTTTATAGATCGTAGGCATCTAAATATACTCCCGTTATGAATTAATAATAAAAGGCTGACCGCTTTTGATCAAAGCCGATTTCAAAAAAACATTTAAATTGTGTATGTATGATTTTATGTAGCAACAGAAATATGTAAAGCTTTAGACAATTTCTCGTCAACCCATTATTGTCTCATTGCTGGGCACGGGTTTCTCTCAGAATGAGAAAGTTTAGGCCATAGTTCACCGCGCTGGCCAAGTGCGACTTGGCGAGGTGGTGGTTAAGATGATTTACTGTCATTATGTCATTAAAATCAATGAACATTCATTATCAATTAATACTTGAATACAGGCTTAAACTTTTCCAATCTGAGGAGACCCAATTCTAGTATTGGAAGAGTGTATTCCTCGATCTTTATAGATCATATTTTGTAAAACTCTCAAAGAAAATCAATGGTTACGTATTCGGTATGTTGGTTAGACATACGGTACATTTACTCGTCGTATCATCAAAGAATTCCTTCCTGTACAATATCTGTCACATTTAAGATATCTCATGTAAGCCGACGGCACCGACAGGCCGGTGTACCGCGTTAGATATCGTGCCGTATCATTATCTTGATCTTAGGTTTATAGAATACATAGTTTTACTCTTTAAATTTTTGTAAAACATTTGTATGTTTCAAAGATAGGGCATGTTGTTATAGCACATATTCTTCGTTAGTTTTGTGTAAACGAGCAGAACATATTATAACCTCTCTGTCCATTGAGAAGGTTAAAAATAAAAGCTTTTATTCTTATTCAAAGGTCTCCTTACTAGCTAATGTTTTTGATTTCTGTTTATATATAAGAAATAGGGAATTTCAATGTGTGGTGGCAATAATCATTTTCGAGAGAAAAAAACGTTAAATGGCCTTACTGACAAGTATCGACAAAAACCTCTTTTACGTATGAAATACGGAATAAAACATGACGGAAAGATTTGTTTCTCATTTATTCTGCCTTGCTCAACCCAGAGTTTAGTTGTGATACAAAACATTTGCCGCGTTATCTCTCCGAGTAAACTGATAGTAAGCGCTGAATAAACACATTTCCTGTAATACTCTTAACGAAGTACCTACCTGAATTTATTTTAGAAGGTTGTAACATGTGTAAGATTCTTAATACCTACTCTGGTCTATTTTAATACTTAACGGGTACACATGATAAGCAGTTTTTTAGTCTAACATCATATACTGTAGACTGTAATCGATTCGGCATTTGGTATTCCTTACCTGTGTAAAAGTGTGATGTATCGTACTTCTTAAAAAATGTTTTTACATTTTATTTGAGAAACATTAACAATATTAGTTTTTTATATCTCTTGGTATGAAAATCTATATATTAATACGTGAAGTAAAAACTTGGGGTGCATTTTTAAGTAAGTTGTCGCTTGTGTTATAGTTGACATAGAGAAGGACTGCAGAATACTTATATTTTTTTCAAATAATGCATAAAACATACATAAAATCAACGAATAACACATTACACACACTACCTCGCATTTAACACAAAGACATACATAATAAACGAAATAGAACATTCAAGGTCTTACTATGAAAACTAAACGTCAAAAATGTCAGATGTCTTTGTCAAAATACCCGCTATTGCTTTTAAATGCAGCTTAGCAAATAAACCTTTTTACGTTTAACGGGTGCGTTCAAAATAACTTTAAAATTATCGTGCTACTGTGGACAGTATGAAGCTTAGTTTTTTAATTTAAATTACGGTCGTATTTCGACCGTTGCGACGGGTGACTAGTAAAAATAATATTATTACCGGATAGTGAAATTTTAGCGCACAGTCTCATGCGCACATTACAGGGTTTACTATAATGTTTCGTGCTCGGAAGAGATGTGAATCAGTCCGTTTGAATCCGTTAAAATCCCATCTTCTTACACAAAATGCGTGGTCCCCATTTAGAAGTTACTAATGTTGCTGTTGTGTACTCCTGGATATACTTTACTGAATACAGATAAAACAGGAAAAATATTCCCTGAAAACTTTAATAACAGTGTGTTGCGTATAGGCTGCTGGAAGATGGATTTCTTTGGAATAAAAGACGATAATTTTGATAAACAGCGGCGCGGGCGGCGGCAGGGCAAGTGCAGTGTCTCCGGTGGTCGATCATCGGCGAGTGATTTATGCACACGAGGGGGGCGGGGTGCTGGCTCAATGCAGCGACGCGATGGACAAACTACATAAACACTTGCTTTGCCGTTGTCCTCGCACATATTTATTTCATAACATTATTGTTTACAAGTTCAACTCAAGTTCATATTATTAGGTTACAGACGACATTACTGAAACAAACTACGCCTAACATTTGTCGTGCACACAGTGCATTACTAAACGTACTAAAGTCTATTAATCATCTGTGGGTAGTGGCGCATCCAAGGAGCTGAGTGGAGTAATCCTTGTCCTAAAATTTTAAATTGTGTATTTAAGTCCATTCGCGAACGTTGAGGATGACGAAATTTCAGTAACAACTTCTAATAATGTTATTTCATGATTTAATTCACTAGTTATTTCATTTACATTTTTTTTATCTTTGGCCATAGTCATTATGAACATTGGGTCATATTAGGTCTATGTTATCTTCCGGACTGTGCTTGTGATTTAGCATATCACGGGGTCTACAAGAGAAAAAGCAAAATTGTGACATTCCTAATGAATTCTCGACTTACGAGGACAATTTCGAGGTGTTTAACATATTGCATTATTATATTCTTTTTTTTTTTGTTTTCGAGGGGGAAACCTTCAAAAGGTACCCGTAGCCGTGGGAGCGACGCAGGGTTATGTGGGATTTTTACCGCACTAAAACCCCCCCGGTGGCCGTCCTCGGCGCTGAAAAGGAGGACTCCGGGATCTCGAAACGACTTCAACCGGAATCCTCCGAGCGCGTTGCCCCATCGGGCTCCTGTCAGATGGGCGGCTGGGCCCACCGCTCCGTCTAGTCTTTACGACGGTATGCGACCACACATACCGCCGTCCTTCCCGGGATTGCCTGACCGAACGGTTCGAGCTTCCACTCTAGCCGTCTGCAACCCCGGAAGCCCCTTTTAGTCGCCTCTTACGACAGGCAGGGGATGCCGTAGCTCTATTCTGATCCCGGAACTACAGGGCGTACATTATTATATTCTACCATTCCTTCTGCAGAGATGATCTCCATTTTACCATAAAGGTGAAAGCAAACCACCATTCGTTTCACCAAACTGGGCCAAACGAATTCTGGATTCGCCAATGTTTTTAGACATCTGTAATCAACCCAAATAGAATTAGCGCCACTTGCTACTGGCCATAGACGCGGTGCTTACTTTGAAGACTAAATTGTGATAACTTGTGTTCCAGGTACATTCGTGTCGTCCCCTGTCGAACCGTTCGGTCAGGCAATTCCGGGAAGTACGGCGGTATGTGTGGTCGCATACCGTCGTAAAGACTAGACGGAGCGGTGGGCCCAGCCGCCCTAGTATCTGGGAGGAGCCCGATGGGGCAGCGCGCTCGGAGGATTCCGGTTGAAGTCGTTTCGAGATCCCGGAGTCCTCCTTTTCAGCGCCGAGGACGGCCACCGGGGGGGTTTTAGTGCGGTAAAAATCCCACATAACCCTGCGTCGCTCCCACGGCGTCGGGTACCTTTGGAGGGTTTCCCCCTCGAAAACAAAAAAAAAAGGTACATTCGTGTGCTAGTGGTAACGTTGCATTCGAACATCGGAAATCCTTTCATCAATGAAACTTATATACCGAATAAGTTTAATATACTAAATATAAGTAGTTCATTTGAGACCACCATATTCGTCCTCCGTTTTTGCAATGGATCTCTGATCTTCAGATAGTTCTACTGTTTCATATTAATTTGCTTATAGATATCATTTAGCGGCAACGACCGCTTGTTATCCGGTGGAAGGCATGGTGGTTTGCAACTTCAATCGTTAAAAAAGTATTCTATCGATCATTGTATAGTTCAATATCCCTGTAAAATTACATAACCAAATACTAGCTTAGTGATCGTAAGCAAACAGCTGTAGCGAGGTGGATCGTCCGTGACGCCATCGCCATGACACTGATTGTGCTAAACACAAAGCGAGTCGTATAGTTGTGCTGGTGCCAGCCCGTGAGCGTTCAGTCGCCTTTTAAACTTTCGTCCAACAACGTACTCGATTTTCAGTGAGATTTGTTGTTATAATTAGTGAAAATTGTGACTTAAGTGTTTTGCAATTTGAGGTTAGTGTTTCGATGCGCTCCCAGCGATTCCTCCTGCAAAAGAGATCTGGGTGGCGATTTATATTCCAGAAGGTGTCATTGTGGTTTGTCATCGAATTAGTTGCGCCGTCGAATTATGAGTAATCTAAGAAATGCATTGGTGCAATAGTGCCAAATGTCTCGGATGTGAATAACATTTACCTATACCCAATTTTACTGAATTATTTCAACGTCACCTTCTACTTTGCTACGCATATTTCAGCATATATTAAAAAAACAAGTCACGTGTCTATGGTTGTTACGGTGATTACCGCACTAATGGCGTTTGCCTGATAAGAATGCAAAATACATCAGCATGAATAATACCTATATTTTTTATAGGAAAGCCTTTGTAACATCTATATGAAATAGTTAAGAGCAATATTTTTTGTTCCTATTGATACACTACCAATTCCATAAACAAGACTGATAATACTTAAGATACAAATAATGTCAGATTGGATTGAAGCATACAATGTAACTCCACAAATTAATAATTCTTAATATAATTAATTTTCTATTGATTATAGGTAATGTTACAATTGACTTAGTAATTTGGCAAACAGCGTTGTTGATAATAATAAGTACTATCAGTATGTCTTCTATTTAAAACATTCTCTGTTAAACCAAACGTCTACAAAACTGACCAGATTAACGAAGTAGGTATAGAAAAATCAGAAATATTTTTAATTTCCACACTTTGGCTGTTACAAAGCTCATGTACATATGGATATAAACAAAGGTATTTCGTTAATCTTAGGGAAAATATACTTACTTCCTTTAAATAAACAATCGCTACTGATTTCGAGAGCCTTTAGTATTAAACTGATACGTTGTATTCTCACGTTTTTTACAAATCTGGGCATTATTTTACGACGTATTCTTGCGTACATTTCAGAAAAAGTTGACACTATGCGCTCAGTATTCGTAAGGTGATTTGTAAATTTTAGGTCTTTGACTCGTTGTATCCGAATGGTGGGCGGTTGGCAAGCTTCCCTTCTCGAAATAACATTTCGTGCCGTCGTCTCGACACCTAGCACTTTTAATAATTATTCCGCCAAAGTGGGCAATATGGAATTTGGAAACTTCTTGAATACGAGGCAAATGCTTTGTCACTATGCGATTATTAATAGAATGCTGTTTTCGTGAACTTGAAGAGTTTGGTCCGAGGACATTTATTTTGGTATTTCATTGACTGCGCGGCATCATTAATTTGGGAATTGGGAATTTTATTTGGATTCATCGATTCAATTGAAGTTTTTAATTTGCTTGGACTATAAAAGGAGTAAAATTGTATGGCCATCGAAAACTTTAACAAAGCAAATAAATGTAATATTTTATATTCACCGAGAATCAGAAAGAAATTAACAATGGCCGTTGATGTTCAAATTAAATTTTAGATAGACCAGTTAACAATTATCTGATATTATGTATCGCTGTGAGGAAAGAGCCGTCAACATAAGTTTTATGGAGTGCAAGCTAACACTGTCCGTGTCAGAATTAGATAAACGATGCAAAGATGTTTTGCAGGGAGGTATGGCTCTACTGGAATTGTACCACAGCATCACCTATTTCTAGCGTAAAGCAATTCGTTGAAGGTGCCGGTGCTTGGTGCCGGTTCAACTTCACATGAGGCGACCATCTTAGTCCTCGGGAGTAGCAATATCTCTGTGACTGAGTTTGGGCACCAAAAACTATTTATCATCAGGCGTAACTACATTTGCTACTTCAGACATTTAAAAAATAAGATCATAGACGAACATAATAGATCATAATCTTTTCTAGAGATTTCTGTCACCTTAGACATGATTATTGCTTAGGGGGCGTTCAATAATTACTTAACCCCTTCCCCTTCGGTGAGATGTAGTGAGGTTTGCCCCCCCCCCCCGTTATTGTTTAAAATTGCTAGAGAAACATGCTTTACTTTATTTAATTCACTAATTTCGGAATTTCGGTGGTTTCTTGTAGAAAATAAATACGTATTTTTATTCTCTGTAATCTCCATCCCTCGACGTGATAGTTGTGAAGATTCAACTAGACTCCCTCTAAATGTCTAAACTTAACTTTTAGTTAATTATCTAAAATCTGTTAAAATAAGTAAGTAGTTTATTTATCAGATTAAAGTTTAGAAAAACATTTGTCAGTCAGTCAGTCTCTTAGGTGCTACAATTTAAATGAATAAATGACCTCGACATTTTTCATCGCACCTTGTTGAAACTTTTCAACCGAGTGAGCCAGTTTTAGGGTTGAAGAGACTGTCTAAACATTCAGATCTAGATACATTTGTTTATAGTGATACCCTTTAACCCTTTTTCGTATCTCTTCTTCAGCAATACGTACTGGTGTTGTATGGTGCATTTACTGAAAAATCTAATTGCTAGCAGAAAATTATTATCATATTTATTATTAGCATCTTATGTATTAAGCTAGTGCATAAACTATGTGTAAATATCAATTATCAGAAAAATCCGAAAAGTAATTTTAGCGCCAAAAAGTACCGATTTTAAAAAGTAAGAAACACACAAATGCGAGAGGCTGCATTTGTAAAATTTATTAGTTAATAAGATAACATTCAAAGAAATTTGGAGATATATGATGGCTGTATTTTCCAATATTCTGATTACATGGAATTATTTTTACGTAGGCAAACGACTGCCATGTCTGCGAACGACTTTCTATTGGATTTATTCAAACATTTTTTCCTCCGTTTTGACGTATTGTCAGATTGAGCTTTCTAACAGCAGGCATAGGCATCCCTACTCGGCTTGCCCTTCAGTCGCTCGGTTCCTCGCTACTGGGTCAAGGCTCATATTTCCGTTTGGATTCTGCGTATTACAGCTCTAAAAACGTGTATCTTGTCTTGTGGTACTGTATTCAAGACTTTTGGTGCTCGATTTTGGGCTATGTCTCTGAGCCACCTTTACATTTCTGTTACTTTTTGGCAGAGAACGGTTAATTACTTTCGTTTTTATTTTTACCATATGTGGAATTATAAAACAATTTTTAAATTACATGTAGCTGCATAATTATTAGCTAAACATACCTATATAGTGGAGGAAGATAAATAATTGCATCTTGCTGGAATTATTTCTGAGCAATTTTAGCTCTGTTATTTTACTAAAATGTTCTGCGTTATTTTGAAATACTCTGGCATCTATGTATACCTATGTATGTATGACGGAACTTGGTGTGATTTCATCAAATTTTGAAGATGGTAAATCATTTTGCTGTTAGAATACGAGTTAAGCGCTGTTGTGTTTTGGTCTGAGGGTGTAGTAAACGAGAGATGCTTAAGCGAGGCCTATTTGGCCCTCAGCAGCAGCAATGCATTTGTGGCCATCAGATGGACTGCACGCTACTACTTCAATGGAATTTCATAAAACAACTGCCGTACAACTGTAGTTTGTATTGTCACTGGTTCTCGATTGTACATTAAGATTAAAGCAAAATTTCTTCAAAAATATACCGTTTAGATACAATTTCACAAGCGTAAGACAGTAGGTACACGGATTTTTATGGGCAGGTATTGATTTAAATCAGCTATTGATACACACTGATTTATGTTTATATCAATATCAGGTATATAAAAGATACTAGCTGTTTGCGATACATTAAAAATTGCTGATAAATATAGAATCCGTTTCTCTTATCAGAGGAAAGCGCGACATTGTGATAATAGGATACTGTTCCTATGCTTCAGATATTGAGTTACGCGTTTCTGCGAACACTTTATTGAAGAATATCTAAAAACGTTTTGAATATGACCAAAGTGATCATTGATAAAGTGATAAGATTCTCCTTCGTGTTGTAATACCTACTTATTCATTTATATGCTAGCATCTAACATGCCCAAATTAGCAGTAGCTATTAAAATAGCAGGAATATATTTAACCCCTTTTAAATATAAATATCACATACAAATTATATCTTAAATGTGAATATACCATAAAAATGTGTATAATATGTATTGGCCTATTTCAAGTTGGATTTATTCGGCGTTTCGATGAAAGAGCGTGGGTTCCTCCCGTGGCAAAACATCTATGATCACCTTCAGAAAGAACTCCTGTTCTGCATAATTACATGGAATTCGTGACAGATGTTCATTAGCATATCACTAGAGTAAAAGACTTCTTTACTATGATATCACCGAGCATTTACAATGATCGCAGAATTGAAGAGAGTAATTGTATTCACCAAGTATTATATAAATAAATCCATTGTCTTTTTTCTATCTGGTATATTATACATAGCTAACTTATTAATCATTAAATAAGTAGTACAATAAATCCATATTTCGATATAACATCTGATTAATGTCTAATAATATCATATCCGTTCGCCTCTATGATATTTTTGTAGAATCTTCTTGTGTCCAATTTTATCGGCCGTTACAGTGATCGAACGTCCTATTTATGATTGCAAAATATCCGATTTTATTTGTGCTGATTGACTTTCAGAAGATTACCTTTGAAAGCCGCCGACGCGGCGGCAATTTCGCTGAATCGCATCTTTTATAAATAGTTACATGTTTAGTTTCCGCCCGGAGCAGACTTATTAAGTACTTATTTTAATCAGATCAGTGCTAAATTTACCGGGGGTCACCCTCAATGATCAATAATATTTCTGTTTACTTACCTTCACGAGCATATTGCCAGGTAAAACTTCTTTTTTTGTTTTAAATTTAATTCCATTTTGTACAAAAGCTTTCTTATTTATAAAGGTAAAGTTCCTAGCGGGGTGAGAATTTCAAAATTTTCGAAAAGTTGATAATTGCAGTGAATGACAGGACAAGGACGGTCGTTAATATAATTTTAATATCATTTTGTCGGTTTTCGGTAAATGCTCGTAGTCTGAAAAATCATCGTAGGTATAATAAATTAGTTGTTAGTCATGTCATTATTCGTGTCAATTGTTTACTACGACAATAGTAAGTGGGAAGGAATTGGCTTAGGCAATAACATTCTTGGCAGTGTCATGATTGAGCGGAAAAATGAAGAACGCGTGGTCTCCGCGTGTTTGGCCAATGGAAAAACTGTCACTGACCTCTCTAACAGTAGAAATAGGTATATTATACTCGTGTGAAGTAGTGATCGATCACTGAAGTATGCCTGTATTATCAACAAATGCCATTGACTTATCAATTCTTAAATCTCGTGATATAACGGCATACACCTTTGCAAGGGGTACTCGCATCGATTGTTGCACTATTTGCTAAAATGTTAACTTCAAATTGCAAAACACGCTGTCGTTAACTATAATTAAGTAGTGAGAAATGAACTGGACGGATCTATGATCATGTGAATAGTGTGTTGATCAAGATGTCGATAAGAGGCGTGCCGGACGGTTCCCGATCTCCTCGCATCATTACTGATTCATTTTTTGATGATGAAGGTAAGCGTTGATTGTAATATCACGAACATTGTATAAAATATCCAAACCTTTAGAAGAGAATCATGTTAGGTACATAAATGTTTAGCATGGATATTGAGAAATGTTTTTAGTTGATATTTCAATAATCAAGAAACATTAACTGTGAATACCAGGTAATTGTGCATTAGGTCAATGATGACACGAAACATGATTCATCCAGCGTATTATTTCTGTTATTGATTGAGATGAAAATTTTCCTTAACAATTAGCGTCGCTGCCACCTTGGATAATGTAGAACTAGTTGTATGAGATAGCATAGAATCAGCGAATAGGAGGATTCTACGTACGTTTAGAAGTAAAACTTTAAATATAACGAATTTTGATTCTTATAGAACTTTTTCTTGTTGTGTAAATAGTTAACAGTAATCTGAAGTGGAAATAGAAAAAAATGTGTACATTCTTAGTTTTATGCATATTGTACAGAACTTATAAATGATTAAAGATAGAAGACTAGACTCAATTTCACAGCCCTCGTCGAAAATATTTGGAGCGTTAATTACTGCTTGCAAAGTCCAGAATATAGTTTATGGCTATATCGATCAGCTGATCGCTGTCGATACTGTAAGTAATATGATTTCAAGGAATCCAGAACTCCTTGCGTAAATTTAGTTCCTAACAATTTGTAGAGAATCTCCAACTTGTCACTTTTTACGACATCCATGGCAAGAGGGTGAAGAAGGTGTGATGCTAATCAAGACCGATACACGACATTATATCACACTAAATTATATATTGATTCCTTTTGTTTAGTGAGGTAAGAGTAGGCATTTTTTATTCATCATTATCACTTATGATGTTGTTATCTGGCTATTTTTATTATCGAATTATACCTAGCGATTTTGAACAATTAAATTAAAAAATATAATAAGTACCTTTATACATATATTCGAATGATACCTATTGAATATTTCTAAAGATATTTTAGCCACAAATTTGTGGAAATAAATAACATACAAGTTTTTACTAAATGTTACAAAAGATATAAGCAAAAGCCTTACAGAAATGTATAAAATTATAAGTAAAAATAAAATAATAAAAAAACTCCTTCGAGCCGGATTTGAACCAGCGACCTATGGATTTCAGCATTTGTACCTCTACAGTCCACCGCTCTACCAACTGAGCTATCGAAGGCACGTGTGTTGCTTCGAATTTTTCCACTCGCCAACGCGGTGTTAAGCAAAATACTTTCCTTTCACAATATTCCATTGTATTAGTAGCTGCATGCATGTGGTGCTGTGCATGCAGCTACTAATGCATGTACGATTTTATTACATTTTCTCTAATATTGTTTAACGTTTTTACGTAGATAAATAGATTGACTTGGAAATCGCAATTAACAATTTATACATGTATTACTTGTGAGATACATTGTGTTTTTATGCGATTGCCGAGCCCTCTTTGTATTTAAACGTTAAAGATTTTTAATGATATGGTCACTATAAAATGTTTTTAGGTTAGTTAATTAGCGTAAAAACTTAAGACAGACCCTCTGTCTGTCTCTTAACAAGAGACTGAATGAATTAATAACCCACTTGGAATTACATGGATCTTACAACTATTTCTGGAAGAAAGACTGAGTTGCGAGACTTGAGTTTTTGACAAGTATTGTTTTTTATTTCATTTAATTTGATGCCAACATGAGCGCCGCTATGGGAGTAATGTAGTGTGCCTTTTAAGTTAAGTGAAACTGCAGTTCTTGATTCCCACAAATTTCGCATAAACCTTGCAACCGAGAATATGTAAAAACATGCGAATGGAAATATTCGTTACAGGCGGGGTAAAATTAGCTGTCCTCATGGGTCACATGGGTAACCATACCTATTGGAACCACAAAATTAGACGGAACACAATCTTAGCACAGCGTCATGATAGATTTGATGAACTATGAAAGCAACGGATGCATTAAACCACTGCCTTGGTTTTTTTTGACGTCAAGTAATCTAATATATTAAATTCTCGTGTCACAGTTTTTGTTGCCATACTCCTCCGAAACGGCTTGACCGATTTTTACCAAATTTTATATGCTTATTCAGTAGGTCTGAGAATCGGCCAACATCTATTTTTCATACCCCTTAAGGGTTGTCCACCCTTAACATTTTTTTTTATTTTTTATATGGCAAAACAACGTTCGTCGGACGGGTAGTAAGATTATAATATTTTAGATATTGTGGTTCTCGGTGACCAAGTTATCCTAAAACACAAAAATGTTAGGACTTTTAGATCATACGAGCGGTCATACGCTTCGTTCAACAAGTTACCTAATTAGTTGAATGGAAATAAACTTATTTCGTCGCAAGTTATTTAGCTTTTTTGCTTATTAGTAATATCTAGTCTGACTTAATATATAATTCAATGTAGAAAGAATAGCCACAGTAAAGCAACATCTAAAGTATGTTTATAATTAAGTCATATTTTTGAAGTGAAACTTCTTTATCGGGGTTGGAAAAAAATTTAGTGTAATATTTTTTCGTTACGCGCCATCTTTTTCTGTTACGCGCCATCTTTTTTTTCCGTTACGCGCCATATTTTTCTTATCCCTACCACGCGTGATGTTAGATAGATTATTATAGATTAGATTATTAGATAAAGTTTAATAAAAGCCTTTTATTAAACTTTATCTAATTTAACTTTATTTAACCAATTTCTGTAAAGTTGCATATAGTAAATTATTTTTTGAAAAATAACGTCATAAAGAAGTTTCACTTCTTACGAGTGTACGCCAGTACACGCACACATTTTTTTTTTCACTCTCTCGGAAAGTTGTTTTTCATTAAAATGCTTTTACCTATCTTGCTATCTAATTATTGCTGATTAACAATACATAATTTAAATATTAGTTAGATTGATTTTACCATCACCATAGTGTAACATGTTTATTATTAAGTTGAAAAGGTTTATAGTATAACTCTACGCTGTCGTTTCTTTCTTACCCGGAGCGCAGTGCGACGAATTTGCCTCTTTTGAAAGATTTTTTTTCCATAGCTATGTACTTACTTACTTTAACTTGACCTAATTGCTCCTATATCTATTGGTCTAAATATTTTTCTTTTTTTTTCCGATTGAAATAGCAAACGAGCACGCAGTCCACCTGGTGGTCACTGCCACCCATAAACATGTAAGCATCAACAAATAGAACATTGGTTCTATCTGAAGTCAATCACAGATACGTTCCAACTCCCGAGGACTATGCCGGTGTGTGTATAAAGTGTGCCGGCAACCACACCCTTCCATCGAAACTTGAACTACACGGGTTCTACCACCTGCAAAAATGAATTCCACGGTCAGCAAGTACCTAGAATTAGGCTTCCAAAGTGGGATAGATTGTAACTATTGGACATCTATGTTTTAGTCTAACAGATTAGATTTCTATCGTTTACTGTCGCCAAGGGAGATGAGCTCCCCATCTAGAAATGCAAAACCAATGCTCAATTCAATATATAAACTACGTCCCCTGTCTCAACCGACGCCCTGGTTTTAGCACTATACTATGCTTTCTAGGTGAAAGTGTTTAAATCTGGGCTACTCACTGAGTAACCCCGAGTTTCGATTCCCAGATTATTCATAACTAGTTCACCCGGCGACCTTCGTTTCGCCTAAAAGTCAAAAATCTAAAATTATCAGTGTTTCTCCACTATATAATACATGTATTATACCCAAACACCTTCCTCTTAAATCACTATCTTTTTTTTTTATTTGACTAAAGTAGCAAACGAGCATGCAGTCCACCTGATGGTAAGTGGTCACTGCTGCCCATGGACATCTGTAATCAACTTCATACAGAACATGAGTTCCATCTGAAGTCAATCACAGATGCGTTGCCACTCCCGGGGACTATGCTGGTCGCCTCATGTGAAAGTGTGCCGGCAACCACACCCTTCTATCGAAATGCAAGAAATGCTTCACGCTAGAAATAGGTGTGGCGGTGGTACTTCCCCCGTCGAACTACACTGGTTCTACCACCTTGAAAAATTATGTATTATTAATCTATTAAAAAACTGCATTAAAATCTGTTGCGTAGTTTTAAAGATCTAAGCGTACATAGGGACAGTCAGCGCAAAGCGACTTTGTTTTATACTATGTAGTGATTGTGCACTTAAAAATCATCCATCTTCAAGGCACTTCTTTATTTGGACTTCCAAAGATGCTTGAAGACTACGAAGACTTTAATTCTCGGTCGTTGTGAATATTAGGTGTGAAAATATTACGTTACCAATGTGTTTGTTATAGGTATCGTCTCACAAATGTATAAGTACATATCGTTTGCTAGTTTCAGCTCATAATTTACAAGAGCTTGAGAGCTGCGAGCGCTCCAAAAGTATCAGCGCCTCCGATTACTTCTGCTCTAATAACTTCATACATAACTACATGTCTATATGTTATTGCTCTTTAAGAAAATACCCCACGAATGAGAATTCAAATCTAAACTATTTATAGGTTCTAGTGTTATGGGCCCTTACAGGTTTAAAATGCATAAAAGGGCCATAATTAATAATCATATTTGGAAGATTGTGGAACCAAATTGGTTCGATCGGAGAGGTACCACCACCACACCTATATCTGCCATGTATTTTATGTATTTCTGGGGAAGGGGATATACGTATATCGGATATAGTGTGGATGCGCCCATCTTTGTATTCGGGAACGATAATAAGAAAGCCTATGATGAGCCTTACATGGAATAATTGTTAAGAATGTGTTTTTGTGGTTTGCGATTTCAAAACAGTAAATGCTCCTTATTCGCTGGGGTTACATAAGAAATTTGGTCTTAATTTCTTAACCCGGGAATACCCAAAACGTTGCGGAATCCGCGAATAAGGCCCGTTGATATAGGAAGTTAACGTCTTCTGATTTGGTTAAAAGCTAAAGTAATTGCTACTCATGTTAAATGAAAAAAATAACAATTCTGCAAATTAGAATCAAAGATTGACATGTTTCATTATATTTAACTTGGTACTAAATAAGTTATTAACTTATTAAGTTAAATTGAGATAAGAACTGATTGCATTAATAGATAAAAGGGATATTGGTATAACCACAAGTAACATCTCGTGTCTTTGTTTACATTAACCGTCGTGCGAACTCTGGCAGCGTGGCATGTGGCGCGTGGTAACTGGTAGCCATAACCATGCAAAAATCCTCGGGTGTGTCAAACGAAACCAGACAGTTAGTCCGCGAACGGCAGCCGCGCACGGCGGTCGGCCGTGAACTACCCAACGTTCCAATCGCGTCGCGTGGCACGATAAATTCCAAATTCAATCGTAATTTTTTACTTTTTTAAATGTACCTCGACACTGTGACATGGAATCTCATACATCCCTTATATTTATTTAAACTAGGTTCAACTGTTTGGTTGTAGGGTTTACTTAACATTTGTTTTGATGTAGTGCAACTTAACAGCTGTTTCTCTGGCGTGTTACGATTCGTAATGTTTAATGTCCACACATTCGTGGTTGACGGTCCTACACATTCCATTTATACCGGATGTGGTATTCACTAATTAAGGTTTAATTACATGGTGATTCAAAAATTTTAGGAAATTTCCAAAGTTCTCGCGTTATTTTAATTGTAAGATTGCAACATCCCTGGCAACAACAGTGATAATAATAAATTTTACATTCGTTTTTCAAAATGTTTAAAATTTTTATGCAATAAAGGTATAAAGAGAAAATATAATGACATTTAAGTAAATCTTTTTTAAATACACTACTGATCGACATGCCGTTGCAGCTATTCCATTCATTTAAAAATTGTTATAAAACTAATTAAATACTTAATATATTAAATTATTACTATTTAATAAAATGCTAGTGCTATTAGCGAGTATTAATAAACGCAGACGGAAAATTTAAAAATAGAATTAAACATGTTAATGTAAATATGATCAGCGGTGTGTGTGGTGACCTCTTATCACGCTTAACCCTGCCGCGCTGGAATAACAAAATATTGCGTCACAGAACACGAAATTAGCACGTTCTGTTCTAAGCGAAATTCGCAATTGATTTTGTAATGGAATAATTTCGGACGTTAAGCACGTTGCACATTGCTTTAGTTAATTTTTAATATTAATTCTGACTAAACGAAGGTACGAGCCGGCAACTTAGTGTAGGTATATATTTTTTGATCAGGCAAGTAAATTACATTTTTTCTTGTGTGGAAAATTTCCGTACAGCTTTAGACTAACGGAACATACCAATGTTCCGCATTTGAAAGTTAAAACTTCGGCGGAATGGCTATCATAATATTATGAATTATTAAAAGCATTATGCTGCGATCGAAAATTATAGGTACATTCAGATGTTTATTCAACTTTATGATTATATTGTATATGATAATCATGGGTTCCTTATGTATGTTATATATCGGCGTATGCGTATTTTGGGCGTAAGTTTATACACATTTTCAATATATTAAAGCTCGTGAGGTTTGTAAAAGACTAAAACCTAAAGGAGTCAGGCCTACATATTTTTGTTTGGGTTATTCCAAATGAATACATGAATATAAAATGAAATTAATTATATAAGACACTATAGATAATGATTTTTTTTTTACTTTTAGTGGGTACAACTAAAGTGTAGTTTTAAAAATATTAATGAGATATATTAAAAGATATTTATATAAATATTTTCTTTCATTCATTTCTGTCCGTAGCTATATAAAAACATATTTAAAATTTTACAAATCTTGAAGCAAAATGGTTAAGACATTCGTAATGCTATGGTTCCCGAGGCTGGCATCATGGCATAGATAAACAAATCGACATCACATTATTCAAAGCACACCACACACCCATTGTGATGCGGATTATGGCTCAATGCTCCACGCTCTAGAAGGCTAGTTCTGATATATCATAGCGTTAATGAAAACCGATATCATGTCATATCGATACACTAGTAAGCTTTTCTTAAAGTCAAACTTTCTCATTTAAATAATTTTTCAAAGAGTAGTAGTTGTTAAAGCCCATGCTCTATTTTTCATAGTTTCCAGAACTTCAGTATCTTAACTTTGTGTTTTCCTAATCATTCTTCAATTTGTGTTGCCAACATCAGACAACAGCTAAACAATTCACTAACAAAATATTTACGTAACTCAAGTTAGGGTAAAACTAAAACTAATCTCCAAATTATTATTAAATATTCGCTACTTCTCTGTTCGTCGTTTAGCATTCGTTGAGGTAAGAAAGAGACGACGCAAGGCAAATTGGATATGTCAACGAGTGCATTTACAACGGTCACTGAAATACTGGTGACAAGCTGTAGGTACTTCGTGTATCGATATAAGAAAACAGTTTTAACAGTTTTCTGTATGGGTTTAAAAACCTAATATCGGCTACTACCCGTTTTTAAAACTGAAAACGACTACCTACCATGACTACTCGTACGTTGTAGGAAATATCGGCCGCCTTATCCGATAATATCAAGGCTGGTCAGCGCAGTTTGTCCTAGCAAACAGATAAATACTGTATCTAACAACCTCTGTCTAGTTAGTTTACTGAAGCTGAGCTAAATATAGCGCCTTGGGTGTATAGTTTCTACTTTTTCCATGAATTGATTTTTGTCATTTTATAGTTCTTGCAATTTATTATTATAAGAGAAAGGAAAATATATAATAATAATGTCTATCTTTTTGTGAAAGTTTTGTCTAAACTGGTTAAGTAATATCAAAAATTTCTACATTCACTCTTTAGAAAACAAATTGGGACCTACACACTTTCAGTTCAACATATTCACGTATTTTTTTGTTACATCAACATGCGAGTACTACATAAATTCCGTTTCTAACTTAAAAATCCAGACAAAAAACAATAAATGCCGTTCCTTCCTGTTTGTTCATTGCCTTATCTTCACATAGAAATATTGCTAGTATTCACAAACCTTGTACTATATTAACATTTTTAATGTAAAAAAATTGCAATATAATAAAAACTGTACGGTAGGTAGGTAATAGTGGTCATTCTCACCACTCATAATATGTTCAACAAACATTATGAGCGGTGAGAAACCCAAAAAATAATATTTGATACAGATTAAGATTAGGTATTTGATTGATTTTATCCTACGAAGAATAGGTGTAGCTTACAAACTCAGACCAAAAAAAGAAAGATATTGCCTTACGAATTGTTGCTTGGAAGCATTATTTATAATGAATATATAAAGTTGAGAATCTATTTGGTAATTTATGGCACACCACGTTCTTATATTTTTCGATATTATATGCTTAACAGCATTTAACTTAATACCGTCTAACAAAGTATCATCTAATCAGTGGTCGTGTCTTGATAATAAAAAAACGGAATCCATTTATTTTATGTGTGAGTTTAAGTAAGTAGAAATCCTCCATACATATAATAAAAATTAAAGATCCGCCTATCTGTACGTCTTATAGCAACTTAGGTATATTTGGAAAAAACGATAGTTGGAAAGGTTGAGAACAATTAAAAGTTGAATTTTCTATAATTTTTAAAGTTTCTGGGTGTTTGTGTATATGTTTTGAAAGCATTGCGCTTAATTTAAAGGTCTTGTCTTTATTTTATTAATACCCATATATTCGTTCAAAAGTTATTGAAAGGTATAGTTACATTTTTTAAACACGCATGAATCCGCGAGTCACTGCTGGTATTGATTTTTGTAGGGAGAACGATCGTTTACAAAATCCAATACTTTAGTAAGATTGTTGTACGTAAAGAAACATTTGCTTAGTTTTCCAAGATATTATGCAACCACAAGTGTGCAATTGGCTAATACTTCCGCAAAATTTTGTGTGTATTCGTTTGGTAACAGCACGGTTAATTATACTAACGTCGTTTAGACCTGAAGTACCGGACACGCCAGGCTACTGAAAATCAGCACTCTGACACGCCACAGTAATAAAGTACACGCCTTTTTAACCGACTTCCCAAAGGAAAGAGGTTATCTATTCGTCACGTATATATGTATGTTCGGGCGAAATGGCTAAAAATCGTCGACCTACCGACACGATTCATACGACATTGTATGCGACTAGTTTCACAGGCAGTCCCATATTGAGGAAAATGAAAACCTTCCGGCGGTTTTCCCGGAAAATTGGAAAATGTCGGTTTCTTAAAATCTTGAATAACTTGGGTGTTTATAAACCGATTTCCATTTTTTTTCTTTCATTTGATAGGAAATTTCGTCACGCAACTTTTTCTCTTGCACATGGGTATGCTGTGATGCTTAACTCTTTGAGTTATGGGGTGGAAACCACCACCACTCCTCAAGTTTTTTAGATAATTTGAGATAACTCGGCTTCTGCCGAATCGATTCTTATGAAACTTGGAATATGTATTATATATCTATGCTTATATAGGTTGACGAAAAATTTGACCTTCAACTCTTCGATCCTGATGATGCAGGGTTACAGCTATCCTAAACTATAACATTAGCTATTTGGTGCTTACATATATGTAACAAGACTACTAAGCAGAGACACGTGATGAAAAATTTGACCTTCAACTCCTCAATCCTGATGATGCAGGGGTGCCTCAAGCCTAAACCATTGGGGTTGCCCATTTGGTGCTTATGGGTATGTTATAACAATACTAAGCAAAGACATATTATAAAAAAATGACCTTCAACTCCTCAACCCTGATGATGCAGGGTGCTGTAAGCCCAAGCCGTAAGTGATGGCCATTTAGTGCTTACGGATATATAATAAGATAGCAAGGCAAAGATGTACGATGACAAATTTGACCTTCAACTCCTCAACCCTGATGATGCAGGGGTACTGCAGGCTTAAACCATAAACGTTAGACATTTGTTGCTCACGGATTTGTAATAACATTGCTAAGCAAAGGAATACGACGAAAAATTGGACCTTCAACTCCTCAATCCTGATGATGCAGGGGTATTGAATGCCTAAGCCATAAAACTTAGCTATTTCAATCTTACGCATTCAAAATGATATTTAAAAAAATGTAAGGTAAAACATTAGAAAAATGGTTGTATACGGTGGAAAATTGGACCTTCAACTCCTCAATCCTGATGATGCTGGGGTGCTTCAAGCTTAAACTAGAGGCGTTAGCTACATGATCGCTACGTATATCTGATAAGATTACTAAGCAAAGATATAAGATGAAAAATTTGACCTTCAACTCCTCAACTCTGATGATGCAGGGGTACTTCAGGCTTAAACTATAGGCGTTGGCCATTTGATGCTTATGGGTATGTAATATATTTACAAAGCGAAGACGTATGATAAAAAAGTTGACCTTCAACTCCTCAACCCTGATGATGCAGGGTACTGTAAGCCCAAGCCATAGAAGTTGGGGATCTGTTGCTTACGTGCATGCGATGGGATTACATAGAAAAGATATGACATGATAATTTTGACCTTCAACTCTTCGGCCCTGATGATGCAGGGGTACTTCAGGCTTAAACCATAGGCGTTGGCCATTTGATACTTATGGATATGTAATATATTTACAAAGCAAAGACGTATGATAAGAAAATTGACCTTCAACTCCTCAACCCTGATGATGCAGGGTACTGCAAGTTTAAACCATAAGCATCGGCCATATGGTGCTTACGTATATGTAATGAGATTACTAAGCAAAGATATGACATGATAATTTTGACCTTCAACACCTCAACCCTGATAATGCTGGGGTCCTTCAAGTTTAAACCGTAGGCATCGGCCATATTGTGCTTACGTATACATAATGTTGTTGTTCACAATACCAACAATGAGTTTCGGAGAGGATATAATTATGATCAAAAATTCCACTTTGAATACAATTACCTGAAAGATGCAAGAGTACTACCAACCTTTTTAAATTGGATGGGTTATTTTTATCAATATCAGTTGAATTATACTCTTAGTTATAAGGTTTATATTACTTTTTCTACTTTAAATATTGATAATTATAGGTCTATTCTTTAAATAAATGTTTACTCAGAAAAAGTTGTTTTATTCGGTTAGGTTAGGTTCGAACAGATTTTTCCAATTCAGAATCTAAGGGAGGGGGCGCGGTAGCGCCCCCGACCGGTTGTGTCAAAGAAGTCTATTTTTATATGATGACGTCAGCACATAATTTTATTCATCCGAAAATCGGACGAATAATTAATTTTATTCATCCGGTCAGCGGACGACTAGCAACAGCCATAACTGATTTTATCGTGACTGAAAAGCGTGAAAAAAAAATTTTAAACAAAAAATACAACCGACTTCCATGCCACATAAAAGTAAAAAATAATTTAAATACATGTTGGTTTAGAGCAAACACAGTTCTTAGTACATAGTCCCGAAGTCGGCGCTCATATAAGATACATGTAGTTTCGTCATGATCCAGCAAAATATGGTAAGCGCCGACTTCGGGACTATGTACTAAGAACTGTGTTTGCTCTAAACCAACATGTATTTAAATTATTTTTTACTTTATGTGGCATGGAAGTCGGTTGTATTTTTTGTTTAAAATTTTTTTTTGTCAAAGCAATATTGTAACAATAGAATAATTCATTATTGTAGGAATTACTTTGAAACAATTTTCTTAATGTTTTTGCCACGTACCTTACAAAATACAATACATATAAAAGCTTCTCAGATCAAACAAAATAAAGACACTACCTGTAATTGTTAAGCTATTTTATGCTCGTATGTATGTGATTTCGAGTAATTACTTGTATACTAGACTATTCTCATGGATTCGCCCGCGCTGGTCACGTCTATCATGGTAATGAGTATTCTATGTGTTAATGGTCTGTGCCAAATTTCTGCAAAATTCGACCTTTGGTTTTTGCGTCAAAGAGTAACAAACATATATACATATTCACAAACTTTCTTATTTATAATATTAATAAGATAACAGGATATAGGGCAGCCTAATGGCACATAATCGCATTAAGCGCTTAATATTATACATTAAAGTAGGTAGTTACTTTGTCGGATGAGACGTTACTCATCCGACATTATTATTTGTGCAGATTACAATCTGATAAATTTGCATTTAAATACGTAACGCGTAGTACGTGCGCAAGTCGGAAAATTTTGTGTTTCAATTTTGTGGCATTTGAGATACTTTGTCTATCTTTTTTGGTCTAACGGAAATTTTAATAAGATTGTATAGTCAATAAATATAATATTATTTTATACGAATTAAAAGGACTTCTTTTGATATTAATAGGCTTGTATAAATATTGAACAGTAGCGTCTGTATCAAGTAAATTTAAAAGTTTCTAAAGTTGTTGATGAGATTCTGTTCGTCACAGTGTCATGCGTATACGTAAAACATTCGTGTTACTGATAAACTATCTGTCGCACGCAAAAGGTTATTTCGGAGATGTCGATAACCGGTTGCTAAGCACTGCATTGATAACGGTAGCGGGTCCAACCATATTAACGCTCTCTCTCTCAAAACGAAACCTTACGAAGTAACCTTACAAGATTATTACTTTTTCTCAAAATAATCATTGTTAAAGTAAAATATAACTATGATTTTAAAATAACTAATATTTTAAAATACATGACGCCTCCGGTGATCCGAGAGCTGGAGCTTACCTCGGCCAACAAATAAGTTTGGAAATTCAAAGAGGTAATGCTGCTAGTGTTTTGGGTACACTTCCACGAGGCAGCGATTTGGTTCACTTATCTTATTTATAATTATTTATTTTATAAAAATAGCATTTTTAGTGAATATGCTTAATTATGTTAGTTATAAATTATATTATAAATCTTATGTAAAAATAATTAAAAATGTATTTAATTATTTTTACATAATATTTATAATATAATTTATAGTATTTATTTAAATACATAAACTTTGGACCTTTACGTAGGACCTACTTGTACATGACAGCTGATTCTATACCCAAATCTTCATAGCCACGTGCTAACCAATTAAGCCCTAGTTCTTAGTGTTTCGTTAAAATCTACATGTAGACAAAAACTCCATCGGTGGACATCGTGTTGGCTCCATGAAGTGACGTGAACAGCGATGTACAGCTTCGATAAGGACCTCTGGCACGTCCGGACGCGCGTGCAGTCCGAGACTCAGGAGGACAAAACCGAAATACAGCGTAATTATTTTATTTTGTACACACCATACAATTATTACGATCATTTAAGATTCTGACGACAAAATTTGTTAGCTTTGATAAGAAACTACATTTAGTTATCAATGATGTCTAGGGTTTTTTTTCGAAATTTCAGACGGCCCGAATATTTTATGGGATTTTTATCTAGGTTTTTTTATGAGATAAAAGTGCATAAAAGTGGTTACTGCTGCCCTCCATACAAAACAAACGTTCACTTCTAGCTGCAGTCAATCACAGGTGCGTTGGTACTTCCGAGGACTGAGATGATTGCCTATATAAAAGTAATCCGGCAACTACGCCCTTCCACCGAAACGCAAGAGATATTCAAGTTTCAAAGTGAAACATTTCACGCTACAAATAAGTGTAGCGGTGGTACCTTCACGGTTAATCTATCTTCGTTCTACCTTGTGAACATAGGATACAGCTTTTACAATCTATACTAATATTATAAAGCTGAAGAGTTTGTTTGTTTGTTTGAACGCGTTAATCTCAGGAACTACTGGTTCGAATTGAAAAAAACTTTTTATATTGAATAGACCATTTATCGAGGAAGGCTTTAGGCTATATAACATCACGCTGCAACAAAATGGCGTGGACAAAGTCGCTATCAGTCAGCTAGTCAGCTATAATTTATAAAGCGTTTGCAAAAATAAATGACGCCCAAAATAACTATTCCACGCGGACGGAGTCGCGGGCACAGCTAGTCAAAAACAATATGAAACTTACATGATACAATTTAACTGTTCCTACAATTACAGGTGATCACATAATGCATGAAGATGTACTATTTAGTTAAAAAAATGCAAGCTAATAGATTAAAATGGAGTTATTACACCACATACAACCACTATTTAGATTAATCAAATTGAGTTTTACGTAAAATAAAAAGGAGTCACAAAAAAAAGAATTACTAAATGTCAGGTACCTATCTTCAATTAAAATTAAATTAAATTATAAAATTAGATTAATATAAAATTAGATGAGATTTGAAAAAAATATATATTAGTAATGATCATAAAAATTCTACGTCTGGATGTGTTACATAATACTTTGGCGTAGCTAAGGAGTGCTCCTGGGCATCCGGCCAGCTGATCAGGACATGCCAGTAGTTTTATAGGGGAGAGAAATGATTTTTGTAGGGTAAGGAGTACGTTGCCCTCCGCCCTCATCTTACACCCATACCATGTTATTTCTGTTCTTAGATAACGAAGGACGTGAGAATTAATCTCATATACGCCACTCCGAAAATTATGTCATTTTCGTATCAATAAATCTGCATAATTTTGGAACGGTTAAAAGTTTTTTGACAAGCAAACGAGTAGCTATAACCTACATGATAAAACCTGCTTTGTAATAAGCATACCGCCTTTGAATCAATCCGTTTAAGAGTTACCCTAGACTACAGTTCAAACTTGTAAAAGAGGGTTAAATAAGGCAACCTAATATGAAAATATCCTGAAGAATAATTTCGCAATTAACCAGACAGATTTCCCCATAAATAAGCAAGTTATTACAACTTGTTGCGTTATAAGTCCATTACGTCTGAAGCATGGCGTTGTTTATGGCTGTACAAAGCGAGGACTCATCCCTAATCGTAATCCTGGCAAACACCCAATGGTAAGGATCAGACGCATTGCGTATTGTGCCCAGCACACTGCGTACAATCGTCGTACCTACTGGCCTTCATTCGATACTGTAACGTGCCTTGAAATTATTACGTTTTCTGGGTATTGATGGCGTCACACCTATTGGCTGTTTTACAGCTGAAAGCTTGTAATAAGCTGTAGATTTCGAAGATTAGTGTGATTAATTAGGCACGCTGTCACATTATAAATGAATGCCTATCTTAATGTAATGAAGAAAAAGCAAGGAGAGTTAATATAATATTGAATCGTTTCTGTACAATCTGGAGCTAGTAACATTCCTTGAAGATTATTGGCTTTATGTACACCGAATGTGAAGGATTAGTTGACGTTCTTTTTATATCAGAAATGCCTCACCTGTTTAGTATTTACCTGATTATGATTTTAAAGATAGAGATAGGCCAATTCTGCCGTTGTTAGAATGCAGTAATTTATATGTGCTATTTCATCAGAAGAACAGAACAGAATTTATACGTGGATAGAACGTAATAAAATTAGAATAATACTAGATTAGGTTATAATTGTTATATGATAAGAAGTCGACTCAAACGCGTTTATCTCTGAACAATAATTTTGCAAACAGGTACTAAATTTTCTTTTACAACTGCAGAATTATAAAGGGCAGCAGTAATTATAGAGTATATTCGACAACATCTAAAAAAGATTAGCATATCTTAAATTTGTATTATTGCAGATGTCATAATAATTGCTTGATTAGCAATACGAGATTTGTTATGAATGTTGTTATGCAATAAGTGTTCAATTTCAAGATCAAATCACTTTAATTCAAAATTGATTCTTATAACTACCACACCGCTTCGGAGAAACTCGTTATGAAAATACGTACATATTATGTCATAATTATTTAATTTCACAATAATTCAATAACGCGTAGTTTTAAGAAAACACGTAGTAGACCGTCAGCGGTGTACAATTAGTGGGACCAATCGATCCTAATGGCCAGCGCCCGGCCCTGACCGCCACGTTGAAAACAATCGCTTTATTACCTACTTATCACTATCCCGAATATCATGACAGTTTATTGGAAGAGTATTGGAACTGAATTGTTTAATAGAATCCACTAAATATTAAATCCACCACCAATTCGCACTTGGCCAGCGTGGTGGACTATGGCCTAAACTTTCTCATTTTGAGAGAAGACCCGTGCCCAGCGGTGGGACAATATTGGGTTGACGAGAAAAATAATAAATATAGCCCTTATTACGTTTCCTCGAAGAGATCGATGGTTTTTTTATCTGATTGAATTAGCAAATGCGCATGCATTTCACCTGATGGTAAACGGTTACTGCTGCCCATGGACGTTTGTAAGCAGCTTCATATGGAACATGGGTTCTATCGGAACTTCTGAAGTCAATCACAGATGCTAACAAGACATCTGTAACTTCAGAAGTACAGACTCCTGACGACTAAGATGTGCCTCCTAAAGTGTGCCGGAACCACATGCTTCCATCTAAACGCAAGAATTTATTCACCAAGAAATAAAACAGTTTAACAGGAACCCTTAAAGAATAAACAATTACCTTAGTAACAGTTTCGAATCAATCGTTAGTTACGTTTTCGGCCATCATTACAAAGTACATTGCAAGGTAAATAAATAATAGTTTAAAAAAACTAAAAAACAAGTTTTTTATAGAAAACCGAACTAAAAAATAAAAAATAAATTTAAATGAATTTAAATTAAGAAAATAGTGTTAAAAATTTCAATGAATATAAATTTAATAATAGTGTGAATAAAAAAAATATATTTTATTTAAAAAAAGCGTGGGGTGCTTTCTAAGTTAATATCGAAATGATAATCACTCTACTCATATCTGTCAATAAAATATCTATAACCATTGACACCATGCACCCCACGCTTTTTTTAAAATATTTTTTTTTATTCACACTATAATAGTGTGAATAAAAAAAAAATTATATTCATTGAAATTTTTAACACTATTTTCTTAATTTAAATTCATTTAAATTTATTTTCTATTTTTTAGTTCGGTTTTCTATAAAAAGCGTGTTTTTTAGTTTTTTTAAACTATTATTTATTTTCTACTTTTTAGTCAAATTAAAAAAAGGAATAATTTTATCAAATTAGTGTATTGTCATCGGTCCTCAAGAAATCTACAAAGTTTGAACGAAATCTGGCCGTTTAAAGTGGGTCAAAATCGCGCCCAAAGAAGTCGGTTACAAACATACAAACAAACATACAGGTGAGGCTAATAAAAAGCTAATAAAAACGAAAACGTGCAATGTACATAGCAATGTCGTCAACCCATTATTGTCCCGCTGGGCACGGGTCTTATATTGGAATGAGATAGTTTAAGCCATAGTCCACCGCGCTGGCCAAGTGCGAATTGGTGGACTTCATACACCTCCGGGAACTTTTTTTTTTAAAGAACTCTCGGATGTGTAGTATTCACGATATTTTCCTTCACCGAAAAGCAGTGATAATTAATTTCTTATGATAACATAAATGAGTGGTGCGTGCCTGGGCTTGTCCAGTTAGTTAAACTAATTTGATAATGTAGAGCTCGATAGACTAGTGACGAACGATTACGGAGAATTATTGATGTATATCATTATAGATACAATCTTCAAATGTATGATTCATGGAATGTTTACTGCCCTGTGGAATGCCTCTCCCACGCATCACCATATCACTTATTATCATCGACGTTGCATTCTTTACATGGAATTCAAGCGAATATCAGTTTTAATTCAGTGTACCTACTCCGAGATTTATATTTTTACAATTTGTAACAATTTTATTTTTACAGAAAATCTTGGTAAGAAGGCCTTGGTAAGAGCACAACCGATTATGTATTATTTTTATATCTTGTTTATTTTTTGTCCAGTTGTGTCATATATAGACGTAGAGCGCAAATATACTATGAAATGAAATGTCTATACTCTGCTATTCCCGCGGGTTCGCCCGCTTCTGTTTAGTTTACCGAGGGGAATTAGTATCCTATGTATTACCTAATCTAGCTCATAAATTAAGTGTTTGCCAAATTCACCGATATCCGGCCTTTTGCGTAGCTTTTGCGTGAAAAACTAAAAAACACACATACTTTTGCATTTATAATATTACTACTTGAACCGACGAACTTCGTTCCGCCTTAATGTTAAAGTTTAAAATTATCAGTGTTTGACAAAAACCTTCCTATTCCATAAAAACCTTCCTCTTAAATCACTCTATCTATTAAAACTGCATTAAAATCCGTAGCGTAGTTTTAAAGATCTAAGCACAGGGACAGACAGCGGGAAACTACTTTGTTTTACCTATATTACGTGTTGATGACGATATGACTATGATAAGATAATGACACTTATTCATCGTTGACGATTAATTTCAGAGAAAACTCACAACTATTAATTATAAAGCAGGAGCATTAAAAATGCAAACGTGGGGACTATAGATGAACTTCGTGTATCATAAATTCAGGCCACACGTGCACAGGTTTACAAACATAGCGTCCATTAAGGTTTCGATATTTTGGACAGGTCACCTTGTCCAATTTTGGAACCGTAAACAATTTTGATTTTTATTTTCATCAACAGCATATTATTAACGCATTATTTCGTTAAACTTATTTGATAAGCGTCTTAAAACTACTTTTTGTTTTACTGATGTCAAATAAAGTTATTGTATGATTGAAAATTCGAATATTGCACAACGTTTTGTGTATTTTTTTTATCCGATTGAAGTAGCAAACGCACGTGTAGTCCACCTAATGGTGAGTGGTTATTAGCGCCCATAGATATCTGTAAATAAGTTTATATTGAACATATTTTCCACCTGAAGTCAATCAAAGATGCGTTTATACTCCCGAGGACTAAGAGGGTCGCCCTAATTGAAAATGAGTTAAATTAGCCGGCATTTTTGTAATGTGATTTTTATGTGATATCCAATTATATTTAAACCAAGTTATGACACATGATGCAATTAATACGTATTGATTCTAAACATTTAACGTTATGCAATAGCGTAACGAGATAACTGAGATTCTAAATGGCATGATATCCATTGTATGTTTACATACAACTTGCATATTAAGCAGGTTTAAATATTTTTAAAGAGCTTTTTATGCCTATCGTCTTGTTTGGATGAACGTACACGATGCAAATTCATTTACATGTGTGTATAGTGTAACACCAATTAAATTTATGCACTTAGTCATTTTTATTCAATTCCAACATCTCCATACATCTTACTTATTTATTTAAATACTAAGTATCCGCCTAAATTCCATAGTCCTGTCGTTAAATCTCTCGGATTATCTCAGCTTATAATTATCTAGTCATATTTTAATGGCATTTCACGCCAGCTTTTTATTAAAACCACTAACACGCTCTATGAAAATATATTATGAAACAGCATAATTCTTGTTTTTTTTTTTTTTTTTTATTTTAGGATCAATATTTCTTCTAATTTTGGCATACTTATAATACCAATAAGCAATAAAAAAGTGGCATTCAAAACGTGTTTTAAATCCGACATTTTCCTTGGGATCTAAAAACTTAATAACAGTCAGTTGCTTGCGTTAATTACGAATATGTCATGGTGATTATGATCCGTCGATATTAATCGATTCTGACGCATATAATTATGTTCCTTGTTGGAAGGCGGAAGCACCTTAATATTTACTTCGTCTTTACTGTTGAAATAATCGAAGCATTGTAATAAAATCCAATTTGTAGTTAATGTTGCGTTTTTCTCTTCAGGGTTTAAATAGTAGCGATTCGAATTAAAGGTATATTGACTGCAATCCTAAGTAATACTCTACTCTAAAATCAGACACATATTTGAATTTGAATTACTACCGCCAATTTTTTTTCTCCAAATATTGTCATAATGGGATAAAGATTTTCACAAATTTAATAGCATCTTAAAAGTTTATTTTATTTTTCCAGGCAGCGAGAGCCCTACCAGCGCAGTTGGGGCGGAGACGCCGCGGGAGCTCCCGAACGAGCTGTCAGCTCCTTACGAAGTCCCGCAGTTCCCTATTGAGCAGATTGAAAAAAAGCTGCTGATACAAAGACAACTTAATGTCAAGTAAGTTATTGTTTATTACTGCAAAAATCAGCCTTCTAATATTATATCTCTACTTAATCGAGTGTAAGCGTATGTTTTATAATTTATAAATCATCCAGCAGTAACCATTTTATAACATAGCCATATTATGAAGCAAATAAAGCCAATTGGAAATTACATAGATAAAAATAATATACACGCAATAATCGCAATACCTAATACTGTATTTATGTGTATGTATGACTTAAGGGAACATCGATATTGACAATCATGGTAGTTGGAATTGAGTTTTGACATTTCACAATGTCTGAATTTGTAACAGGACATTTGTGATGTCATTAAATTATACTGTTAACCCAATAGCAAATGCGACTCCGAATTCTAGCCGCTAGGGAAATTTCATATAAAATGTAAGCTATTGTAACATTATGTGACTGATTGACAGATTAAATATGTACATTGGTAGAGTACATGCGCCACTTACATAGCTTAAGCTTTAATGGTAATAATATATAAAAAATGCTCATACATTCTCAGATATTTTAGCCTAGTAACAAATTAATACTGTGTCTAATACAACATTGAGCAATAATAAAATTGCAATATCAATTTACTACATTACTTTCTATAGTAAAATTGCTTGATATTTCTATAAACCAGCAGGAGGTAGATGGCGTGCTAGTAAGCGAAATTAGGTATAGTCGTCGTTGGTGTCCACGTTGATAGCCGATATTATTAGTTGACAGTAATTGGATCAACCTTGGCGCGGCAACCCTTACCACGGGGGATGCTCGTGCCGCCATTCGTAATGTGATTGCATTTCTGAACGCACCTTCAGGCTGAACACGCGTTGATAGTTGCCTTTAAATGATTTTGGCGCGAACGTGTGATTTGTTTGTTTTTTTGTGAATCTGTGGTTTAAATTAATATGTTTGGAAGTAAAATTGAGTGTCAAAGATGGACGGATACGAGAAATAATACGTAAGTTGTTTAGGTGTAAGTCAATTATTGGATTGTAGATTTTAATTGGTCATGTAATCACGGTCAGATAATGTTTGTCATGCTTTGCGGAATAATAATGAACAGATGAAATCTCACTTATTAAAATGAAATTGTTTTATTTGGACAAGACAATTGTACGACTGTGTTATATGTAGGGGACACGCGTTTGAGTCCCGAAATGGACATCTTGAAGCTTGGTTCGGGTAATAGTTGGCTATAACAGTATATTTTTGTGCCTTTATATTTTCATGAAAGAAAATCGTTGTGGTTAAATAAAAAAAATGTATTTAGTAAAAAACCTTATTTAGTTTTTTTCCACAAACTTTTGGAGTCTATTTATTCCGGACTACCCCTCACCAGGACACATACATAGGATGAAAGTAACAAACTTTTTTTTTTCACCGATTTTCCTCTTTGGACTTAACGCCTCTCTTAACAAAGTTATAGCTTAACCCCCACGATAAAACTAGCTGTGTCCGTAGAGTCGCTCGAAGTTACTTCATTTATTTATTTTGCAGTGTTCTGTATCGTTTCGTTTTCTCTTTCTATGAAATAAAATTATTGTTACTTTTATTACTATATTTATCGTAACCTAGACTGATATGTATTTAAAAATTTTAAATCATGTAAATTATTACATAATATCGAGTTATAAGTAAGTATATAGTTTTATATAGGTACATATAAGTTTTAAAGACGCTACACAAACATCTAATGTTTATGACATGTCCTTAACTACCCTGATGATAATATCACCCTAGAAATAGCTGTTTGGCAAGGAAAACCACCTCCTTAGGAACACACAACAATGGCAGGTATTACACACACCGTCTGTGCCTGCGGATCCGAGGATTCCATCACAGCTCAAGCGCCACAAGATATTTCTGTGTGATTGGGCATGCTTTCCTAGTGCCAAAGTGGTAGAACCAGTGTAGTTCGACCGGGGAAGTACCACCGCTGCACCTATTTCTAGTTCAAGGGTGTAGTTGCCGGCACTTTTGTATGAGGCGACCATCATAGTCCTCGGGAGTAGCAACGCATCTGTGATTGACTTTGGATAGAACCCATGTTCTGTACGAAGTTGATTACAGATGTCCAAGGGCGGCAGTGACCACTTATCATCAGGTGGACTGCATGCTCGTTTGCTACTTCAATCTTATAAAAAAGCTGTGAAATCCAATAGGGCTAACAGTGACTATATAAAAAAGAACATATATAGTATGCCTATTACGCGCGTCACTTTAGCCTACAGACGTAGGCGGGGTATTCGCTGAAACTGGCGTACTCCGTGAAATTTAATAGCTTTAAATATATGATATCAGAACACGAGGCTTTGTGCTTCGTAATCATTTTATGACGATATTATATTAGAATATTTTCTTTATATAACTTTTCATACTTAATATTTCCTTTCATTAATATTTATGTACAGAAATAGTAGCAATCAAGTCTCAGATTAATCGGAGGACAAAAAGTTGCCACAGGATGTATATTAATGATGTGTAAAGATTTTCAGAGTATATAAAGAATATTATAAGGAATACATATAAGATTCTTATTATTTATTTAGATACTTTTTTCAGATAGTTTCACTATTTCACTTATACTGGTTTAATTGATTTTTCTGGTATGAGAAATACGTATTCAAAGCGTGCCAAGTTAGTTCTCTGGGAGACAAACTTTTTATCTGGGATCAATTACAGATATACATGGACGACAGAGGCCATTTGCCATCAGATGGACTGCTTGTGTGCTACTTTGATATAACAAAAGTAGCGATCAAATAATACTCATTGCGTGTAAATTTCCTTTTGTATATTTTTTTAAATGAAACATATAACTCCAAGCCCTGCTCAGCTGCGGGGAAGAACGGGCAGTTAGACATAAAAAATGCAACATTCATATAATAACTCACATGTTAACTTGTAGTGCGCAATTTAAAAATATTTTAAAATTATGTTCCAAGTTGTTATGCATATTGAATTTCGCCGGCTTGCACGTCGGAGCGCTCCGCCCGGACGCCCGCCCACGTTACGGCGTCGTAGAAAGTAGGCGCATATTTTCTACGCCCACACCATCAAATGAATTTAAGTAGATTTAAGATTACCTGAGGATTAGCTACGTACCAACTACAGTGTGTATAGTTTAAATAGATTGCATTCAAATCATGTAAAATAATGTTATATGAACACTAATTGCATTCTAAATTTGCAGCTTCTATCTCTGCTAGAAGTGCCTTATAATTTTGATGATCGGTCAGTGATTTTGATTCGTTATAATTTTTAAACCACTAGTTTAAATTGAATGAAATTTGAAATATACTTAAATCTTTTACATTGCATGCTTGGTTACAGAAAATTCATACTTCTAATTTTATTCACAGCGAAATTATAGGAGGTTGAAAATGCCCTGAATTGCTTCGAGAAAAGGATAGTACGGCCATGCCGCTTTTTTGCTCGACTTGGCGGGGGCACTGCCGTGGCCCCAGATTGGCTCTGAACCCTCTTATTTTTACGGTAGTCATAATATGGCCTACCACACTTACCCTAGTAAGCAAAACATTCCTGCTTGCTAACACTGATAATATCATTTGTTTGACCTCCTACAAATATTTTTCAAACATTATGTTTAAAATCTAAAATGAACACAATGAAGAAGAAAAGTGTTAAGACAATAGATTTAGCACAGTAAAACAATAGAGGCATCTTAGAACAGACTCTACATAGATGCAGTTTCCTATTGTGTAATTTATTCTATTGAGAATTCCAGATTTTAAAATTCCTATATGGCAAAAACCTGTTATCTGGGGGCACGGCAGTGCATATTTTCTGGGGTTGATTACAGATATTCATAGTCAGCGGTACCCACTTAACATTATATCGACTGTACACTGTTTATGTTCACAAGGTGGTAGAACCAGCGTAGTTCGACCGGGGAAGTACCACCGTCACACCTTTTTCTAGCGTGAAGCATTTCTTGCGTTTCGATAGAAAGGTGTGGTTGCCGGAACACTTTCACATGAGGCGACCATCATAGTCCTCAGGAGTAGCAACGCATCTGTGATTGACTTCAGATGGAACCCATGTTCTGTATGAAGTTGATTACAGATGTCCATGGGCGGCAGTGATCACTTACCATCAGGTGGACTGCATGCTCGTTTGCTACTTCAGTCAAATAAAAAAAAGTGAAATAAAGATTCCTTAAATCTAAATGTTGCAGCGTAACAAAATTGTATCCTGTTAGCGTTTTTTGATCGGATCATAAAATTTCGTTTCAACCCATAATATGGCGTTCATCATTTTATCTTTGTGCCATTGACGTCAGTGGGGAGTTAATTACTGAACGTGCAAATATGAATAGCGTTCAAGTGGTCGCCGAAATTACCGTTTCAATATTGTTTCGGTAGCCATATCTATTGACTTTTTTATAACTGTAAATAAATATTTGGTATCAAACAAGTACCCAAATTACGTGAAGATTAGTCGTTTTGTAAATACTAGTCGCCCGTCGCATCGGCCGAAATTCGACCGTAATTTAAATTAAAAATCAAATGTCATCTGACATTCTTGACGTTGTGTCTTTTCATAGTAAGACATTGAATGTTCTATTTCATTTACTAAGTACCTATGTGTTTGTGACAAATGCAAGGCAGTGTGTGTAATGTGTTTTTAGTTGATTTTATGTATGAAAAATGCATTATTTGAAAAAAATATTAACATTCTGCACTCCTTCTCTACGTCCACTATAACCGTGCAAAATTTCATACTAATCCGTCCGCGGCATATTACTTAAAAATCCGTCACAAATTTTTGCTTCACGTATTAATATAATAATAATGAGTATTGTAATCACTGTTGTTCTACATGATTGTAATTATATTAAAAAAATTGATATAAATCAAAAAAAAGATAAACCCGCTGAGTTTCTTGCCGGATCTTCTCAGTTGAGGTCGTATTCAGATCCGGTGGTAGTGTAAGAAAAAAAAATGTAACTGACAATTTGTAAGTGCCCCCGTAGGCCTATACAAAATAAAGACATTTCATTTCATGTACCGTTCAAATGGATCGTTTGAATGCGGCATGTTTTAGATGGTATTTTCTATGAATATCCGTAATAAACCCCAGATAAGAGTTTCACCTGTGTTTGGCTGCATATCAATTTTGTCCCTGAGTACTAAGTTAAAATTAAAACGCCGAAAGTATGTCTCTTATCATATCCCGTAAATTAGTAGGTACTCAACATTGCTTAAAATTGCTGTAGAACAGTGTTAACACATTAGGCGGAAAAATATGTGATGGTGGAACCTTTGGAGTCGAATCAAAGTGTTGAAGGTAGTAAAAGTCTTCTAATTTTACTACACTAATTAAATAAAATTTGATCGTTTATCAAGACATTTTTCCGATTTCTCAATTATTTCTGATGATTTTAAGAAGCAGCGTGACTAAAAAAAAATTTTTTTTGCTCACGCTACTTCTTGTACTAGCGCAGAACACGTAGCATAATATTTTTTGCTAAAATTTATAACGAGAAACTTAAACCTTCAAAACGCTTTTCTAACCTCGATTTGACCATATTTTACTGATGAACACCATTCTAAAAAAATCACAAAAATTGGAACAGTTTTCTTGTACCCTTTTTTGACAATTAGTATATTGTATTTTAATACTTAACGGGTATTCCCGATATGCGGTTCTTGAATCCTTTTCGAATTTTAAAACCGAACCGAAGAACCACATATCGTGAGTACCCTTTAACTATTAAAATGTGTCAATTCCGCGATAATATTAGTCTAAAATCATATAGGGTGCGTTCCATTACACGATCACAAAGCGCACGCTCACGACCGCAGTTTTTCCCGTTCCATTAGCTTGTCAGCTTTACTGACGTATTCTCTACTGGAACGATCACTTCGACCCACCTTGTTAGATGGGTCGTCGTGAGCGTCGCGTGGGCGTAAGTCATGACGTCATGAGTGACGTTGTCGCCGCGACCACAACGACCGCGGTCGTCTAATGGAACGTTTTGGGCGTTTGGGGCGTTGTGATCGCGTTCTGGAACGCGCCCATAGTATATTTTATTTATGTTTTATGTCCTCAGGGCGGCAGAATGCGGTCAGTCCGCGCGCTCGTACGCGGGCAGCGAGGCGGGCGGCGCGGCGGCCGTGTTCGAGGAGGCGGCGCGGCTGCGCGGCGACGACGACGAGCTGGACATCGTGCTGCCGCACTTCCAGCGCGTTGCTATTAGCGGGGAGGATACCTCGGGGGTAATTAACGATACTTATTTATACATTAGCACAGGAGGAAGCTTATTTATTCGTAATGCGAAATACTCATCAAATCATTAGTGACGACCCGCGTGGCGGAGCGGTTACCATACCGGTCTGACGCGCAATGGGTTCTGGGTTCGATTCCCGGCCAGACAGGAATCTGAATGATGAGTTTAGATTCATGTTCTGGGTCTGGGTGTTTGTGTATTCGTCTTGTGTGTGTCCATAGTACCCACGACACAGGAGAAAATCTTAGTGTGGGGTTATGAATATAGAAAGCGTGTTTTTTTTAGTCTTATCAAATCCACTGCTATTTTTTCTTAATTCAATCGCAGATCCATTACTATTAACGGGAAATAAGATGCCTCGTGGAGATAATTGTTTTTTTTTACTGGTTGAACTGGCAACCGAGTATGTAGTCATATGTTAAATAGTCTCTGCCCCCCAATGGAGATCTGTAACATATAGAACATCTGACCATATAGAACAGGAGTTCTATCTGAAGTCAATTACAGATGAGTTGTTACGTCTAATTATATGTTCGCATTATATAAAATTGAGTTTGCATTAGAGATCCTTCCATCGGGTCGTAAGTCAAGTATGGCAATGTTATTTCCTCAGTCAAAACATAATAGTTTTCCTACCGTGTCAACTGTCAACATTTATATATTTGTATCTTATCTACATCAGGTGCCTCTAGAAGACTTGCAACAGGCGTCCTCATACTTAGTGCAGGCGTTGCAAATCCGCAAGCGCTACATGGAGATGTCGAGCCAGAGCTTCGCCAACATCACGGCGCGGTTCGTCCGCAGCATGGACGCTGACTCCGCCGGCAACCACACGCCGAGTGCCAAAGCTACTAAGGATATTGCTGGTGAGAAATACTATAAATATGAAAACTCTTTATTGTACACCAAATACACATATATATCACAAATATAAAGGGACGTAAGGCAAGGTACAAGAGGCGGCCTTGTCACTAAAATAGCGATCTCTTCCAGACAACCTTAAAATCGCAGAAGGAATGATATCACATACGAAATAGAGTAGGGTACTATTATGTTGTTCAATATACATAGTTAAATTAAAATGGAATAGAAGGAGGTTATTTACTAATTGTAAAAAATCACTTCTGCCCATCAATATCTGTAGTCTTCTTTGTTCTATGGATGGGAAATCTTCTGAACCCTTTTTCGGTCCCCATCGATAATATTAATGTTATTATGTTTTTTTTTATTTTGTTTCTTTGTGAGTCTTTTAACGTTACATTTTACTTATTTTTTATCGTTTTAGGTTTAGCGGATTTTTGTTTTTTAATTTCTTTTTTTTTTTTCTCTCTCGAATATTGTTACTTTTAAACATAACAATTTCTAATTTAAATGTATGTGCTTATTATGTGTTTGTGTCGATGGGCCGAAATAAATGTTTTTCTTTCTTTCTTTCTTTCTTCTTTCTGAATAGGGAATATTTAGAAGGTTTTCCATCCGTGGCAATGAAATAATTATGCGACTTTTACCAAAATCGCTTCGATACCTATTCTTACAAGTAATAAGATTTCGTTTAAGTCGTGTCCTCTTTGGCCTTTATGAAGTAAATTGTTTTCAGCATTATGCATAGCAAATTTGAGATTATTGACTAAATACATACAATACATTGAACAAAATATTCACTTTAGAGGCACTCGAGTAGTGAACATTTATAGTTTACACCTCAAATCTTCTATTTGAAAATAAATTGGACAATGGAACCAAAAAATATTAAGTTACATGCTTCCATCTTCCATTCAACATAATAAAAGTGACGAATTTTCAAAAATTCTTCATTGGTACTCTTCCGTAAAGCTTCGCGTTTCCAGACCGACAAACTTTTCTACATCCTTTAAGCCAGTTACTAAACTATCCCCCCCCCCCCCCCCAGACCACATAGTCCACCCGCCGTTCCGCGACAAGGACCCGTGGGAGGGCCCCACCCCCGCGGCGGCGGGCTACACCATCCGCTCGGACAGCGGCGTGTTCAACCTGTACCGCGGGGACAGCCGCCTGCCGTACGACTACATCACGCTGCAGCAGTACATCCAGGACAAGAACACCATGTGCAGCATGATCGCCGATGGACCGCTGTGAGTTACTCTCCGTATTTTTAGAGCTCTTTCATATTAGGTCGCCAGTAGCGCGACCGCAGCGCGATAGCCGCGCGACTGCAGAGAATGCTTTCTTTTTACAACTACAGCCGCAGGATATTTGATTAGGGTGGCGCGCTGTACTTTTATAATGGAAATAATAATAAGAAATAATAAATAGTAAATAATTATTTCAATAATAGGAAAGAATCTATTGCATTCGCGCGGCTGATGCACTGCGGCCGCGCTACTTGCGACCTAATGTGAAAGCACTTTTATGGTTCTTTTATATCGACACCGGACGACAATCTTTGGATTCGCTTAAAACCTTAGTTTCCAAATCGAAACAGGTGCACCCCCAGGAGTCCACGGAGACTTAAGAAATAACGCATCAAACACTCTATAATACAACACAGCCCCACAATAAGATTTTCTATTAGGTCGTGGGTGCTATGAACATACAAAACTGATACACAAACATCGAGACCCAGAATAGGAATCTAAATTGAACATTTATTTATTTATTTATTTTTATTTAGATTTTACATCAGACTGGTGTCCAGAATTTGTTAGTAACATAAACTTATATTCTATGTTAGTTGATGCTATAACCAAAAAACTAAAAAACTAACACATTATCAAAACAAAAAGAAACAATGGTACTATTTCAAAAACTATTAGGTTCCCGGTGAAGCCTCTGCCACCATCGCAGTATAGGAATGTCGATTTTGCCGACAATGACACTAATGAGGCTATTTGAGCTGTCTCTCATTCGCCTCATCAGTGATGCTGACCTTTTTCGCAAAATTGCAAAGAAGTCATTAGTGCCCGTCTCGGCAAACATACCTGACGCACTACATCGTCGTGGCAGCCCCAGCAGCACTCTAAAGGCGTCATTATATTGGACGCGCAGGGCGCTGTACACCTTCCGCGAATACTTGGTCCAAAGGCTGCAAGTGTAAAAAGACTGGCAATAAGCTCGAAAGAGGGTGATTTTAACACCTTTGTCGCAGCGGGCAAACCTGCGGGCCAGCATGTTGCATCTGACAGCCAGCGCCCTACGCTCCCTCTCCAAATCCACATCATCCTTGCAGTCCTCGGTGACCCAGTGACCGAGATACTTAAATTTGGACACTCTATTAAGAGGAGTGCCGTCCAAGCAGATAGATGGTGTTAAGGGAGTCCTTTTGTTGCCAGCTTTAAAGACTAGCAACTCACTCTTCTTGGCATTATATCTCAGCCCATGGTTCACCGCATACCTTTCACACACCGACAGCATTCTTTTAAGACCGCTGATAGAGGGGCTCAACAGCACCATATCGTCCGCGTAGCTGATGTTATTGAACGATTTACCATCTATTGAACACCCAAACTCAGCACTGCTGAGCTCACCTATCAGGTTATTCATATACAGATTAAACAGCGTAGGTGAGGTTAAACCCCCCTGCCTCACACCGCATTCCAACCTGTAGTCCTCGGAAAACTCACCAGCCCACCTAACGGAGTTGATCTGGTTCCCATACCAAAATTTTAAAATTTCAACCAGCTCTGCCGGCAGAGTCGTCTCTGTCAGCTTACTCCACAGAACATCACTCGAGACCAGATCGAAAGCTTTCGATAGGTCGAGAAAGCAAGCGTAGACAGGCGTCCTCCGTTCGGTGTAATACTGAACAGTACTTTTGAGGCAAAGAATAGCAGCCTCTGTAGACAGACCCGGTCTGAAACCGAACTGAGCTTCATTAAACTGCAGGTTGCAGATGTTGCTGTACGAGACTGTCCAACACTTTCGCACATACTGTCGCTAACGAGATAGGCCTATAATTATTGATCTCTGATGCCAGAGCTGTTTTATTTTTGGGAACAGGTACTATTATGGTTCGCATCAGGTCTTCAGGTAGGTAAGCATGACAAATACACACATTGAAAAACATGGCCAGAACTCTCGGCAAGTGAACGCCCGCATTCTGGAGATGCTCAATGCTGAGTCCATCGTGGCCTGGAGATTTACCTTTTGTCATCCTTTTTATGCAGTCATCTACCTCTTTAGCGGTAAAGCGTACACTCAGCCCACTGAACCCAGCACTGAGCATATGTTTCGCTCTACCTAATGGCGATTCAACTTTAAAATGCTGTCGGAACATGTTGGCAATCTTGTCGGGTTCACTCACACCTTCCACACACACCGGGAGGCTCGACTTAGGATTCAGCTTGTTAGTTTCCTTCCAAAAACTTTTAAACTTTTTAAAAGAATGATGCACGGCAATAATGTCCATTTTGATTTGTTGCTGGTTCTTTTGACACCACTTAAGATTGTCCTTAAAAACTTTCCTCGTTGCATTAATTCTTTTATATAGAGGCCCATTGTCAGGTTTACCATAATGTACCCATTCCTGAAAAGCAAGTCGAGCGTCCCCGTGTGCCTTTCGTACATACCTGTTCCACCCAGTGACATAACCCCCACGACGATGACAGGAAACTTCACCGTAAGACATTATTGAGCTTGTCTTCATTACGTCAATTATATTTTTATACATTTGGTCTATTTGTCTTTTATGGTCATCATTGCAACAGTAGCTATTATAACAATTATCAAAAGCGTTATCAAATATAATGGTTCTAAAGTGATCGTCACACAATTTCCGGTATTTTTCTACCATGTCCGGCTGCCTTGTACCCCATACAATTTTATTGCAGCTGTGTTGAAAGTTACGGGTTACTGGAATGATCCCCCCAAGATCGACAACAATTTCAAGTGGGTAGTGGTCAGACCAAAAGATGTCATTTTTCACCGTAACATTCACCACCGTTGCAAAAGCTGCCTCCGTGACTAGACAATGATCTAGCCACCTGCGACAGTTTTGGTGAGAATCACTAGAATAAGTGTATGTACATGAATCTATACCTAAGATATTAAAATCAGCACATTTCCAGAGATGATCATCACAAAAATCTAAAAGCTCAGACGCAAAAAGCTCACCAGGATGTGCATTAAAATCTCCAAGTACATACACTCCTTCCACATCCTGACTCTCAACCACAGCATAAATTTCACTCAAACAATGTGTAAATTCAGTCAAATTTTCAAAGGAGTTTGTCGGCATATATACGGAAAAAAATAGGTAGTTCCTATTTGAGATGACCACTTTAATAGCCGTAATTCGAACATTGCTACATGGAACTATTGACACGGTTGTAAACACACTCTTTCGCCATAATATTGCCACACCTCCATGGGGTCTCCCTCGGAGCATCCCTAACGAGGTATCAACCGCTGATACACCAGTAAATCCGAAATCATGACTAATCATGCCCAGCAGGGACAGATCATGGGGCATCAGCCATGTTTCTTGGAGTGCAACTAGGTCCGCAGATTTACATAATGACCGAATGCAGTCAATCGATCTTACCACCGACCTACAATTAAAACTTATAAGTTTACATAACTTTTTACTTTCCATTATTAATCAGCTTAAAAGAAGGTGTTATTGAAATTAAAATTATAAAACCACAATGTCAAAATTAAACTCATAAAATTAAAATTAAATAAAATTATAAGAAATAAAAAATAAAAATTACAACAAAAATCAAAATTACCCTTACAAAAAAAAAGTCAAAATTTTATAACGAGGTTTGTAAAATGAAATTAAATAATATAATATAATCAGAATAAAACGTATGAATAGTACAAATTAATTAATGAATATTTGAAAAATTCCAACAAAATTAAATTATAAAAACAAAATCGAACTATAACAATAATAAAATTCAATAAAACAGTAGTATATATATATATTAATACTATTGACTAGCTAATTTATCACTTGGTGTGTGTCTTAAATTAACAAACCGCCTAAAAGAAATACCTTCAGGCCATAGATTGCTATCTAAGAAAATTGACAACTTTTGTTTAGGTATAAAAACCTTATAAGCATCGTATGCCCTTTCATATTTTGACTTTATCTTTTCTAAATTTACATAAACTTGAGTCTTACTGTATATATAGTCAGATATGTCACTAGTCGACGCACCTTTGTCCACATTATTTATGAATAGAGGTATTTTTACGTCGGCAGCTTTAAATTTACTCTCTTCACTTACTTGTGCTTTTCCTTTCTCACCAACAAAACGATTTCTTAACTTTCTCCTCTGCACTTGTGTCCATTCCTTACTTGGAGTTTCTCGTTTCCATTCTCCTTCTTGACTGACAACTGCAGAAAATGATTTTTGTAGTACACTTGTCGTATTAGAAACTGCGCTCAACAGTTGTTCACTGCCTCCTGCATTCGCGGGCGCATTTATCAAGTTGTCATTTCTATTTATTTCTTTTTGTATTGCTTCAACGTTTTCTACTTGATGCTCGATTAAGGGCCCCTGGGTACCATTTTTATGTATGTTTCTTACACTCATTTTGCTCCGGGTCGTATGAGATACAGGTAAAATTATTTTACACGAAGACATCTGATTTGTTGTGGCATCGCTCGTATGCGCAGCCGCAGGTGCGTTCGAAACCATGGTACAAGCGGTGGCCTCACTATCAACACACCGAGTGCTTGTCTCGCTCATTCCTTCCTTATCGCTAATTAATCTCGTGCTTTCCCGCTCGCTCACACTTACGGCGTTCGAAACCAAAGTCTCTGTCTCTGGCCGCATCTCCACGTGACTTTGATTGTCTGTTTCATGCGTTAGCGTGTGCTGGAGAGAGAACGTACTGTACTCGCCGTCATTCAGATACCTGTCTGATCGGAAAACGAACCCAGAACTCACTGCATGTCAGGCCGGCATGATGACCGCTCCGCCACGCGGGTCGTCGATATAATAAAATCTGCTTTTTATAATAGAATTATTAAGATTGTTATAAATGTAAATAATAAATAATGGTTGTCCCCAGCAAATCGTTCTGCTACCGGCGGCTGAGCTACCTGTCGTCCAAGTTCCAGCTGCACGTGCTGCTCAACGAGCTGCGCGAGCTGGCCTCGCAGAAGGCCGTGCCGCACAGGGACTTCTATAATATCCGGTTACTACTCACTCTTTTTCTCTTCATTCATTCATTCCACATTTCGTTCCATTCACTCCGGGGTTCATTCCTTTTCACTTTGAGTACTCAGTACTTATCAATCTTAATTATCATTCTATCATTCAGTTCATTCGTTCCGCGTTTCATCATATCTCTCTTTATTGTGTTATAATGTTGTGTTGTTTTTTTTGTTGTGATTTGGAGAGGTACCTATGAACTAAAACACCAATTTAGGTAATATTTTAGTAATAAAATAATAATACGCAGAGTTCTTAAATTCGTTGATTTTTATATATTGTGTCGCCAATCAATTATTTTTTGGTTGCCGGCACACTTTTATATGAGGCGAACATCATAGTCCTCGGGAGTAGCAATGCATCTGTGATTGATTTCAAATGGAACCTATGTTCTGTATAAAGTTGATTACAAGTTGATTACAGATGAACGGCAGTGACCACTTACCATCAGGTGGACTGCATGCTCGTTTGTTACTTCTGGAAAAAAAATGAATGACGAATAAAGACGTAATGTAATCACACACCAATGAAGATTAATCTATAGATGGACTAATTAGTCGAAAATATTTTGCCAATACGATAATATTGAGTCACAGCTCGTATAGTTTACGTATGTGATATGCTTCTCAGGAAAGTGGACACGCACATCCACGCGGCGTCGTGCATGAACCAGAAGCACCTGCTGCGCTTCATCAAGAAGACCCTCAAAACCCACGCTGATGAGGTAAGTTACTTTTTCTATTGTAGACTTGTAGTCTACATAAAGTCCTAGACAAAAAAACGACCAAAAATTTTGTTCACTATTTATTTTTTTATTTAATTGTCTTGATTAATAATTTTCGTGTTATTTTAGTTCACAGTTAGTATGAAATTTTTAGGCTTATTATGTTATTGTCATATTATTTAGTAAAACGAAGCTAAATGTGTAAGGTGGGCATTCACGTTACAACGGTCGCACGGACTGTCGAACAGACGACTGTTGCAACGACAGTTCAAGTTAAATATGTCAACGGACCTACGACATGACCTTGGTCGGACAGTCCGCCTTAGGACACCAAAGCATTCACGATCGAACTTCTCGCATACGACCGTAGTTCGTGCGACCGTCGTAACGTGAATGCCCACCTTACATATTTAGCTTCATTAAATTTTTTTCATGATTATTATTTCCTTTTAAAATCACTTTAGTAGAATCAAAAAATAACTGATAGAAGAAACAATTTTTAGGGAGAAACAGTTCTTGCGTTTTTCTGGAAGCGATTCTTGCATACTTCTTCGTTCCCATATAGTGACTCAGTGATAGTTATTATAATTAACCCTCTATTCTTATTATTAATTAACCCTCTATTATTTAACTAGTTCTTATTATAATGAACCCTGAATGTTGTCAGGTGGTGACCCTGCACAAGGGCACGCCCATGACGCTGAAGGCGGTGTTCCAGTCCATGAACCTCAGCACGTACGACCTCACCGTCGACATGCTCGACGTGCACGCGGTAACACATCTTTCTTATTGAATTCCAAACTCGCTTTCTACACTTTTTACACTCATAGCCCCACAGTAGGATTTTCTCCTGTGTTGTGGGTACCATGAACACACAAGACGAATACACATACACCCAGACCCAGAACACGAATCTAAATTTATCATTCAGATACCTGTCTGGCCGGGAATCGAACCCGGGACCCATTGCGCGTCAGACCGGTATGGTAACCGCTCCGCCACGCGGGTCGTCATAGTATCAATGTGTTTGTGGGGATGTATGTTTGTTGCACTTACACAAGGAAGTATTGATTGAATTTCGCTGAATATATTAACACATAGGATTCTGTAGTAGATGCGATCGAAGCGAGCTGAGCTAGGGAATATTGCCCAGCTCAGCTCGCTTCAAAAATAAGCTCAAATTTATTATTTAATATATCTACAGTCGACACGAAAAATTATAGTGTGGGACTATGAATGTAAAAAGCCTGATTCATTTTTTTTAATTAAAGTTTTTGATCCGTGGTCTACGGTGTTGGTTGGCAATATAATAAGACTTTTTTGTTATTTAGTCGTTAAGTAAACCATGTTGTTAACTGTTTGTTGACCCCAATAAATTAAAAAAAAAAAAAAAAAATACGGCATCTAAATGAAAAATAATGTGACAAATAATTTAAAAAATAATAAGAACCACGAGAAACACAATAAAGTTAATGATGATCCCTTATTAAAAGTAAAGTGAATATGAACGATATTTATATAAATGATTAAAATAAATGGACGACAGGAAGTTAATAAATTGAATGAATAAAAAAGAGTGAATGAAAAGGAATGAATGAAATCTGTAAGTAAAAACTAAAATACTGTAAAAAATATATAACTGTAGGTAATATAATAAAATAGAAAAATGTAGGTATTATTTTCAGTATATATAAATGGGTACCTTACGTTGTGTGCAGGACAGGAACACGTTCCACCGCTTCGACAAGTTCAACGCGAAGTACAACCCCATCGGCGAGAGTCGCTTGCGGGAGGTGTTCCTCAAGACCGACAACTACATGAACGGGAAGTACTTCGCCAGGATCATCAAGGTATGCTTTTAGGTCACTGGTGTGATCTGAATAATTTTAATCCTTGTGTGATAGTAGTATTAAGATACTGCAATATCAATGTTACAACACAGCAAGCATATGAACAGGAAGTACTTTGCCAAGATCATGAAGGTTTTAAGGTTTGATTTAACACGTTCCATGCGAAACCAGGTCGAAAACACCTGGTCCATATCTCGCTTGTGGTGCGGCTACGAAAAGTATAGACTTATCTGTCGTGCGAAGAGCGTAACTTCAGATTGGTTCAGTGTAGGACAGAGATAAATACATATCTGAGATGGGCTATTAAAATAGAATCCAGTGGTGTGCCTATCTTAATACCGGATATTTTATACCTGGTACCGCACTGAACAAATAAAATTTCATCACAGTGCGGGTACAGGTTGAATACACCTGGTACCCTCGCTCACCTGGTACCGCACCCCACGCTAGTTTCGCACGGTTAGTGTTGTGTAATGACTTCAAGACGGTGTCGTAAAATAATAAAACTGGACCATATTGAAGACAGTGATGATAATATTGAAGACAATGATGATAATAATGAATCAAAGTATAGATTGATTTATCCAAAACGAGTAAGTCGTCGTTACTATTTATTGCATTTGCTAAAAAATTACGTATAATAACACTCACGTAAAATCTTTCATAATAATTTTATTTGCAGAACCCGCAATAAAACCAAATAAAAACAATTTAGTAAAGGGCACGAAGAAGAGAAACTGTGTTGGATGCTATGAAAAGCTTCGAACAATTTTAACAAGTCGTCAAGCTGACAAAAAAGTTAAATAAAAATTAACTGAAAAAATTAACTAACGCATGCAAAAAAACTTCTGTTTGGATTGTTTCAATGAAAAACATTAATGAATATTATTAAAATTCTAAAACATTAATGAATATTATTTAAATTATTATTCAATAAAACTTATGCCCATCGATATCTGTTTTTCCCATCCCTAAAATATGCATAAACATCCTCTTGTTCAGTGCGGCACAGGGTACATAAAACCCTGTATTTTATTTTAGCTATAGATTCTAAACCAGAGAAGCTGTCCACGTACGCCGTCAGGATCTCTTCAATCAATTCATTAATACTAATACTCAAAGCAAAAAAATATGTTTTTTCTTTTCATGAAGCCAAAAAAAGGATTAAAGTTTTTTTAACATTACAGGGTGTTATAAGCCTTGTACCGCCGCATTGGTAGTTTTAGGTCCAGGTGTAAAACGCCTGGTACCGAAGGAATAGAAAGAATAGAAAATTTTGTGCCGCTTCGAACGTGTTAAGATCACCCAAATTAGTTAAATTCTTATATACTAGTGCTAAGAGATACATACAATATCTTCGGTATTTGTAATAAACCTCAAATAAAACAAAATTTTGTCTGATTTAGTTAGAGAATATCTTATACATGTATGGTATTAACAGGTGGTAGAACCAGTGTAGTTCTATCGGATAGAGTACCACAGCCACACATATTTCTAGCGTGAAGCATTTCTTGCGCGATATTGGGTGTTGCCCCGAGAAGGACGGCGGTATGTGTCGCTGCATCACGCCGTAAGTACGGGATGGTGAAGGGGGATGGTATACATCCCCCAAGAGATGAGCCCGTGAGGGGCGCTGCGCTGGGGGCTACTACAAGCGCTGAGGAAGGCCACCGAGGAGGTTTTAGTGGGTAAAAATCCCACATAACCCGGAGTCTCTCCCATAGCTTCGGTGACCTTTAGAAGGTTTCCTCCCCGTAACAAAAAAAAAGGTAGGATGGTTGTCGTCGTTGCCGATCCGACCCCAAGAATTACTGCTAAAAGTCGGAAATAAATGATGATATCACATTAGAAATTATACTTGTTCTTCTGGCACAGGAAGTGGCATCGGACCTGGAGGAGAGCAAGTACCAGAACGCGGAGCTGCGGCTGTCCATCTACGGGAAGAGCGCCACGGAGTGGGCCAAGCTGGCCAAGTGGGCCATCCAGTACGACGTGCACTCCGACAACGTGCGCTGGCTCATACAGATACCCAGGCTCTAGTTAGTACTTTTTTCAATAAGTTTTCATATTTTGGGGGTAGAACTAAAAAGGTTCGTCGGGTATGGTTTAACTGGAAGATACCATCGCTACCGCTTTCAAGCATGAAGCAGTTCTGGCGTTCTATGGAAAAGACCTGATGATGCTACTTTCATTGGTTCAATTAGAACTCCTCTTCTATTTGGAATTGTTGCAAGATTAAAAAAAAAACTTAAAACTTAAAACTGAAACGCTTTCTACACTCATAGCCCCACAGTAGGATTTTCTCCTGTGTCGTGGGTGTCATGGACACACATAGACAAATACGCAAACACCCAGACCCAGAACAAGAATCTGATCTCATCATTCAGATACCTGCCCTGCTGGGAATCGAACCCGGAACCCACTGCGTGTCAGACCGGTATGGTAACTACAATCAAAATTTGCAAGGCGGTAGAACCAGTGTATTCAGTTATTTACCGGGGAAGTACTACTGCCACAACTATTTCTAGCGTGAAGCATTTCTTTCGTTGCCGGCACATTTTCATATGAGGCAACCATCATAGTCCTCGGAAGTAGCAACGCATGTGTGATTGCCTTCAGATAAAACCCAATTCTATTTGAAATTGGTTACAGATGTTTATTTGCTGCATGCTCGTTTGCTACTTCAGTCAGATAAAAAAACCGCACCATCACGCGGGTCGTCAGATGTCCATGGATGGCTAGAAAAAAATATAAGCGGGAGCCTCTGTAAATGAGCAAACTAGAATTTTAAACGTAATTAAAAACTGCTTTAATGAAAACCTCTTTAAAAAAACAATTCCTTGGTCTCTGACAGATATACTGTCAGAGACCAAGGATTTGTCCACTATGAGATACTTATGGAATAACCGTGATAACCGTGATCACCGTGATCTCTTCCAGCGACATCTTCAAGTCGAACAAGATCATGAGCAACTTCCAGGAGTTCCTCAGCAATATCTTCCTGCCGCTGTTCGAGGTCACCAACGACCCCAACAGCAATATCGAGCTGCACAAGTTTCTTACTGTGAGTTATTGACGAATTTATTTATTTAGGAATATTCTTTTATTATAAGAACTTGCCATTCGTCTGTTTCTCATCCTATTTCTTGTATGACTTTTTACCCTGTATCAAATCATCAAAGAGTATTCCATATACCTTATACTTACTTAAATCATAATCTTAAAAAGGACCTTACTTAATACGGCATTGTAAGGCGTTTTAAGGCGTATTTATGAATATGCTTCTTGATAAATGTTTGGTTTCAAGAGGTCTTGGGTACAGGGCGGATGTGGTTTTCAATAACCCTTTAAAAAAATGTGTGCGTGTACTAGCGTACACTCGTAAGAGGTGTAACTTCTTTATGGCGGTATTTTTCAAAAAATAATTTACTATTTGCAACTTTACAGAAATTGGTTAAATAAAGTTAAATTAGATAAAGTTTAATAAAAGGCTTTTATTAAACTTTATCTAATAATCTAATCTATAATAATCTATTTAATATCACGCGTGGTAGGGATAACGTAACGTAACGTAACGGATAATGGCGCGTAACAGAAAAAGATAGCGCGTAACGAAAAAATGTTACACTAAATTTTTTTCCAACCCCGATAAAGAAGTTTCACTTCAAAATAGATATGTACCTATATACTACAGATGGTCAACACGGGGCGGGAGGGGGCCAAAACTTTGCACTTTTTGTGATTTACATAAACACATGTTCATGTAAATCACAAAAAAGAGCAGTGTCGTACGTAAAGATATAATTAGTGTCTCGTGATATGGAATCTAAAAAAGAAAAACGAACTAGACGTAGGGTAGATAGGTAAATCTATCATTAATGCTTGTCAACGGATCCTCCCCGCCACCGCAGTTTCGCTGTGACCACGATCCATGCAACTGGGTCGAAATATAAGTAAAAATAATTCTTAAAGAATTCAAAAACCGCGAATACTCGTTAATTATTAAAATGAATCTTTATATGTGCTATCTTCTCAAATAACGAATCTCCCCCCCCCCTCCCCCAGCACGTGGTGGGGTTCGACAGCGTGGACGACGAGTCGAAGCCGGAGAACCCGATGCTGGACGCGGACGCGCGCGCGCCGGGCGACTGGAGCGACGACGAGAACCCGCCCTACGCGTACTACCTGTACTACATGTACTCCAACATCACCGTGCTCAACCACTTCCGCAAGTATGGACTCTGCTACCACTTTTGATAAATTTAAGAGGAGAGGAAAGTAAGATCAAGTCGAATTTCATCCAATCCTGCGTAGGGGGAAGAGCAGTCCTGATTTAATATAAGTAATTTTTCTTATTACAAGCAATCGTGTAAAAATTGTAAGAAAACTTCTTCAATTAAGTTTTGGCGGCGAGAGATCTCCCGCCAGGCGAGGTGATCATGCCTGGGAAGCGACCGTGCTCCGACAGTCGATGTTCGGAACTTGTATATATGCGGGGTATTGAAAATACTTCGATAGCGTGTTTCAGAATACTAGTAGCGCCATCTCTTGATGAGTAGCGGGACGTCGCCACAAAGTAAAATACGGCCACTAAGTGTTGTTGTGTTCAAGTACGTACAAAGTGGTAAATCAGAACACCTTCGTTGAAACTTTGCTAAACCTGTAATTCTATGCAAAGCTATAGGTACGAGTATAGTATGGACGGGGAGATATCACGGTCACGCCTATTTCTAGTGTGAAGCAGTCTTTGCGTTTCACTGAAACGATGTGGTTGTCAATTCACTGTCCTATGAGGCGACCATCGTAGTTTCCGGAAATAGCGACACTTCTCTGATCGATTTCTGATATTCTGTAAAAGGTTGCATATTAACAAATGGACTGTCACGTCAATCGGATAAAAATACACAGTTTTTTTTTTATCTGACTGAAGTAACAAACCAGCATGTCCACCTGATGGTAAGTGGTCACGCCGCCCAGGGATGTCTGTAATCAACTTCATACAGAAGATGGGTTCTATCTGGAGTCAATCATAGATGCGTTGCTACTCCCGATGACTATGATGGTCGCCTCATATAAAGGTGTACAGGCAACCACACCCGTCCATCTCGCGCAAGAAATGCTTTACGCTGGAAATAGGTGTAGCGGTGGTACTTGGAAAATCAACATCAAATGTAACCGTGCATAATTTTATCTTCCTCCGACCGCGGCAACTATCTTAAAAACAAATCACAAGTTTTTGCTTCACTTATTAATGTTAATATATGTATTAATGTGTCCAGGGAGCAGGGTCTGAACACGTTCGTGCTCCGCCCCCACTGCGGCGAGGCGGGCCCCGTGCAGCACCTGGTGTGCGGCTTCATGCTGGCCGAGAACATCTCGCACGGCCTGCTGCTCAGGAAGGTAACACCACGCGATATATTATTGTTTATTCGTGCATTGAAATGAGTTTTAGGCCCCAGCCCATCGTGAATTTGTAACCTGGAAAAAGGCAATAAAGGTTTTTGAAGTTATACTTCTTAAGGGACGTTATGAAAAAATTATGAGAGTGAAATTTTAAGATTCGTCACACAAAAGTCAGTGTGAAATTGAAATGAAAATGAGAATGGGAATGGAAATGAAAATGCTATGCAATAGCTTTACCGGCAGTCCCCGAGTGCCGCACGTTATTTTTGAAGTTACACTTCTTTAAGCGCGTTATGAAAAAATGGTGAGAATAAGGCGAAAGATATTTTTTTTAAAAAGATTTTGTTCTTGTTCTTATGTACACACACACTTTTTTTATTTGTCCAATTCGGTTTTTGGCAGTTATTTAAAAGAACGCCATTTTGATTTGTTTTCTTAAATTTATAATCGCATTGTAATTAAAGCAAGGTAATTATTGAAAAGTGAGTCAAATTTATTATGAAAGATTTAACCTAAACATAATATTTACTAATGTGTTTATTTGCAAGCAAAAGTCAGCCAGCAGGTATAACACATTAATAAAAGCAGTTACTGCTATGTCTGCCTTGTCAATACCTACCACGTATGAACTTCATAAAACCGCTTCCCCCGTGCCCCCAGGTGCCCGTGCTGCAGTACCTGTACTACCTGGCGCAGATCTCGATCGCGATGTCCCCGCTCAGCAACAACTCGCTGTTCCTCAACTACCACCGCAACCCGCTGCCCGAGTTCCTGGCGCGCGGGCTCTGCATCACGCTCTCCACTGACGACCCGCTGCAGTTCCACTTCACCAAGGTAATGTACTGTAGCAAACATGTGTACAAGTGACTGTAGTGTTGTCGCAAGCTCGGAGGTAATTGAGGTGTTGATTGGATGTTTTTATTGTTACTGCCCTAATACTAATCTAACACTAACTTATAATGTACGGCGTAGCTCTACACCACACCTCCTGGGGTATTCGAAAAAAAAATTAAATTTGATATTTGATGTCAAGGCAACTGTTGCGGACGACGAGCAGCTTCCGTAGTTATTAAGTAAAAATAGAGATAAGATAATAAAAGGGATACAAGAACGTAGAATAAGTAGATTAAGTAATTATTCCATTATTTTATATAACTTGAGTTAGGTTACCGATTTGTTTATGTTTATTTACGCTTTAGAGTTTATTAATGTTTTGTATAAGTATTCTAACTAGCAAATTCCAATAGATTAAGTATAGATTAAGTATTATTGTCATAATGTAAGTAATTATAATAGACTTATTAAGAAAACTATAATGTGTAAAAGGATGAGCTAACTACACTCGCTGTCTGTTGTTTACCTCATACGAAAATGGTATAAATTGAAAGAGCGAGATAGATATATGTAAGAGTAGGATAGACTTAGAAAATTCGAGCGCTCTGATTGGTGGAAATAATCAAGCCAATTAGAACGGCCGAATTATTTTAAATAAATATGAGGCTTTCTGGCCGACAATTGTATTCGGCAGCAAGCAACCAATGAAGAAGGAATAAAGGAAAAATTACATCGAAGAAGTCTTTTAATACAGTCCACTACAGTTTGATCCTTCGAACGCCGGATCATTGTGGGAATCGAGCCTGGAAGTTTGGTCCATCGAATACCGGATCGTCGAAATCAAGCCTGGAAGAAGCTGGATCGTCGGTTCAAGCCGGGAAGAATGGTCATCACTAGGAGCCAAGCTGACGCGACGGAACAGGAAGAAACCTGTCAGGAAGAAGCACGCAACATCGAAAGAGAACGTCTGAGAAGAATCGCCCAGGACCCGCCGCTTTCGCCGAGCCAGGGGACCGAAGTCGGAACGGGGGCTACGATCGACGCCGCCCGCGCCACTATCGGATGGTCGGGGACCACGACCGAAGTCGCCCGCACCACCTCAGTCACAGCGGGACCTAGCACGAGTAACACCGTCCGCGCCGCCCACGGGGGGATTATGAAGGGGGCTACGAACAACGCCGCCCGCCCCGTACTCGACGCGACCACGACGGAAACCAGACACGTTGCGCGCGCCAGATCGCCGACACATTCGACACGTTCGTCAAGAAGCGCTGCCGCTGCCCGAAGACGCCTCGCCGAAATGGAGGCAGAAAAGAAGCTCGCCGAGATTAAGAAGAAACAATTAGAAATTGACGCCGAGTTAATAAAGAAGAGTTTAGCTAACGAATTAGCTACCATTCAAGACGAGGAGGAGGAAGAGGAAGAAAGAAGCGTTCGAGGGGAAAATCTGCCAGAACCCAGGAGGAAGGTCGACGCCTGGCTCAGCGCCCAACCGATCGACACACGGGGGGAGCCGCAAGTCGAAGACCAGCCACCGAGGGGGAAATCGCCTGTTGTTGGAAGATGCATAGAGGAACTTACAGAAGCCATGGACAGATGGGCGAAGCCTAGATCCAAGTGCCCAGATCTGCCTGCCTTCTTCGGGAATAGCAACGAATGGCTTATCTTTAGAGCTATGTACAGAGACACCGCGAAGATGTACCAGTTGACACCGGGGGAAAACTTGCAAAGATTGAGAAGCTGTTTAAAGGGAGCCGCTCGGGACACTGTCGCTGCCGCGCTACACGCAGCAACCGATCCGGAAGCAATTATGAAGATGCTTGAACAGAGTTACGGACAACCAGTCTTCATCGTGGAGCAAGCAATGGCGGAGCTGAAGAGGTTACCAAGACCCGGGACATCGGCAACGGAACTCAATCAATTCGCCGTGAAGTTACAAAACACAGTATACACAATCAAGAGTGTCAACTGCCAAGAGTACCTGTACAACCCTCTACTGGCGAGAGAAGTTAGAGAGAAGTTGAGTCCTCATCTGCAAGCGCGGTGGTGTGACTACGCAACGAAGCACAGCGGAGCCGACGCAGAGATCGTGCTACTGTCACACTTCTTAATGCAAGAAGCCAACCAGATGCTCCGACACAACTACTCATCGCCGGCAACACCATTCATGAAGCGGGAACACAGAACTACAACAACAGCAGCAGCGCCTCCTGTCACCAATAGAAGAAAACCGAACGCAGTATACAACGTCGCCGAGGAAGAGCAACCGAACGATCTCTGTCCTAGTTGCGAAAAGAAGCACAAGCTAGCCGAGTGCCCCGACTATGCGGCACTACCCATTGACAAAAGATGGGAGTTCGTGCGGCAAAGAAGATTATGTTTCAAATGTTTGAAGAGGAAGCATCGCCGAAGTGATTGCCGATCGAAGTCGTGTGAAGTAAACCAATGTCGTCGCCCTCATCACTCTTCGCTTCACCAATCATACGAAGAAAGGCAAGACCCGAAGCCATCGAAGGACAACGCGGAGTCCGTGCTGGTCCTGGTTACATCACCATGGAACAAGAAAACAGTATTATTGAAGATGTGCCCGGTCACCGTCGTCGGTCCACGGGGGGAGGTGAAGACGTATGCGCTACTAGACGAAGGGGCAACAATTACCCTTATAGATGAAACAATAGCAGGGCGAGTCGGCGCAAGAGGACCAGGGATGCCGCTGTGCATGCAAGGCGTGAGCACTACGCAGCAAGAGAACAACAGCAAGCTGGTCACCATTCACCTACGAGGCGAGAACGACAAGCTTCACAAGTTGCGAGCACGAACAATAAGAAACATGAAAATACGACAACAATCAATACCGAGCGCGCTATTGAATTACGAACATTTACGAGATCTACCGAGGGAGCAAGTATGCTACGACGCCAGCCGACCTGGACTACTGGTGGGAGCCGACCACTGGGAATACATAGTCTCTCAAGAACTGAGAACGGGTGAGCCCCATCAGCCGGCTGCATCGCGAACACAACTGGGATGGGTGATACACGGAACGATGCCGCGACATATCATAGCCAGTCAAGACAGCGTGCTACACGTCTACACCGCCGAACGAGGTGAAGACAAGCAAGATACAAGAATGCTACACGACCTGGTAGAACATCACTTCAACATCGAGGCGCTGGGTATCGCTCATAAGCCACGAGTGGGCGATGAAGATAGGCGAGCGATTAAGATCGTCGAACGAACTATAAAAAAGAATGAAAAAGGCTACGAAGTGGGGTTACCATGGAGGGAGGATGGGGTGAAGCTGCCTCAGAGTTACGACGCGGCACTGCGACGCCTTCTGAAAATTGAACAAAAGATGGACGCTGACCCTAACTTCAAGCAAGAATATACCAAGCAAATAGAAAACCTGTTAGAAAAAGGATACGCCGAGCCGTGCAACGGGAGCGAGATGGCGAGCTCCGTCTGTTGGTACCTGCCACACTTTGCAGTACAGAATCCGAACAAGCCGGGGAAGCAACGATTAGTCTTCGACGCAGCTGCCAAGAGCCGAGGTGTCAGTCTCGACGACAATCTGCTGGAGGGACCCGACTTGCTGCTGTCACTACCTGGAGTTCTGTTCCGGTTCCGAGAGAAGAGCGTGGCGATTACGGCCGACATTCAAGAAATGTTCCTTCAGATTAAGATACGTGAAGAAGACCAGCCAGCGCAGCAGTTCCTATGGAGGGGAGATGAACGGGTCAAGCCGCCGCGCCACTACAAGATGACGAGCATGATCTTCGGCGCAGCCAGCTCACCGTTCATGGCGCACTTCGTCCGAGACTACAACGCAAGAATACACTCTCACTCGCATCCACTCGCCTTTGAAGCAATCACCCGAAGCCACTACATGGACGACTTGGTGGCAAGTTACGAAGACACCCGGGAGGCTCGCCGCGCCATTACAGAGATACGTACTGTACACATCGCGGCGGGATTCAATCTGCGAGCGTGGAGCGCGAACGAAGTCAACGTGCTGCAAGACATACCGGAGGAACTACGCGCCACGACGCCCACTCAACTCGGCGGGGAAAGTATCGCGAACAAGATACTGGGGTTGTTTTGGAACCCGGAGCGAGATGAACTTGGATTCAACACGTCAATGAACCGAGTACCCGAAGATGTGCGCGCGCAGAACCGCGCGCCGACGAAGAGGGAAGCACTGAGCGCAGTAATGTCCATATATGACCCGCTTGGGCTCCTTAGTAACTACACAATAAGGGCGAAGATTATACTACAAAGTTTGTGGCGATTAAAGATATCCTGGGACGAACCGATTCCTGAAGAAGAACAAGAACTCTTCGCGACATGGATGCGACAGCTGTCCAGCATATCTCACCTGCGGTTGGAGCGACAGTACGCGCGGGGGGACTGCCACGACCGGGAACTGCACATCTTATGCGACGCCAGCGAGCAAGCTTATGCGGCGGTGGCATACTGGCGCATTACTCGACCCGACGGGAGCTACTGCCTGAGCCTCATAGCTGCCAAGTCGAAGGTGGCTCCGAAGCGGACTCAGACCATACCGCGCCTCGAGTTACAAGCGGCGGTCATCGGAGCACGACTGGCGGACACCATAAGAAAAGAGCATCGCATCGCGGCGGCACGAACGATATACTGGACAGACTCCATGACGGTGATACATTGGATCCGACGCGACGCGAAGAGATACACGCCGTTCGTCGCGCATCGACTGGGAGAAATAGCCGAGCTCACTCACAAAGAAGAATGGCGATGGGTGCCCACGCATGAGAACGTAGCGGACGACGCCACAAGATTCACCAGCGCGACTATCACCGCGGGGGACCGCTGGTTCCAAGGGCCCGAATTCCTAACGCTCCCGGAGAACCAGTGGCCCAAGGAGAAGTGTGAAGATGAAGACACGCAAGAAGAGATGGTACTTCACGTCGCCGCGAGTACACGGAATGAAGATGGGTGGCTGCCGGACCCCGCTCGCTTCTCGAAGTATGAAACACTGGTGAGAGCGGCCGCACGAGTACTGGCGTTCGCGGACATATGTCGGCGCCGGGCGACACGCATGGAGATTCACCACTTAGAAGAGGCAGAGAGGGCACTCATACGGCGGGCGCAACGCGACAGCTTCCCGGACGAGCTACAACTACTGCAAAAAGAAAAGGCGATTACGAAAACTAGTCGACTGTTCCGATTGGACCCCATACTAGAAGACGGCATATTGAAAATAAGGGGCCGCATCGGGGCAGCTACGGCGCCGGCAGAAACAAAGAGGCCAGTTATCCTGGACGGCCGACACCGGATCACCAGACTTCTCGTGCAGCGGGAACACTGCGCAGCAGGGCACGCCAACCGGGAGCGCGTGACGAATGACCTACGTCAGAAGTACTGGGTGATACACCTACGACCTACTGTGCGCACTATAGAAAAGGACTGCGCACTATGCAAGCGAAGAAAAGCAAGACCGCAAGTACCGGCGACGGGAGACCTACCACGCGAGCGGCTGGAGCCGTTCAAGCGACCCTTCAGCTACTGTGGCATGGACTACTTCGGGCCCATGGTGGTGAAGATCGGACGTCGCCGGGAGAAGAGATGGGGCGCACTCTTTACGTGCCTCACGACCCGCGCAGTGCACTTAGAAGTAGTGCCATCCCTCTCTACAAGTTCGGCGATAATGGCGATGCGACGGATGGCGGCCCGGCGAGGATGGCCGCGAACAATGTACTCCGACAACGCCACTAACTTCCGAGGAGCCGATAAGGAGTTGCGAGCCGCCTATGAAGAGTGGGCACCGGCACTGCGGGACGAGGGACTACTGCATCGCATGGAGTGGCGCTACATACCCCCGGGAGCACCGAACCAAGGAGGAGCCTGGGAGCGGATGGTGCGGTCAGTTAAAACCGCGCTAGCCGCTACACTCAACGAGAAGGTGCCGGCGGAGGAAGTACTACACACCCTGCTGACCGAGGCGGAGTACTCTATCAACGCTCGGCCGCTAACACATGTCAGCGTGGATCCGAACGACCCCGAGGCGTTGACACCGAACCACTTCCTCCTGGGATCATCGGCGGGCCTACCTCACACGGGTCCGTGTCACGAAGCCAACCGGAGAACTTGGAGAACGAGCATGGCGCTAGCTGACCAGTTCTGGCGGCGCTGGGTGCGGGAGTACCTCCCTACTTTGGTACCTCGAGGCGACTCATCGGGCGTCGAGCGGCGGCTACAATCCGGCGACGTCGTGCTCATCGTCGACCACACGCTACCAAGGAACGTGTGGCCCATGGGAGTCGTCGAGCGCGTCTACGAGGGTCCAGACGGCGGGGTACGAGTGGCTGACGTCCGCACCAAGACGGGAGTCTTCAAGCGGCCGGTGAGAAAGCTCGTCGTGATGGAGGCTACGCAGGCTGCGCCGGGGGGAGGAGCTGTTGCGGACGACGAGCAGCTTCCGTAGTTATTAAGTAAAAATAGAGATAAGATAATAAAAGGGATACAAGAACGTAGAATAAGTAGATTAAGTAATTATTCCATTATTTTATATAACTTGAGTTAGGTTACCGATTTGTTTATGTTTATTTACGCTTTAGAGTTTATTAATGTTTTGTATAAGTATTCTAACTAGCAAATTCCAATAGATTAAGTATAGATTAAGTATTATTGTCATAATGTAAGTAATTATAATAGACTTATTAAGAAAACTATAATGTGTAAAAGGATGAGCTAACTACACTCGCTGTCTGTTGTTTACCTCATACGAAAATGGTATAAATTGAAAGAGCGAGATAGATATATGTAAGAGTAGGATAGACTTAGAAAATTCGAGCGCTCTGATTGGTGGAAATAATCAAGCCAATTAGAACGGCCGAATTATTTTAAATAAATATGAGGCTTTCTGGCCGACAATTGTATTCGGCAGCAAGCAACCAATGAAGAAGGAATAAAGGAAAAATTACATCGAAGAAGTCTTTTAATACAGTCCACTACAGCAACGTTTCATATACCAGGCGTGGGGACGAATGACAAAAACCCCCATTAGGTACTAACGAATGGATGCTTTTATTAAATGCTAGTTGACCCGGCGAACTTCGTTCCGCCTAAAAGTAAAAAATCTAAAATTTTCAGTGTTCCTCTTATTATGCATAAAAACCTTCCTTTTGATTTACCCTACCTTTTAAAAAAAACTGCATTAAAATCCTTAGCGTAATTTTAAAGATCTAAGCATACATAGGAACAGACGGCGGGAAGCGACTTTGTTTTATACTATGTAGTGATAAAATTAAAAAGCAACCGAGCCTGAAATCACCTGGTGGTAAGTGACATCTGCTGCCGATGGATATCCGTCAGCAACTTATACAGAACGAATATTGTATCTAAAGTCAATCACAGAGGCGTTGCTACTCCCGAGGATTAAGATGGTCCCTCATATAAAAACGACCCGGTAACCACACCTTTCCAGTTTCCACCTCACGCTATAAATAGGTGATGAGGTGTTACCTCCATGATTGAATCTTGTACGTACTCCCTTGCAAGTTTATTTCTAAGCAGATTGTGTACCCTTTTAACGTTTTTATTGATAAATGTGGTTGTCTCCAGGAGCCGCTGATGGAGGAGTACAGCATCGCAGCGCAGGTGTGGAAGCTGAGCTCCTGCGACATGTGCGAGCTGGCGCGCAACTCCGTGCTCATGTCCGGCTTCCCGCACGAGGTATGGCTGTGTGAGTGGTGTGGCAGCTGAGCTCCTGCGGCTGGGCACGGGTCTTGCCCAGCAGTCAAAATGAGGAGGCTTAGGCCAAAATCCACCGCGCTGACCAAGTGCGAATTGGTGGACTTCACACACCTTCGAGATCTTTTTTTTAAAGAACTCGGGGTGTAGGTTTCCTCACGATGTTTTTGATCACATAAAAGCTGTGATAATAAATTAAAAAATTAATCTACTCTTAAAATTTTAAAAATACTTATTTATTATATGTGTCGTGGTATCAGATGAAGCAGTACTGGCTGGGCCCAAACTACCAGCGCGAGGGCGTGGCCGGCAACGACATCACGCGCACCAACGTGCCCGACATCCGCGTGTCCTTCCGCCACGAGACGCTGCTGGACGAACTCACCAACATCTTCAAGGTACGCCACCATACGCCACACTACGCCAACACACGCCACAGTACTTAAAAAAAACTTAAAACGCTTTCTACACTCATAGCCCCACCCATACATCCAGACCCAGAACAAGAATCTAAACTCATCATTCAGATACTTGTTTGACCGGGAATCGAACCCGGGACCCACTGCGTGTCAGACCGGTATGGTAACCGCTGCGCCACGTGGGTCTCAACGTACGCCTCATACGCTTCATACTATGCCAAGACACCACACTACGCCACTGCATGCGTTACTGCGCTACAGCACACCACTCTACGTCACGCGCCACATAATCAAGGTGGTAGAACCAGTGTAGTTCGCCCGGGAAAGTACCACCGCCACACCTATTTCCAGCGTGATGCAGTTCTTGCGTTTCGATGCAAGGTTGTGGTTGCCGGCACATTTTCACATGAGGCGACCATCATAGTCCTCGGGAGTAGCAACGTATCTGTGATTGACTTCAGATAGAACCCGTGTTCTGTATGAAGTTGATTATAGATGTCCATGGGCGGCAGTGACCACTTACCATCAGGTGGACTGAATGCGTTTGCTATTTAAAAAAATCATATACGATACATTACGCTACAATAATTAAACAACACCTTACACCACAACATTGTCGTTATCTCCTCACACTTCAACAGATCTTCCAACACATCACCACTAAGGAGATTTGAATCATGTTAAAACTCTTAGACAGTAAATGCTGCCCTACATACTTATGCCTAATAACTGCAGATATACATACGCGCTGCGGTGTTCTGGTCTGAAGAGAACCACAGAAACTCTTATCGGGGGTTGATTATATTACAGATGTCCATGCATGATAGAGACCACTTACCTTCAGGTCGACTTCATGTTCATTAGTTACTTCCATACTCTAAAAAAAATGTGTGCGTGTACTAGCGTACACTCGTAAGAAGTGAAACTTCTTTATGACGTTATTTTTCAAAAAATAATTTACTATATGCAACTTTACAGAAATTGGTTAAATAAAGTTAAATTTGATAAAGTTTAATAAAAGGCTTTTATTAAACTTTATCTAATAATCTAATTTATAATAATCTATCTAACATCACGCGTGGTAGGGATAAGAAAAAGATGGCGCGTAACGGAAAAAGATGGCGCGTAACGAAAAAATGTTACACTAACTTTTTTTCCAACCCCGATAAAGAAGTTTCACTTCAAAAAATCACTCACTAAAGACAAAATATAATATTTTGTTACTTGCTTAAATTATATTTACACTTACAATGTACTAGCCTGGTGTGTGTCTCTAACGAAGTGTGGGCATTGTTTTATGTGTGTTTGAATTGTTTGTCTCTTGTCTAAATTGTTTGTCATATATTGTTATAACTGGGGCTATTGTCAATATTGTACTATGTTCTTATTTTACAATACTGCAGTTATATCAAATAGCATTGAAACCAAAGCAAACTACGAATATTTGGCGCACTATTAACAGTGCATTCTTAAATAATGGTACAAATAAAAATATAGAAGTGAATAATTTAGAAGTGAAAAAAAACATGTATAAAGACACAATAATAATTTCAGGAAGGAATGTCGAGCCGCAGCTAAACATCCACTCGAAGATCAGTGGATACGACGGATACTTAAATAATATAACATATAAACAAATATTAATCAATTTTAATCATGAGTTAATACTTTTGTTAAGGCATGTATCGACGCTACAGGGCCCGACAGGGTGGGCCCCAAGCCCCAATAATTAGATTTTAATCAATTTATTACTGTAAAATATGTATCTTATCGATGGGGCTTTTAGGGCATACAATTCTGTTACTAAATTGTCTATTTATATTAATAAAAAACATGCGTGCGTACAAAGTACACATAAATCTTGTTTATATTTATACAAATCTAAAACTTTAAATTTCCAAGATTAAGAGGAAGGGAAAAAGGCGTGATACGACGTTCGCTCTGTCTCACTTTTTCTCTCAATCTTTCTCACTCGCTTGCTCCCTACTCTCACTCCACGGCTAGTTGCTCATGCTACGTTCGCCCTGTCTTACTCTCTCTCAATCGGTCTCGATCACTCTCTCTCTCTTTTCCGACACTTCCGTTGCATACCGGCGTGACGTTTCATCTGTAAAAATATTACCCTCATGCGCCTAAAGAAGTTTCACTTCAATAATCCCTAATTTCTGAAGTCCATTATGACTACCGGATCTGGAGAGAGGGCTACGGGCTCAAGTCCTTCTTCCTTGAAATCTAATTGCGAGTATTTAAGTTCATATAATACCTCCAAGATGGCGAAATGCTTATTTTCCTGTCAAATTCATTGATATCTCACGTTTGGCTGACGAAGTCCCCATTCCCCTCAAATCTGATCCGCCAGTGTCCATCATTATTCAGTCTACATGATAAAGTTAAGTATTTTTTATCAAAACCTATTTTAACTACGGCTTTTTTACCTATGTCTGCATCGGAAAGTAATAATTGAAAAATTTATGATGTATATTTTATTACTTGGAACAAATTTTTGCTATATTTTTTTTGTAATTTTTTCCGAATTTTCAAAGTAATTTACCTAAAAGCTCCAGCGGTGATTTATACACGTTTTACAACAGAATATATAATGTTATATTGGATAATATAAGTGAATGAGTGAATTTCCCTCAATGTGATAATTAGGAGTTGCTAAGGTTGAAAGTGCCATTCCTAGTAGTTGTACCCTTTACGATCAAGCTTTACTTCACTCGTAGGTCAGTAGATTTCATATACCTCTATATTATAAGCCATTAATTTAGAGGCATTACACTGCTCATATAAACGCAGTAATTAACATATTTGCGAGATCGAGCTTTTTACCATAATTGCTTCAAATGTTATCTACACGAGGGTAGAAGTAAAAGTTTTTTGTAGAAAGTCCGTCAAAACTTAAAATTCAGTACTTGCGCTAAATAAGCGATCATTATTAGGCGATTACAAAAGTGCAGATAATTTTATTTTTAGAATGCAAAACAATTTAGAATTTTCATATTATTTAAAAAAAATATATTAGACCTGATATGATATTTACTGCAATATCAATGAAGTTAAGGAGAAATTGGAAAAAAAAATACTTTAACGCGTTTTTTATGTTATGCTAAGAGATAAGGAGGGTCCAGAACAAAGAGACTCCGTAATAAGTGGATAAAAAAAACCAAAAAGGTCCTCCTGTTTAAATATTTTTTCTTTTACGTATAAAGGAGACAAGACTTCCTAAACCCCCCACTTTATTCACCCCCCAAATGGAACCACTTGTTTTTCAGAAGATGGTTTACAAACTTAATAACAGTAAATAATATAAATAAGAGTTAATATATCATAAAGGTTTAAAAATTGAATACTAACATTGGCTTAAAGTAACTGAAACTATATATAATATAGGTATTATTAAAACATTAAATTATTTCCCCTAGACTAGTGTCACGGTTGTGCGTACAATATGAAGTAAAAATGATAATAACTAACTTAACAATACTTTTAAATTCAATATTTACGGTTCTACTACTATTACATCCAAACTAACGAAATTAGCTTTTAACAATATTAATTCTCTCTACATCTCTATGTCACTATGAATCATAGGATAAATAATGTTACTATATAAAGTGCGTACATTTGCTGTAGAGCAGTATGTGAATCTGTTCTATCCAAACTTATTTATTTTATTGGGCCTTCAAGCAATAACTATAATTTGAGATAGATGTTTAAAAATATTATATTCATATATGTTCCGAGTTTAATTGCACACATTTGTATTGTTTTTTTTTTCAAAATGTATTTTTTTTTAAATAACTAGTTAGTTTTAAATTAACTAAAATATTTTTTTTAAAACAATAAAATGTGTTTCTTTTTTCAAAGTCAAATTCTTCCCGGCGACGCACTGATGTTAGTTTAATATTTCTAATATATTAAAATAATAAAATCAATTTTGTCCGCGATGTGGTTCATTCTTTGTTCTACAAGAACTTATTAACAGTGTGCTATTGTTGTTGTGTTAATGTAAAGCTTGGGTTTGAAATCAAAATAAACTGCTCTGCGTTATTTTTATCATCAATACCCTCAAATATTCACAAAATTCCTAAAAGTTCTTAAACAAAACAGCGTAGCGTTTATTTTTATACCTAATTTCTCACGGATTAAACGCATTGAAATTATTTAATTTGATTTAGAAATAAATTAAAATTTACATCAGTGTTCTAAATGTATTTTGTAACGGAAGTTTAAAATTTTATTTATCTAAAATTTTAAGTTTAAAAAAACTATATGCGTTTATACTACTTTGTAATTAAGTTTGCAGCAATTTCGCAAAAAAAAACGCTGTAAGCTATTTAATTGAGTACATAATGGGTCTTAGGGGTCCTTGTGGAACTCCTTTATAAACATCTAACACGAGATAAATATTTAAGAAAAGCTATTAAGGGTATTGATACTTGTGTGTTTATGTTGATAAGCTTAATTTGTTGTGTAACTTTTATTGTGATTTAACTGGCTTTTAATTTTTATATGTTTGTTTTATTTTATTTCTTGTTAATGGTACTATGTTATGAGGCGATGTTATCAATTTTAGTTTAAAGTTCTATACTGTTCTTGGAATTAATTCATTTGACACTTTTATGTCAATTCGCGCAAAATAATAAGAATTTTGCATTGCCTTGTCGCATATCTTTAGTGTTTGTATGTGAAGAACTTGTGTTATTTCAGTCCGTAACATGAATTAAGCATGAAAGTTAAGTTCCTTAATTTACCTTTCCCAGATGTTTCACAGGCTTGTGTTTTTCGTACATCTGTTTTATGGATATTGCCAATCAGTATCCATGTTTAACATCCATATTGTAAACTCCAATATATTTGTCATTGGGCTAAACTCATTATTTCAGTCTGAAGAAGCTGAGGCGTTTTATCGCTAATACCTCCCTTAGACTATAATAAACTTTTCTGTGTTACGGATTGTAATGGCATGACTAATGCGTTTAAGAGTAACATTTAACTCTACAAATATTTATAATAATACTGGTACGCCAAGTTCTCTCATTATAGATCTAACATAAACTTTAAATCTCGTCATGAACCTCCATCATTACATGTTATAAGATTTTTAAAATGTATTATACATTTTATACAATGCATCGTTATTAGTTTAAATATGAAAGTGACCGTTATCATGTTGTTGGAAATAAAAAATCTTATACAGACCTGTTGTTTTAATATTTTTTCAATTCTACTATTCAATATTATACAATTACATGATTTAATGACATACAGACGGACATCTTAACACTGTATTCCATGAACAAATATACAAATGAAAACCAATGTTCAAATGTATAATGTCTTATACATCGCCAATAAGTATGAATTTAATGGATTATTTTTGTGATAGATACATCGATGTGGCACGCCCTACTCGCCTTATTAAGGTACAATATAGACTCAAATTCATTTGTCGAAATCACAATTAGCTTCACATTTTAATATTGAAAATATTTGTTAAAAAAACTACAAGAGTATTTTGACATTAGGATCTATATTTCTAAATTATTGTATGAGTGGTATTCACTATACTTACTATAACTATTCGTCTTCATAAACTATTCTTGTATAAGTGATCTGCATTTCAATTTTTTTGTAATGGCTTGTGTAATTGGTAGATATTTCCAGGAGTTTTAAAAAACAGACCTATTTATTACTGTGCGTGTTTGTGAGTACAAACGACTGCATCAAAATCGGTCCAATATTTCAAAGACAAACGAGTGTTTGTCTTTGAAATATTGGACCGATTTTGATGCAGTTTTGTTAGTAAAATATTTTGCTTCACCGACTATAATTAGTACAATTTTTAAGTGATTTGGACAAATGGTTTAAATGAAAATGCATGAAAAATACTTATCTTTGTGTCCGTATTCTTATTTCAATTCGAGGATAAGTGTTAAAGATTGTTTCCTCATTAAGTCCCGATATGAAATTTATGAAAAATTTACCTTTCCTCAAACATTTATAATTCATTCTATTTATTATATGTAATGTTTACTAACATGTTGTCACAATTTCAAAATGCAATTTCATAATGTTGAATGTTTCTAATCTTAATCATTTCCTTATGACGAAATGAATTAATACAGTTATATAAAGAGTGATTTTTATTGGTGTTAATAATAACTTGTTTACAAAATATTGTTATTGCAATGTTTCCTTTATGTCACTTATTTTTTCTGTCAGCGAGATTAAACAGGTAATTTAAATTTACGTTTATTTTATGGAAATGCAATTTTTAAGCTGAATTATACAATCTGACAAGGGCAAAGGGTCAGATTGATCACTTGAGTGAAATAAAGACGAATTATACAATGCGACATTGCTTGTATATTTGAGACATATTGAAGTGGATTTATTTTTGAGCATTACGGGGCAAGCTAATGACCCTTAAATTGATTTAGCTATAATTTTCATACTTTGGTTATTTTTTAAAAATAATCGTGGTGTAGTTTTACTAAAAAAAATGTTTATGTTGTATTTTTTCCGTAAGACGTACGTAATCGCTATCAATGCTTTCAAACGTGGAAATAAGTGAATATGAATATGAATATGATTATTTATGATATTTTAATATTTAATACGACAATTGTAGGCGTGCAAGTCAGCCCCGCCGCAGTCGGAGCTGCCGCCGACGTCGCCGCCGCCGCCCGACATGAACGTTCCCATCGTGAGCCTGAAGAGACCTTCGCTGGTGTAATCCAACATTTAACCCTGCAGTACTATATAACTTAATTTTAATTAAATGAATGTCTTTATTTTGCATAGACCTACGGGGGCACTTACAAATTGTCAGTTACACATTTTTTTTTCCTTACACTACCACCGGATCGGAACACGACCTCAACTGAGAAGATCCGGCAAGAAACTTAGTGGGTTTGTCTTCTTTCTTTGTTTTTCCTTTTTTTCTTTTCCATCTTGTTTCTGGGTAATAAAAGTGGGCTCCAGTATCTTGCTTTGGCCATTTAGGCATTTAGCTTATGAAGAAGCATGTTTGGCAGGATACGTTACACTTTGACATTAATTTAGAGAAAGTAACGTAAACAGATAGACCGTTTACGTTGTATAACATACTTGTTGAACTAGTAGACAGCCAAAGGATCTTGAGGATATGTTATATACGTGGGCAAAATAAAAGTTTTGGCCGTCTTCCCATTGTAAGCAAATACTTGGGGATTAATTGAAGTGGCAGTGGGAAAATCATTTAATTATTTGGACGAATATTTACATCAAAAAAACAGTAGTTGCACTATCTTGAATGGTTTTTAAAGGTGGCAGAAATTAAGTCAGTTAGAACCACAAGAGTTCTATCTGAATCCTATACCTAATTATAAGCAGCTTTATATAAAGCTGCTCATTATTGTTCATGGGCAGCGGCGACCATTCACTATCAGATGGACTGCATGCTCGTTTGCTATTTCTATCTTGTAAAAGAGAATAATTAAGACCGAATTATTGAATGAAAAAAATAATCAAATCTATTATATTTTTAAAGCCTTTAGTGCCTATTTTAATCGCAAATTATTTTATAAGCATTTAGTTTTTGTAAGCAAACGTAGTGAATTATTCAGGAAATATATTATTATACCTCATATGTATTTGGGTAAATAACGGGGGTATGTTTAACCCAATGTTAACATATTCGAATGTTTATCTAACAGTAAATATGTACTTATAATGATTTTAATCGTAAAATGTTATCGTATAATAAAATAAAATAAAAAGTTTCATTGGTTTCCATTATTTCTATACCTAGGCCTGTTAAATTGTTTAATTCGATTATCTCCTATTCATAAACTAGTAACTTTTACTTCGTCGGGGGTCAGAATAGGGCTACGGTATCCCCTGCCTGTCGTAAGAGGCGACTAAAAGGGGCTTCCGGGGTTGCAGACGGCTAGAGTGGGAGCTCGAACCGTTCGGTCAGGCAATCCCGGGAAGGACGGCGGTATGTGTGGTCGCATACCGTCGTAAAGACTAGACGGAGCGGTGGGCCCAGCCGCCCATCTGGGTGGAGCCCGATGGGGCAGCGCGCTCGGAGGATTCCGGTTGAAGTCGTTTCGAGATCCCGGAGTCCTCCTTTTCAGCGCCGAGGACGGCCACCGGGGGGGTTTTAGTGCGGTAAAAATCCCACATAACCCTGCGTCGCTCCCACGGCGTCGGGTACCTTTGGAAGGTTTCCCCCTCGAAAACAAAAAAAAAAAAGTAACTTTTACTTACATACTATATAAAATTTTCACTTATCACTGTTAGATTTTCCCAAAATAATTTAGAACATTCATAATACTCTAATATTTCAAATTTATTTGATTATGCTGCCATATTCTTATTATCAAAGAGGTCCTATACTTAGTAGAGGTGGGTTAATGATGTACCTATTTTTCTTTTCAAACAGTTTATATCTATTTTGTAACTGGCATATTTCAGTGACACTACATTGTGTCAGTATTATACAGTGTGACACGGAAACATGGAAATGGCTAAAAGTAAATCACAGTTAAACACAATGGTTAAATATCATTTATGATATGAAAAATCTATTTATACGGCCCATCTAATACAACAATATGCAGACAGTTTCAAACTAACACACATCAGACACAGATCGTGAAAATGTTCGGAACACGCGACGATTTCAATCAGTGGAAACAAAACCATTCGTGAGTACTACTCTAAAAATCGGATACGATAAAGTATAATTATACAGTTTGTTTATATTGACGACACGGCTACGGGCCAGCTGACGGAAAATAGTCACCGTCGTCTATGGACCAAATTACTAGTTCTGAGCTTCCATTGGGGAGATCATTTTACTGTAAATCATGAATATGGCGATGAATGAATTATAACAGGTGGTAGAACCAGTGTAGTTCGACCGGGGAGGTACCACCGCCACACCTATTTCTAGCGTGAAGCATTTTTTGCGTTTCGATGGAAGGGTGTGGTTGCCGTTACACTTTTATATGAGGCGACCATCTTAGTCCTCGGGAGTAGCAACGCATCTGTGATTGACTTCAGATAGAACCCATGTTATGTATGAAGTTGATTACAGATGTCGCAGGGCGGCAGTGACCACTTACCATCAGGTGGACTGCATGCTCGTTTGCTACTTCAGTGAAAAAAAAAAGAATAATTCCACTTTATATTCACAGGAACATGTAGTTTATTGTCGTGGTTCCATATAATCCAAACAATAAAAGTAACTACACTCATAGTCCTTCATTCATTTTATAAAATAAATAGCCCTACACTAAGATATTTCTCTTAGAACTTATTCCGATATTGGTCTGGTCGGCGATAGATCACTACCACGCAGATCGTCAAAAAAAAAGATTAAGTCGTGCTTAAATTTTATCGCGAATGCGAATATCTCTTACCGACATTCGCGAATGCAAATGCGAATATTGTTTTTTTTTTCTTTAAGTTTTGGTGTAGGGGGCCGCCGATCTAGATTTGGCGACCGATTTTTTTTGGTCGCCAACTGCAGGTCAGTTTCTATTTGGATAGATTGGCGACTTTTTTTGCAAAGTACTGTAATTCAATATTCACAAAAACAATCTTGGTACAATTGTTGCGAATATCTAAAAACGTGCAAATATTAGCGAATGCTAATGCGAATATTTGTTACAACACTAGTGTCTATCGATGGTAGAGGGTAGTTTAAATTATGGCTATCTAGGGAGGTAACTAGGCCATTAAAAAAGGTAATCGGAAATGACACAAAAAACGGACAGGATTCAAGATTTTGACTAATTAAGTAAAATATTTGAACTACTAATAACATTGTCTACTTGAATTAAAAAGTGAAGATTTCGTGACAGAAAAGAATAAATATTATTGCTACGTCTCTTAGATAAATGCGCTACGAAAATTGTTATTGCCACAAAATTCATTTCGAATAAGGTAGTAATATATTTATTCTCACCGTGCATAATATTGACATAGCGATGCGAAGAAGGAGACGGCAGCGAGCTGCATGTACGTGCGGGGCCCGGGCGACAGCCGCGTGCGCGCCGCCGTGCCCTTCCAGCGCGTCTCCGTCACCGGGATACACATCACCGGGGTATTTCTTCCTGTGCTAACACATAGTAACCACATTACTATTTCATTCTGCATTTCGAAAATAGGGTGAATTACGATGTATTATTTTTTATACCTGATCAATAACCTGACCAATTTATTGCAATATTGCCTTAGATCCGGCTATCCTATATCACCAAGGAGGTAAAACTAATTACTTGATGCTACATAGTTAAAAACGTCTCTGATAGCGCGTTTATTTATCAATCCATCAAAAATGTTCAAATTCTATGCTCAAATTCAAGTTTGAAAATTGTGAAATATACAGATACCCGCAAGATTCGACAACTGGCTTGATAATTTGTTAGCATAAATTTTAATTGGTATAGGCAATGAACGTATAATGTTTAATTAGGTATATCCGCAAACTTCGCCGAACTAATTATAAGAAACTTACATAAAGTTTCTCTATTGAAAGCGTTTAATTATTAAAGCGTATTAAAATAAAGATTATGTAAACTGAACCGTGCAGGTGCCTTTAGAAGAGCTAATCCGCTCAGCGACGCAGCTGGTGGACGCGTTGAACCTGCGGCGGCACTACATGGACGTGTCAGGCCAGTCCTTCCCGCCGTCCCTCGCGCACCACCTGGAGAACCGCGACCACGCCATCAGGAACAAGCACTACAGCAAACTGAACTTCAGCCGATTGCATGTTGATAGTTAGGACTGTTTTTTTGTTGGAGAGGATAGGGGTAGTTTAGTTTATTGGGTGGGGACGACTCGAGCTAAGATCTCAATTGTATAACACAAGTACTACTTCTGCAATACCTAAGGAGAATCGTGTCAAAAGCCAATTCGTATGGCTTAAGCATTGTGAGTGCCAAAAACCCATAAAGATTTTAACATAATTAAAAATCTTTGCATTTTATTATTTATTTAATACTAATGATAGTTACTTAGTAGGAACTCATGTTATTTAGTTTCCTACATTTATAAAATCCTTAATAAGTTCTGCTCTGGTAAAATATGTTTGGATGCGACGACATACGTTTAAGTTTTATTTTGTATATTTATTGTAGATACTGCAGCAGAACACTATCTCCACCTAATGGGTTCCTCCTCCGAAGAGTTGACGCTAGGTGATACTGACAAATTCAGTCCACAAGCTTCTTCGTTAAATAGGAGTTAGTATAATATAATAATACCTATATCTGTCAATTTTTACAATGTTGGTCTTTTATTTTTGAAGTGAAACTTCTTTAGGCGCATGAGGGTAAAATTTTTACAGATGAAACGTCACGCCGGTATGCAACGGAAGTGTCGGAAAAGAGAGAGAGAGTGATCGAGACCGATTGAGAGAGAGTAAGACAGGGCGAACGTAGCATGAGCAACTAGCCGTGGAGTGAGAGTAGGGAGCAAGCGAGTGAGAAAGATTGAGAGAAAAAGTGAGACAGAGCGAACGTCGTATCACGCCTTTTTCCCTTCCTCTTAATCTTGGAAATATAAAGTTTTAGATTTGTATAAATATAAACAAGATTTATAAATTAGTTCGCCAAAGAAGTTTCACTTCTGACATGTGTACTTTGTACGCACGCATGTTTTTTTTATTTTATTTTATTTTATGACACACCAACAGCATTACAAACAACACATTACAATAATCTTACATAGAAATAAAGATAGTATGCACACCAATTACAGGTGCGTACAACATTCTCTTTAATAGACATGTTGAGTTAATAGTATTAACAACTAAAAGGAAGTTACATTGTACATGTTAGACTTTGATAAAGATGAAAAAATAATAATAATAAGGATATACATAACTAAGGTAATTTTTTTCTCAGGATCGAGCCAGAGTCATTAAAAACATCAAAATCTTTAATAAGTGCTGTCTTACTAAGTTAATATTATACAAGGTGGTAAAACGCGTGTGGTCTACAGAGGAGAAGAGTGTCCTACGAGGCGCTCCTATTAGCCCTCGGGTAAAGCAACACATTCGTGACTTACTTCAGACAGAAGTGATAGAACCGATTTCCTACATGAAAGTCGGTGACGTAGCGTAGATTAAAATAGACGAGGACGGAGTCGTATTTTCGACACACTTTTTCTAAATAAACGGATATTTTAAATCTTGTGACATCACATTTAAGCTATTAAAATTTATTTATTATTTATTAATTAATTATTTAGTGTGAATATGTGTGAATCTTTTTTCAGTTTTTTTTTTTGTAAAAACACGTTGATCAATCAGGTTTTTTTTTTATTGCATAATAAATAATTTTATTATTTTTATCGTAATCTAACGCTGCATGGCGAGGGCCCATTTCGCCTACGCCTAGCTATGCCACTCATGAAAGTGCTTATGTATTGTACCGTAATCTTCTGTTTTTGATAGACTGTGAAGCAAAAGTGCGAACAAAAAATAATAAAAAAAATATTTTTAAAGTTTTAAACTAACGTTTTTAATTGTAAGAGAACTTAGGAGCGCAGACAAAATAAAATAATTGTTATTTTTTTAATTTTATTTAGATCTTAGAATACCATCGACTGCACCGCCCCTCAAACCACCTTTGAGTACAGTATCCTATGAAAGCTTAGATGATGTTCTGGAAGATACATTACCAGGTAAATTTTAATATCATGTTTCATATCAAGAAGAATACATAATTTAAGTCAACCTATTTTCGTAAGCATACGATACGAACAAGTATATGTATGTGCCAATAAAAAAATCATAAACGCCAAAAAAAGAAAAAAACCTAAATAGGGCTCACACATTACGACAGACTTCTTAAGGTGGATAGGTATCATGATTGAATCAGTTAGCCTTCTGGCCTGTTAAAATTCGTGATAAAAAATTCTTTTCAGGGTTCTGGCAGCATTCTCGTCAACCCATTATTGTCCCACTGCTGGGCACGGACCTTCTCTCAGAATGAGAGAGTTTAAGCATTAGTCCAACGGCTGGCCTAGTGCAAATTGGTGGACTGACTTTTGACAGCATATCCTTACCTATTCTTTGCAATAGCTGAGCTTGTTATTTAGTTAGGCATATGTCTAACACTTCTATTTTAGCTTGCCAAAACAGATTTCTAAAGGCGAAATTTGTGTAGAGATCAGAAAAGACCCATGGGCATGCCCGATGCCCCCCATCCGTCCGTACGTGTGCCGCTGGGTGCGCGGCGTGGTGCGCGTGTACCGGGAGGACGCGCACGACGGCAAGCCCTTGCCCTACCGACATCTGCCCTTCAATAAGTTCGTGGAAGACATCGGGAGGCTCGTCGATATGATCAGCGATGGACCGCTGTAAGCGTGGTTAAATAATTAGGAACTTTATTAGAATACCCATTTGATAATAAGTGTACGATAGTTAAATGATTTAAGTGGAGTTTAATGAAATAATGAAATAGAGTTGGCCTAAATCTCATAGCATCTGAAATTTGTTTTGCATAAGTGGGTAGGTGAACTTTTTTATGAATAAGCCTTTATTTATTTAGAGTCTGTGTTCAATTTTTACAACATAGGAATATAAATCTAGGAAAATATAATGTATCAATTCCGCGTTATTATAATAAGTATATTGTTATAGTTGTGTGGTTGTTTTCAGCAAATCATTCTGTTTCCGTCGACTAAGTTACCTCTCGGCTAAATTCAAGATGCACGTGCTCCTCAACGAGTTACACGAATTAGCTCTCCAGAAAGCTGTACCTCACAGGGACTTCTACAATGTTCGGTAAGGTATCTTATACAACCATGGCACGTTCTATTGTGTTCATGTTCGAAAATTTCATTAAGTTGGATGTTATTCAGAATTTGATTACGCTGTACTGGAAAAAGCGCAAGATTCTATATCATTGTAAACTTTTTAATGCAATTTCCTTATTTATGATTAGTGAAGTATATCAATTTTCAACTGTTGAGAATGTTTCTCTCAATTTCTTATTAAATGCCTACAATATATTACGTAGTATACCTTGCCTATGCTCATATGCTGAGAGTCCTCCCTCTAGCATGAGTACGATATGTTTATACAGACGTACCATTCGTATTTCTATAACGACTAACTGTAGAGTATATTCCAGAGCAAATGAGAAATATCATAGTCAAATTTGATCTTTTTTTCACCAACCGCTGCTGATGGACTTTCTCGTTGACACACGCTTTAACACGCTTTCTACACTCATAGCCCCACAGTAGGATTTTCTCCTGTGTCGTGGGTACCATGGACACGCACAAGACGTATACACAAACACCCAGACCCAGAACAGGAATCTAAACTCATCATTCAGATACCTGTCTGGCCGGGAATCGAACCCGGGACCCATTGCGCGTCAAACCGGTATGGTAACCGCTGCGCCACGCGGTTGACAAAGTTATAGTTACGCCCCCGGCTCTCATAATTGTTGTCTCAAGTTTAAGTAATTAATAGACTACGTTATACCTATACATCTGAAACCGCTTGCAAAATTTGTACTTCAAAATTAAGGAAATACTGATATAAAGTAAACATAAGTATATATCCTAAATTAGTCATCGCCGTAATGTAAGCGCAGCTTTAACTATTTATTGAATGGTTACAGTTTCCAATTTGGTATTTGCACAGAACTTTCAGCCCTTGAAACAATAAAAACTATACATGCACGTACATACCAAGGGAAAGTTTATGTTTAAAGAAAGGTGGACACCCACATCCACGCAGCGTCCTGCATGAACCAGAAGCACCTGCTGCGCTTCATCAAGCGAACGCTCCGTACGAAGGCGGACGAGGTGGTGGCGCTGCGGTCCGGGGTGCCCATGACCCTGAAGACGGTCTTCGAGGACATGCAGCTCAACGCCTACGACCTTAATGTTGATATACTGGATGTGCACGCGGTGAGTGCTGCGGGAATATTCCAGTTGACATTCGAATAGTCTAACGTCTGGTATGGGCAGTGATGGCAAAGGTTTTTGTATTGCTTAGACAGATGCTTCTGCCCATCTCCTGAATTTTGTCCTTTAGTCGCCTGAGTTCTCCTACCGCTGTCAGTGGCAGAGCATATGAGCAAGTGCGAAAAGAAGAAGACCACGTGTCACCGGCATGAATGTGTCAGTAATCACTATTAATTGTTTTTTGATGAGATTCATTTCAAATTTAATTTATGAAATATAAATAAGCTTAACTATAGTAGATAAAAAAGATCTTTCAGTTGTATTTGCCCGATAATACTATTATTAACCGACTTATTTTACAGGATCGAAACACTTTCCATCGTTTCGACAAGTTCAACGCAAAGTACAATCCGGTGGGAGAGAGTAGGTTGAGGGAAGTTTTCCTTAAAACTGATAACTACATGAATGGGACCTACTTCGCTACGATTATTAAGGTGAGCCCAATTTTAATTCATAAGGAATATCTAATTCTAAAAGAATTTGTTGAAGTAACCTAGAAGTAAATATTATACCCGCGCTGTTTCTAAAATTTGATCAGTAAATAGTATCCAAGTTACCAGATGAAATGTCGGAAATGTCGGGCGTTACAGTTGAGCCACTTTTCGCTCTCTATGTGAATAGCTTCGTGTTGCTTATAATCTTATTTCTTCTTCTTTATAAAAATGAATGTTTGCCTGTATCTGCTCTATAGAATCATAAGATATTCATTTGATCATGTGACGCCCTTTAGCAAAGTTGTTATTCATTAGCTTGCGAAGGTTTCTGGTGTATTTTTTTCGATGGTGTAGCAACGCACGCAGGGTACAGCTAGTTCGTAATATTAATAGAATTTTGAATAACGAATTTATCTCCAGCCGGATCATGTAGCATTTTGATTGACAAAAACCCCCACGGTGGCCTACCTCGGCGCTGCGAGGTGGACTCCAAGATCTAGAATGGAACACAACTGGAGACCTCTGAGCATGTGCTCTGTCGGGTTCCGTCCAGCTTGTAGCAGTTTGTATGAGGGTGTTGATACTTATCTGTAATTAAGGAGGTGATGGCAGATCTCGAAGAAAACAAGTACACGTTCGCGGAGCCGCGCCTCTCCATCTACTGCAAGAACCAGAACGAGTGGAGCAAGCTGGCGTCGTGGGCTCTGCGCAACAACGTCTACTCGCCGCACGTGCGCTGGCTCGTGCAAGTGCCCAGGCTGTAGTGAGTACGGATTTCAACTTGAACTTTTTTATTTTAGTCCAATGATAAAGCTGATGGTTATTTGATTGAAAATGGCCTGACCTGTGGGGTCGCCATTGAATCGTTAACATAAGAGGTGCGTGCCAGGAACTTCGTTTTGATTACTATTGTTATACTAAAGATAGAAGTTGCGAAAGAGTCACATTGCAATGCCCGACATGGCAAGCTTTAGGTCGTCAAAAATAAATGTGTCCGGATTTACGGTTTACCCTGCGCCAGTATTTACCCCACTCTTACCTATCTACCTACGAAATGTTTGTAAAATCTTGTATATTTTTTGTGTGTTTCTGTTAAAATCAGTTCATTTGTTTCAAATTTTTCAGCACAAAGAAATATAATTGTATGAACATAATAAAACAATAGTATTTTTTTTTTCTAGCGATATTTACCGTATTAACAAGCTACTGCGGAATTTCCAGGAGTTCCTAAACAACTTATTCGATCCGTTGTTTCAAGTGTCAGTCGATCCCAGCTCAAATATAGAACTGCATAAATTTTTAACGGTAAGATTTATTTTACGTGTTTTCCATTTTCAAGCGTTCCGTAGCCAACTTTAACAAGGTGATGGGTATTTGGTTTATTTAAACATGTTGAACTGCGCATGATCATGGCGGTTGTGAACTATAAATCCTTGCAAAGTAGCAAATCCCCTCACCAAATCTAAATGCCCCCTCTTTTTTAAATCTACATGTCACACTAAGCTTCAGGATTTAAATTTTTATACGCAGTCCACATATTCGCATTTGGCCTAAAACTTTCTCTAAGATGAGACCGGTGTCTAGAGCAATGGTTTGACAACGATTCTGGTTGTTTTCAGCAAGTGATAGGTTTCGACAGCGTAGACGACGAGTCGAAGCCAGAGAATCCGAACCTCCACGAGGGCATGAAGCCGCCAGAGCTGTGGGACGACGAGGAGAACCCGCCCTACGCGTACTACCTGTACTACATGTACGCGAATATAGTCACGCTTAACCAGCTGCGGAAGTAAGGAACTTCTTAACTATGTATTTGAATTTTCACGATAAATAAAAAAAAAAACAAATGTAGCCGCCCTTGTAGACACTCAATCTTATGATTATGACACATTTGGCACATTATTATATTACATATGTACACTATATATAATACAAAACATGCTTTTTTTTTCTCGAGGGGGAAACCTTCAAAAGGTACCCGAAGCCGTGGGAGCGACGAAAGGTTATTTGAGGTTTTTACCGCACTAAAATCGGTGGCCGTCCTCAGCACTATAAAAAGGATTCCCGGATCTCCAAAGAAACGCGATCGGAGCCCTTTGAACGCGTTGTTCCATCTTTCTCTGGGTTGCCTGACCAAACGGTTCAAGCTTTCACTCTGGGCGGCTAGAGTCGGCTTTTAGTCGTTGCTTACGATAGGCAGGGGATACCGTAGCCCTAATTGATCCCGAAACTACAGGGACGATACAAAACATACCTAAATAAATCAAAGTGTAAGATCGAGATTGATTGATGTGATTGATAGATTGATGATTGATTGAAGGTCTATTATAATTTATCACAATAAGTCCTAGCAAAAAATCGTTCGCATCTGTGGAACAGATCAGGATGTTCGCTTTTATGAGATGGATTACATTTTCATGATTGGAGTTTCCAGGGAGCAAGGTCTCAACACGTTCGTGCTGCGTCCCCATTGCGGCGAGGCAGGCCCGCTGCAACACTTGTGCGCTGGATTTCTGCTTGCTGAGAACATTTCTCATGGCCTCATGCTCAGAAAGGTGTCATATAATATTGAGATTTTTGATATAACTTACTGATCTAAAAAATATAGTGCAAACTTACTTACCGGATATGTAAATAAGGATAGATGTTATTATAGTTTGACCTAACGATAAGGCATACAGGCCACCTGATGGAAAGCAGTCACCGTCGCCTATGGACATTTGAACCGTTGAACCGTGGAAGACCGTCACGGGTCCAATAGATGTGGATGGAACTTCATCCGTCGGCGAGTGGTGCGATAAAGGAAGGGTGATGTGGGCACCAGATCAAACAGTTCCTCGGAACACTCACCATTATAAAGCCGGTAGAACACGCAAAGGGAATCTATGTCCGTCCGCAGGCTTAAGGGTTCGAACCGATCGGTGATCCTTAGGTCATTGACGATTCGGACCGCGCGCTTCCGTACGGAGTCAAGCGAGTTAAGTTGGTACTGTGGCGCTCCAGCCCAGAGATGCGAGTAGTACTCCATGTGGGGTCTCAATTGTGCCTTATAAAGCAGAAGGAGGTGCCCCCGGTGAAGTACTGCTTGGCTTAACTTAAGGTTAAGAACTCCCAGGTTCTTAGACGCCAACTTGACTTTGCCTTCCAAATGACTTTCAAGTGTGCAGTAACACTGAGATGTCAATTCCCAGGAACCCCACGCTTTTTTTAATGATGAGCGGAATTTCCTGAAACTTTGGCGCTATAACAAATGTTTTTTTTTTGCGGTAAACGCGCAGACTTGTGTTTTCGTGGGGTTGAACTCAATAAGATTAAGCCGACCCCATGTCGAGACCCGCTCCAGAGAGTTCTCGATTTCAGACACAAGTCGGATTCTGCTTTCTTCCACGAGTGTCCAAGAGGCGTTCGCGCGGTCTGTGTAAGCAGCATCCCCCGTGCTGTCATCTGCATAGCAAAGCATGTTGCTGATTTGTTGCAAAATGTCATTGATATGCAGAATAAACAGTGTGGGAGACAGGACGGAACCTTGAGGCACACCAGCATTAATGGGCTACGTGTCTGAGCAGCACCCGTCGACTAAGAAAATTAAAAAATTAACCGTCCACGTGTACAGCCTCTCGAGGAGACCGTAAGATGGAAGCTTCGCGAGAAGGACCCTGTGCCAGACCCGGTCGAAAACCTTAGCAATATCTCACTGCGAATGCCTCCCCGTTGCTCTCATAATGCATTAATGACACGCTCCATTACCTTTGAGAGCAGGGAGGTTATTGCTATTGGCCTGTAAATGGCCGGATCACTTTGGTCACTTTTTTCGGGTATAGACTGAACAAGGGCTACCTTCCACGAAGACGGTACTTGTCCTGTTGTGTAAGAAAGCGAGAATAAACGCGTTAAGAGAGGAGCCAACTCGGGAGCGCACGTCCTCAACACCACTGCGCGAATTTCGTCTGGCCCACTCGATTTCTTGAAAAGTACAATAGAACTTGCTTTTTGGGTGAATCATGTAGATCATTGGTTCTATCTGAAGTCAATCACAGAAACGTCACTACTCCCAAGGACTATGATGGTTGCCTCATATAAAAGTGTGCCGGCAACCACACTCTTTCATCGAAACACAAAAAATGCTTCACGGTAGAAATAGGTGTGGCGGTGGTACTTCCCACCACCAAAACTAAAGTGAGTTCGACGTTGGACATTGGGAACACGTTCATAGCAATTTAAATTTTATGTAGGCTTGTTTGGGACGCATCATGGAGGGACGCTATACGCGAGCCGAAATACGCTCGTGTGCTCTGTCACCTTTATAACAGAATATAGCAGCACTACGATGTTTTTAGTCAAACCATCAAGAACGTCCACCTTTCTTCATCTCATTAGTGCAGAGATTTAGATTTAGAGACACGATTTAACGGCTAATAGATCTAACTGACGGACATTATTAAACGGCTAAGCGACCACCTTGCAAGCAGCGTTGATTGACAAATTCGTATTACTCACCCATCATCACCCAGGTGCCTGTCCTCCAGTTCCTGTACTACCTGGCGCAGATCTTCATCGCGATGTCGCCGCTGAGCAACAACTCGCTGTTCCTGCGCTACCACCGCAACCCGCTGCCGGACTACTTCTCCCGCGGGCTGCGCGTCACCCTCAGCACTGACGATCCGCTGCAGTTCCACTACACCAGGGTGGGTAGACGCATAATAAAATGAAATGTCTTTATTTTGTATAGGCCTACGGGGGCACTTACAAATTGTCAGTTACATTTTCTTCTTACACTTGTATCAACAATCTTGTGTACTTACTAATTTACGGAATATGATAAGAGACATACTTTCTTCGGCGTTTTAATTTTAACTTAGTACTCAGGGACAAAATTGATATGCAGCCAAACACAAGTAAAACTCCTATCTGGGGTTTATTACGGATATTCATAGGAAATACCATCTTAAACACGCCGCATCCAAACGATCCATTTGAACGGTTCATGAAATGAAATGTCTTTATTTTGTATAGGCCTACGGGGACACTTACAAATTGTCAGTTACATTTTCTTCTTACACTACCACCGGATCGGAATACGACCTCAACTGAGAAGATCCGGCAAGAAACTTAGCGGATTTGTCTTTTTTCTTATTTATAATCATTTTATAAATATAATTACAATCATGTTTTTTTACATGGTAGTGAAAGTTACAGATTCTATTCTGCTGTAGCTACGTGTAGCTACTTTTGGGCCTACTAGTCTTTACAGCCTAATAGGTGTTTTAGCAATGAGCTTGAAGCCAAGTTGAAAAAAATAAGGCTATTATGGAGGGATAGCATTCGCTCCTGTTGCAGGAATTCTAGACCTTCAACCTTCATTTGAGAAAAGGACGGTTTTGAAATCTAGATTTATTTTACGCGTTTAGCAAATAGTGGCTTTAAATGAATGCAGTTTATTTGATTTTGCCTATAGTCAATGACGATCATCATTATCGACTACTTCAAGCCAAAATTATGTAATAATTTTACTTTTGTTGGCTAGCCATTACATGAAATAAAAGAAACACGAGTTTCTGTACAGATCTTACAGTAAACTGTATATTTTTGCTGTTTAAAAACCTAATATGTTAAAAAAATATAGTACATTAAGTTAATTCCGAGTTATCCAGGAGCCACTGATGGAGGAATACAGTATCGCGGCGCAGGCATGGAAGTTTAGCTCGTGCGACATGTGCGAGCTGGCGCGCAACTCTGTCATCATGTCAGGATTCCCACACGAGGTATTATTGCAGATTTTAGCAAAATAAAATCTAATCAAGTCAGCGATCTAACATATAACCTAACACCACATCTAACCTGTATATAACTTTGGTATTGCTTGATTAGAAAGATAATGTCCACCGGTGAAAAAGTTATATGTGCGTACCTAATCATAATAAATAGTTCTTTAATATGATGTATTTGACTAAAAAGGTGGTGATGTTTATTTTATAGACTCAAAGAATTCTTGTGCTATCTATAAGTAAACTGTTTTGATAGTGCAAAATAGTTAATTGGTGTTGGTGAATGAATAACTGATGGTTATCGTTCCAGATGAAGCAGCACTGGGTGGGCGCGCAGTACGAGCGCGCCGGGCCGCCCGGCAACGACATCACGCGCACCAACGTGCCCGACGTGCGCCTCTCCTTCCGCCACGAGACGCTGCTCGACGAGCTCGACACGCTCTTCCGGGTGCGACACACACACACACGCACGCACGAAAACACGATCTCTCTCTGTCTCACACACAAACACGCACGCACGCATATACTATCTCTCTCTGTATCACACACATACACGCACGCGCGCGCGCACACACGCAAACACTATGTCTCTCTCTGTCTCACACACACGCACGCACGCACACACTCTCATATACGCATGCACGAACTTTCTCTTACTTTTTATGCATACTTAAAGTGAATTTAGTTTTTTTGAAATTGATATTTTGAAGGTGGTAGAACAAAATGGTTCAAGTGGCAAGGTAAGACTACTATGAGTACGTTCCATTAGACGTTCACAAAGTTCACGCTCACGACCGCAGTGTTTCCCGATCCACTAGATTGTGAGCTTTACTGACATAATCTCTAGTGAAACGATCACTTCGACCCATCTTATTAGATGGGTCGTAGTGAGCTTCGCGTGGGCGTGTCATGACGTCATGAGTGATTTATTCGCCGCAACCACAACGACCGCGGTCGTCTTGTGGAACGACGTTTTGGGCTTTGTGAGCGGCTTCTGGAACGCGCCCTATACCTATTCCCAGCGCAAAGTATTTTTTAAGTTTGTATCGAAAGGTGTGGTTGCCAGCTCACTTTTATTGATTATCTTAGACTTTGAATATAGCCCCGCATTTGTGATTGATATCGGATAGAAGCGTCACTACATAGTATAAAACAAAGTCGCTTCCTACTGTCTGTCCCTATGTATGCTTAGATCTTTAAAACTACGCTACGGATTTTAATGTAGTTTTTTTTTATTGATATAGAAATTCAAGAGGTTTTTATGAGTAATAAATGCATAATATGCTGGAGAAACACTGATAGATTTAAATTTTTGACTGTTAGGAACGGCAGAACTAAGTTCGCTGGGTCAGCTAGTTATCCTATAAAACATATAGATATGAAATTGCTTATGGTGTCTAAAGATGTCAGTAACCACTTACTATCAGGTGGATCGCATGCATGTTTCCTGCTTAAACTAATGAATGATTTTATGTTACACTTATAACATGTGCTTTCCCTTTTCAAGCAATTAATAGATATTTCCATTCCAGGGTACTATGTGAAGAATAAATAAAACATCGTGTAATTAACAATACAACTTGTATTTATATAACTCGGTAACAATAAAATCACATACATACCTTAAGCAATTGTTCTTATATTTACAAATATACCTACTAATTGCCATTTATTCGAATCTTACTTTTCATATGAAGCAGTCTTACACATAAAAGGACGTATGGCATTTATTAAAGCAATTTACAACCAGAAGGTCACAAACCATATAAATCTTAAATGTTTTTGTCTAAAGTTGATTAATAGTACCGTAGTAGAGTTAAGACAATTACTTTGTTATAACTATTGACAAAGTGCAATAATAAAATGATGTCTCAATGGATTAACATATTTTAACATCTTCAGTGTTTATTCATTTACTATATTATTATATCATTTGGCTAAACTATATATTATTAAAATCCTGTAACGTTCTTAATGGCCTTCTCCTCGTCGTGCGGCGCCATCTGGCGGTTGGAGTGGAACTCCATGGTGAAGGAGGCCAGCCCCGAGCTCAGCGACCGCAGCGTCGAGGAGTAGCCCAGCAGCTCCGACAGCGGAGCTATACACTCTATCACCTAGGACATATACAATATTATTTTTAAAATATTGAAGTAGCAAACGAACATGCAGTCCTATTAATGGTAAACGATCACTACCCCCATGGAAATCTGTGATCAAATTCATTTAGATTAGGGGTTCATTTTGAAATCAGTCGTAGATAATATCTCGGAAGGACTTTCACTTTATATCTCGCACCCTACGCCGTCTACACAACTAGGTAGGCGTGGCAGTGATGGACTCTTATTGTGTCGTACGTGAATGATATGCTCCGTTACAGACCGTTTACCACATTGGATTGATACGTAATAGATGTCCGGTTCAATTTCCGCCAGACAGATTTCCGAATGACGAATTAAGATTTCTGTTCTTGATTTGGGTGTCTGTACATTCATCCATCCAAGGCACATACGGCACAAGGGAAAAGCCTAGTACCTATAAGAGTATGAAATTAAAAAGAGTTATTTATTTAGCACTAGTTGAACCTCGTAGCTTCGCCCGCGTTAACAAAAATCGATGTCACGTTTGTCCCGTGGGAATAAGATATTTTCATTTAATAATATTAGTATGAAGTATAACTATACTCGGGGCAAATTCGATATCGAAGGTTTAGCGTAAGAAAGTGTTGCCTAGCAACCACTGACAGGCAGGGGAATGCAACTTTTTGTTGTTTTGTCAGCCGTCTTTTACCTATTATTAACTTTTACCTGTAACTTATAATAGGTTGCAAATCCCTTCATGGAATTAAGGTTGTAACATCATTAGTTATGCAATGATGATCATGGTGAATAAATTTTATTCTACTGGTTTTAGCATATTATTTTGCAGTTGATCGTTATAAGTTAATCAATTCTTAATAAAATTACTCCGCAAAAATATAATGCATAGTTTGGTTGAATATAAAATGCATTTGTGTACAAATTCGTGCAAGTTGGTAATAACCCTACATAGGAGTTTTTATGGTTTGGGTACAACCCATTATTGTCCCAATCCTGGGCACGGGTCTTTTCTCAGAATGAATGAATTTTAGGCCATAGTCCACCGTGCTGGCCAAGTGCGAATTGGTGTTTTATTTATTTATAGAATATTTATTTATTTATTTTTAGTCAGTTACAACGGAATGATCCAATTACACTAATGACAAAACATAATATAACAATGGTGATTATGGACATAATTAAAATTAAAAGACAATAATAATTATATAAACAAAGAACAGTAAAATAAACAAAAATGACAAAATAATTCCATACAACAATAGTTTATGGTTTGTTTACATGTCAAATGAGCCCCGAGTATAGTATGCTTACTGAGCGTGTCTCACCTTATTGCTATGTCGCACGTGTATGTGCTGTATGTCGGCGCGGCGGCGCGCCAGGTCGGCCAGCACGCGCGCCGAGTGGCTCTCGGGGCACACCACCTCGAGCGACATCACCGGCTCCAGGAGGATCGACTCCGCTTCCTCGAAAACCTGCCGTGTTATATTGTTTTGTATATGTATAAGATTATATCTTAGGGTTTTGGAAAATAAACAAATGTGTTGCTTTTGAAAATAAGAAACGACATTTCAAGTTTATTATTCCACCAAATCTATCTTTCTTCACAAAATATATTCTGACGTTTTAAAATTTTGACAGACATGTCAAATTAAAAAAAAGAACTAAATAATTAAAGAAAACCTATTTTCTTTATATATGTATAAAGAAACTTTACTTTCTTTTAAATTTGAATATGTGTCACTGTCAGGAATCGATATGTGAAAAAGATGGCTTCTGATATAATTTGTTCGTAAAGAAGAATAGTTAAATAATTTGCTTTGAGATAGTAGTTGGAAATAATTAACACATATTGTCGTTTTATAAGATAAATAGTGGAAATTAAACAAAACGTTGCTCTGGAAAATAGAGATTTTATTTTGTTATCATCCAAGTTACATTATAAGGAATACCATTTAAAAATTATTAACTCTCTTACCTGGAAAATAGAGAAACGACAATATGTGTTAATTATTTCCAACTACGGATCGGGTGTATATAAATACTAATTGTGTGAAAAACGATGTAATTTTAATACTAAACACGTGAATGGAGGGGGATTGATAAGAGCTATTTTTCGTCCATCACACACTTAAATAAATATGATGTTGAGTTCAAAATAAAAAATCAATATAAAAAATACACATCTCGAAGTACACAAAAGTATTCAATATTAGGAATAAAACATTTTTTTTTATCATTCGAGTGCATGACGAACTGAAAATGGTTCTTTTTAATAATCAACGGCTACATGCGGTTTTTGAATTCTTTAAGAATTCTTTTTGCCCGTGAGTACCCGTTGATTATTAAAATGTATCAATTCCGCGATAATACAGGTCTAAAATCATAAAAATGGTTCTTATCTATACCACCCTCTATTATTTTCTAAACTAATCTAAGTGAGGGTAGCGAGCTCACCTTCCTTAGACACTGCACGACGGCGGCGGCCACGACGGACTCGGACGTGCCGCGCCCCGCCTCGAACCAGTGCAGCACCGTCTGCACCTCCACCAGCTAAACCATGTTTAAATCAATTCTATATTATATATATATATATAAGATATATTATTGAGGATTTTCAAAATAAACACAAATTGTTTCTCTGAAAATACAAAGTTTTGTTTTATTTTACACGCCTATATAATATTACACTAATTATTATCATTCCATAGTTGAATACGAACATTGTATCACCTGAAAATACAAAGAAACGACATTTAAAGTTCACTTATATCGATTCCTCAATTACATCCTATCGTTTATCTTTCTAACACTTTTTCTAATAATAAATTGCATAAAATAATTTAAATATCTTCCACCATTTTAGACTCGCGTCAATTCTTTTTTGTGCGACACAGATAACCACAGACACGCGACAAATTTGAATTAATGGAATGTTATGTGACATTTCATTACATATATTACTACTTTACCATATATTTACTATACTAGTCACCCGTCACTTTAAATTAAAAAACTAAACTTCATATTGTCCAAAGTAGTACGAATATTTTTCAAATTCAAATAAAATATTATAATTTTCAAGTAATTTTGAACGCATCCGTTAAATATAAAAAGAGGTTTAATTACCTAAGCCGCATTTAAAAGCAATAGCGGGTATTTTGACAAAGACACTGACATTTCTGATGTTATGTATTTTCATAGTAAGACATAAGATGTTCTATTCCGTTTATTATTAATTATGTTCGTGACAAATGCACGGTAGTGTGTGTAATGTGTTTTAGTTAGTTTTAGTGTTGTGATTTATGTATGTTACATGCATTATTTGAAATAATATATTAACATTCTGCACTCCTTCTTTAAGTCCACTATATCGTCCGCGGCATATCGCTTAAAAATGCGTCGCAAATTTTTGCTTCACGCATTAATATATAGGTATGGAATTATCGCCGGTAAACACGAATGACCATAATCAAAATTCGTCAAATTAAAGTTACGCATTTATCCAAAAAGGCCTAGAATTGAAAACGCTTTTAATGTAGTTATTAAAAAAAGATAAAAACAAAAATAATCATTTACACCCAAACAACGATATGAGATTTTTAAAAATTGATCTCTTAATCATATAAAAAGCTTTTTTCTGATTACAAATCAGTGAAATTTCTGACCCTTTGATCAAGTCTATTTATATGTTTGTAGCTTAATGGTAAAATGGTATATTCTATGAGAGGCTATTTCTATGTTTAACTGAACTTTAACATAGAGTTACAAGGATTCTTTATTAAACATAATACACTTAATAAATTATAACTCATCTGTAACGTATTGGAAAAAGTAAATAAAATAATTTAAGTACAAGTACAATATGATATCTTTTTATGACATTTAATAATATATTTTATATAATTTATAAAAAAAATTAACTAATAATTTATATTTTAATAAAAATCTTGTCTTAATTCAGCGCTAAAATATTCAATTTATATCTACCATCTACTCAAAGAAATTTCATAACTATAAATTACACGCTACCTATTATTATTATACGTAATGTATAAGAAAAATTAAATGACATCATACCTGACAACCAAGCTTGGGCCCGTGTAGTAGAGCGGTGGCGACGCCCTGCCGGATGGCAGCCATGTACCGCGGGTGGATGTGGGCCAGGTTCGCAGCGCTGTCCGCTGTCTTATCTAGTCTGTAACAGATGAAGAAGAGGTAACAGATGTTTGAAGGTGGTAGAACCAGTGTAGGTCGACCGGGGAAGTACCACCGCCACACCTATTTATAGCGTGAAGCATTTCTTGCGTTTCGATGTAAGTGTGTGGTTGCCGGCACACTTTTATGAGGTGACCATCCTAGTCCTCGGGAGGAGCAACGCATCTGTGATTGACTTCAGATGGAACCCATGTTCTGTATGAAGTTGATTACAGATGTCCATGGGCGGCAGTGACCAGTTACCATCAGGTGGACTGAATGCTTGTTTGCTACTTCAGCCAGATAAAAAAAGATGGTCAATTGAGTTAATAAACGAATACGCAGTTCTTCCGATGGTGAGTGGTCACTGCCATCTGTGGATACCTGTATAGCACTCTATATCGAACAATCTTAGCAGATGGAGGTCATGCGAGTTTCCTTTTCCCAGGGCTAACACGATCGCCTCGTGCGAGTCTAATGACATCTGTAAGGAGTCCGGGGACTTCACCAAAGCGGAGATTAAATGTCTGAAGCGGAGATGAGAAGAGATGTTTTTCAGTTAGGGTGTCTCCGCCGAAGCTGTGCGGTGTTGCGTATTAGCTTGTGTGGAGCAGAGATGTATGTTAGCTGGGACGGAGATATGCGCTAGCTATAGTGGAACTAAGACAGATATCGAACTAGCGGTTCCTCTCAATGAACGCTACTCACAGCTTTCCAGCTTGCGTGGCGCAGCTTACATCTCCATTTAATAAATAATACACATCTCCGGTTACAATAATACACATCAGTGGTTTCCGCTGAAGCTGAATGTAGACGAGATGTGTGAATGAAATTCTATTGGTTGTTTAAAACACATCCCCGCTTCTCTCGTCTCCGCTTTGGTAGAGTCTATAGGAGGTAGAATCAGTGTAGTTCGACGGGGGAAGTACCACCGCCACACCTATTTATAGCGTGAAGCATTTCTTGCGTTTCGATGGAAGGCTGTGGTTGCCAGCACACTTTTATATGAGGTGACCATCATAGTCCTCGGGAGTAGCAAGCCATCTGTGATCCACTTCAGATAGACCCCATGTTCTGTATGAAGTTGCTTACAGATGTCGCAGGGCGGCAGTGACCACTTACCATCAGGTGGACTGCATGCTCGTTTGCTACTTAAATCTTATAAAAAAAGAGTCGGGGCCTAATCGAGTTCGTATAAAACAGATGTTCTGTTACCGAAGATAAAAAATGGTGCATAAGTAGACCATTAAAAAACCCTTCGATCGAAATTCATAAAAGGTTTGTAGCGTTCCCAGAAGTTAATTAGTAAAAAGAATGTAAGTTAATCCGGCAAGTTTGTCACTCACTTCAACACCTTATCCGGCGTGACCCCCTTCCTAGCGCTGGCAGACATTTCCACCTTGACCGTCTGGCGCGCATTCCCGATCTTCCTGTCGACGGTGGCCACCCGTCGCGCGCGCCCGACCAGCGCCTCGCGGTACGAGATCTGCGGCGCGCCCAGCTCCACGTCGATTTTGTACTCGCGGATGATGCGCTCTTTGATTATCTCTAAGTGCAATTCGCCCATACCTGACAGAAATAGATTAGACAGAGATGACATTTGTCATGTTTACACGGTTAGGAGCGATTGTATTAGATTAGATTCCATCCATCCATCCATCAGCCCTTTGATGTCCACTGCTGGACATAGGCCTCCCCTAAATGGCGTCACTCCAACTGGTCCTGTGCCCTCTGAATCCAACGGTTTCCCGCTGTCTTCTTCAGGTCATCGGTCCACCTGGTAGGGGGGCGACCTGTACTCCTTTTGCCTAAACGTGGTCGCCACTCGAGGACCTTTCTTCCCCATCGGTTATCGGTCCTTCGAGCGATATGACCGGCCCACTGCCACTTCAGCTTGCTGATTTTGAGAGCTATGTCGGTAACCTTCGTTCGTCTACGGATTTCATCGTTGCGAATCATGTCTCGTAGCGAAATTCCAAGCATAGCCCTCTCCATAGCACGCTGAGCGACTCTGAGCCTTCGAATGAGGCCTTTAGTGAAGGACCACGTTTCGGCGCCATAGGTCATCATTGGCAACACACATTGCTCGAACAATTTCGACGCCAGGCACTGAGGAATTGTGGATTGTAGATTAGATTAATGGATATAAATTCACCAATTCGCACTTGGTGAGCGCGGTGGACTTTAGCCTAAATTCTCTCATTGTGAGAGAATACCCGTGCCCAGCAGTGGGACAATAATAGGTTGACGAGAGAATGGAAAGTAATTATTCACATCAGTACATTGCATATATTTGTATAAAAATAGAGGACTGAATTATATTTCTACAAATAGAGATTTGATAATAAAAAAATACAGATAAATAGAAATTGAGATATTTTTAGAAATGTTGTCCATCTGTTTGTCTGTGTGTTTGAAATCGCATCAAACCACATTTACTGAATTAAACTAGCATGGTTTTGATATATATTTGTACTATTATTACATTTATTACAATTTTATTTGTTATGTCATTATCAATATAACATAACATTTAGTTTTTGTTACATTAAAATCCAACTACCCTATTTCTTAAAATCTTTCTTTTTCTTAAATTTATATAATATTTTCTTTTTCTTAAATTCTTCTTAAAATTCTTACAATTTCAAGTTTGTATTTTCAACAAGAGTAAAACCGACACAGTTAGTCCAATAAAAAAAAACAACCTTACCGGCCAGCACCATCTGCCCCGACTCCTCATCGCTGTAGACCCTCAAGCTGGGGTCCTCCCTCTGCAGCTCGGCCAGCGCCGTGTCCAGCGCGTTCTGGTACGATATGCTCGGCGGCTCGATCGAGCACAGGAACACGGGGTCCGGGATTGTTGTACCTGGGAATGCGAATATAGCTTACATTAATAATAATTAACATTATATTCACTGCGGAGCTGTCAGCTGCATGTCAACGTGATACATTCATACATTTGTATAAGTTTTTGAGTTTAATGTATTTTTAATAAAAAAAATACCTAAATTAAGTGTACTAAAAATACGTTACATTTTTAATGAATAAATAATTATTTTTTGCTGAACAAACAGACTATCAAAATCTGATGTATCTGTTAGATTTAGACTAATGACTACAGTAATTAGTCTTATATGTCTGTAGACTAATAATCATATTTATATAAATCATTTTTTTTTGATATCGAGGGGGAAACCTTCGAAAGATCCCCGACGCCGTGGGAGCAACGCCGAGTTATGTGGGTTTTTACCTCACTAAAACCCCCTCGGTGGCCATCCTCGGCTCTGTGTGGAGGATACCGGGATCTCCAACGGACCGCTGCCGGTGTCCTCCGAGCGCGATGCCCTCTTTGGGCTCTTCCCAGTGAGCATTGTACTCAGTACACCTCCCTGTTGTTTACGATAGCATGTGGCCACGCATGCCGTCGTCCTACACGGGGTCTCTTGGCAGGACGATTCGAGCTCACACTCTTACCGCCCGCAACCCTCGGAGCCCATTTTAGTCACCTCTTACGACAGGCAAGGGATACCGTAGCCCTATTCTGATCCCGGAACTACAGGGATGATATAAATCATACTATACACCTAATTATAACAGACTGTGTGAGTTAACACCTATGACATTGGCCCTATGCCCAACACCTGTAGTTGCAACTCAACTTGTGGCAGAGACACCATTAAATTTGTCTTAGATCTTATTGTCACTACCAGAGACAAACGGGCTCTCGCAAACTTGATCTAAGACCTCATCATCTCCATGCCAGTTCCTGGTTTAGATTTCTCAAGGAAGTCTATCTCACCGATCCCCAGCAGCACATCAGCCACGTCCTCCGGCGCGGGCTCGTGGTCCAGGGCCTGCAGCCGCAGCCGCGCGGAGGGCGGCAGCAGGGCCTCCACCTGTCCAGGGTCCCGCAGCCGGGGGAGGAGGGCAGACCGCACGCGGGAGGCCGCCGCCTGCGACCCCGTCACCAGGTCACCTGACATTGTCGCCTAGAAATTACTCACCGGTCTTTAGGTTTTCGATTTACTATCATGAGTAGATTAATTCAATATAACAAGCTTGTAGTGAAATAATTACTTTGATGTGCAAATTATTTATCGTAATAAATTATTGAAAATGAGTAAAATTTGTGTGTATGTATGTTTTCGTTTAAAAACCAATTGGAACTGTTTTCATTCGGAACACAGATTTATATTTAAACTAGCTCTTACCCGCGGCTTCGCCCGCACAGTCAAAGGAAATTAACAATAATAATTGATACCGTGATTCAAAACTTGCAAATGAATTTTAATAACGCCATCTATTAACAACGTCTGGAACTACTAAATATGTATCAACTAACAAAACGTTTATATTCTCATGGGAATGAGATAGCGCGGTTAAAGTAGCCTACGTCACTCTCCGCCGTCGTAACTATCTCCCAACATATAAACTATATAATATAATAGCTATGTGACGACATGAAAGAAGAACAAACACACTTTCACATTTATAATATTACTATGGATCTGTAGTAATTATAATATACAAACTACAGTGACAATTTTTAAATAATATAAATACCTTGAGAGCGCTAACTACAGCGATGTTCCCGGCAGTCACCTTCTCGACGGGACGGTACTCGTCAGCCAACGCCACGTACAGAGAGCCTGTCTGATCAACATTCAAATCAGTATTAGAATCCAGGATATTTATACCTAAACAATATAGTTAAATCAAATAACATAAATTTACTTGAAATCGATTATGATGCATTGCTACTCTTAAAACTATGATACATAAAATTTAACAAACCTAAACCTTAGGATCAATTTATATTAGCGCAGAGTCAAAACGCATCGAAGCGTTTATCCAACTGAACATAACAAATTAAACCTTAACTCCACTTGGTAACGTTCACATTTCTTCTGAGATTTTAAGACGCGCGCATTCTTCGCGTCTCGCGTCTGCGCGAGAACAACGCTGATTGGCGCGCGCGCATTCACACGCCCACTGGCGAACCTACGCGTCATCACTCGAAAATTGGCCTGCATCGGTGTTGATTACGATGGACTCGAACGAAAAATTAATTTAGCTGGTACAAAAATATGAATGCCTATTTAATCCAAAAGCCAAAAATTATAAAGAGAATTACTTGCTTTATAATGTTTGGCTAAATAGCGCTGCTATTGATGCCCATCTACACGTAAAAGAGTAACAATATAAAAATCTTTTTAAAAAATATTATCATTGATCTTCTATCACTGTATTTAGTTATTGTACACATATTATATTGCATGCTGTGACCACTTATAAGTGGAATTATATGTAATTGCTTTCTTTAAGAATATAGCCATGTAATTATTATACTTAAGATGTAATTCTGTTGGTAGTCCTATAAATAAATAAAGTATAACTTCAAATAACTTACCTGTTCACTGCAATCCCTTGCCAGATTGTATATCTTCTGACCCTTAGTGAATTCTCCGCTGTACAGCCTCAAGAACGTCAAAACACCCCTTTGATCATCGTGCTGCACTTTAAACGCTCTGGCCGACAGATCCTCCCCAAAGCTACCATAGACACTATTCCCTTCGATTGGCGATGGAAGATAATCTATCACCGCGTCCATTAAAGTCTGAACACCGATGTTTTTGTACGAACTGCCACAGAGCACTGGAAACGCTTTCATATCAATTGTACATCTGCGTATAGCGGCATCAATTTCCGTTTTATCTATGTCATCTAGGGACTCCTGCTGAATAATAGTATCTGCTAGTTGATCGTCCAAAGAAGACAGGGTGTCTATCAGAGCTCTATGGTTGCTTAAGGTCGCTTCCCATTGGCGGCCATCTAGTTTTTCCGTAAGCTTTCGTCTCTCGTAATTCTGTCCTCGCCCGAACTTCCAAAGTACTTGTTCTTTCGTAACTATATCTATGAGACCTGTAACATAAATTTCGACTATAGAACAGAATTGTATATAGATTCTATACTGGATATTTATGGTATATGTCTAAGAAAGTTTCACATTAAGTAAATTTTCACATGATCCCAGAAAACAAGCATATAGTCCACATAAAGGTAAGTGGCCGATGTGCATGTCTCCTTTACCACATCTTTCAAACCAGAAAGCAACTGTGCTTATCACTGTATTAATAGACAGAACTAGTTTAATCAGTGCTAAATCCAGAGTCAAATTTCAAAAGGTTCTAAAAAGAAGGTTCAAAGGTACTGGAGCTAACTTTTATTACAATGTAAAAGAAAACATGATTGAAAAGACAAAAATAATACAACATAACAAAAACGACAAACCCGCTGAGTTTCTTGTCGGATCTTCTCAGTTGAGGTTGTGTTCCGATCCGGTGGTAGTGTAAGGAAAAAACAATGTGCAACTGACAATTTGTAAGTGCCCCCGTGGGCCTATACAAAATAAAGACATTTAATTTCTACCGCTTTCAAAAGTTACCTTACCAATAAGTTTTCCTTCATGTGTGACGGGCGAATGCAACATAAGCGGAACAACTCTCAATTTCTCTTCTATTGATTTCTTACAGGCCACCGCATCGGCATCAGTGCGGTCCATCTTATTGAGGTATAGCAGCCGAGGCACTCTGTAGCCACTTGCCTGCCTCCATACTGTCAAAGTTTGGGCTTCTACACCTGCAACAATAAGTTACTTTTATATAAAAATTCGACACTTTAATTCAATTGATATATGATCAAGTTTGTTTATAATTATTAAATAAAAAGCAGAAAGTGTACAAAAATTCATACAAGTTTTATTTCATAAAAAAAAAACTAAGAACAATTACTTTTAAAAGAAAGTGTGTGTGTACTTATATACACGCGTTAAAAGTTATACTTCTTTGGTGTGACAAGATAAATATCTTTGTAAAAATGTTGTCTGTAATACATAAAATTTAATTGAAGGAACTGCACTTTATATATTACTAGCTGACCCAGCGAACTTTGTTCCATCTAAAAGTCAAAAGTCAAAATTACATGTATTATATATAAAAACTTCCCTTGAATCACTCTCTTTTAAAAAAACTGCATAAGAAACCATAGCGTAGTTTTAAAGATCTCTAGGGACAGACAGTGAGAAGCAAGTTTGTTTTATAAACTGGAAATTTTAAAATATCCACCTGCAGAAGCATCCAACACCACAACAGCGCCGTCCAGCACGGCCAAGCTCTGCTCCACCTCCATGGTAAAGTCAATGTGGCCGGGTGTGTCAATCAGGTTGATCTGACTGCTACGCCATGGGAATGATACTGCAGCAGCTGTTGACATAATAAAAAAATCAGTTGTCTGTAAAGTCGGTTTACTGACGATAGTTGAATTTGACAATGTCATTAGAAAATACTAATGAAATGGTTGCATTTCCAAAAGAAAATTTTAATTTTATTTGTTTGATAGATATCTTGTATGGATATGGAGGAGGTAAATGGAAATTACAATGAAATTCATCAAGTTACATTTATTTGTACACATAAAACATGTAAATGTATATTATTGCCGCATGAGTGATGTGGTTTGGTGCGTGCAGCTGGCTCCACCGAATTATAAGACGTTGATACATCAAAAAAAGGTAATTAATTTCCTATATTTCAATCAGAGCAGACTGGTAGAGAATGCTATTAGGCATTAAGTTTGAATTTTTAAATGATGAAAAAAGACATTTGTTTTAAGTGATAGTGCTACTCTTTTTGACTTTAGATAAATCCACCCCTCAATACATTCTTGGGGTCACTGCACACTTACATGATACTTCAAACTTATAAAAAAACTTATTTGGTTTATACAATTATATTTCAACAATATTATTTTTATTATCATATAGTTAACTGGCTCTTACATGTGATAGTGATTCCCCTCTGTCTCTCTTGCTCCATGTAGTCGGTGACGGTGTTCCCATGGTGGACCTCCCCCATAGACCTGATTGTGCCAGAATAGAACAGCATTCGCTCTGTAGTTGTTGTTTTACCTATAATTTATTATAGAACTTTCTTTTTCAGTCAGAAAGCCAGATTTAAATTTAAAATAAAGTAACAATATTTTTTATTACACATTTTATTACTTGAAGACCTTGTAGATAAATACTCCCAAAAATTCTAATGTAGCTTTCTATAAGCTTTATTACTGCTGAGTACAAACAAAAATGTAAAATACGATACCTAAATTAATTATAGAAATAAATAAACATTGGTTACCTAACCTGCATCTATATGAGCCAATATTCCGATATTCCGTATATTATCAATTTTAATTTTATTCTTATCGTCAGCACTGGTGCTATATTTTTTAATGCGAACATCTTTTAGAAACCTTTTGTAATAATTTATTATACAGAAATTCTTCATTTTAATTAAATCAACAAAATCAAAATATTACATTGATGGTTTGATTTGACAGTTGACACTGACATCCGCACATGTACCAGTATTTATGTGTATCATCTATGCGCACATGATGGTTTTGGTTCCGATGCTGTCGATGTCATGTCATATCATTTTTATTCTAAATTAATAGCAAAGATGCATTAACTGATATATATGCAATTTTGCATGTATTTTTTAAATTTATTTTCATTTAATTATTAGCGCACATTAAATGTTTTAGGTATTTATTTTTATAATTTGTAATATAACAAATTGTATTAATTAAATACGTTTCCTTCACAGATTATACATATAATCGTGTTTCATGTATATGTCTATCTCTTTCATTTTAGTCATAAAATCAAAAATGGCATCTGCGTCGATTTGTTTTTGTTGAATACGTGACAAAATATTGAAATTTTAATTAAAACAAAGCAATAAATTCAAGTTAAACATAGCCCCAAGATGGGTGTTCCAGCATTCTTTCGTTGGCTCAGCCGCAAATACCCGAGTGTGATCGTAGAATGTGTTGAACAGAGGGTAAATAACCTAACCTATAAACCTGGGCTAAGACGTTTCAAACATGATTCTAATTATGATTTTTGTGTTTGCTTCAGCCAACCGACGTAGATGGTCAATTAGTGTATGTGGACTCTTCATTACCAAATCCTAATGGGATAGAATTTGACAATTTATACTTGGACATGAACGGTATCATCCATCCATGCACGCACCCCGAGGATAAGCCGCCCCCGAAGGACGAGGATGAGATGATGGTGGCTATCTTCGAGTGCATCGACAGGCTGTTCCGCATCGTGAGGCCCAGGAAGCTGCTGTACATGGCTATTGATGGAGTGGTGAGTTACAGTACACACACTTAATGAAATGGATAATAAAATGTGTGTGTAATCAAACATCAACAAGTATTCATAAAGGTATAATTTTTCACAAGCATTAGCTTCTTTATTCCACATTAATTGAAAAGTTTTTACTAATTTGATGCTTGACTATTATTATACTACTATTAGCTATGTTACACGCTTTCTACAGTCATAGCCCCATACTAGGATTATCTCCTGTGTCGTGGGTACCATGGACATACACAACATGAATATACAAGAGTTATTTTTTAAATTTTAGGCTCCTAGAGCAAAAATGAACCAGCAGAGATCTCGGCGATTCCGTGCATCCAAGGAGACTCAGGAGAAGATTGAGGAGATTGCCCGCATCCGATCTGAGCTGCAAGCTAAAGGTGCCTACCTTCCTCCCGAGAGGCCCAAGGAAGCTCACTTTGACTCCAACTGTATTACACCTGGAACCCCATTCATGGACAGACTTAGCAAGTGCCTACATTATTATATACATGACAGGTATAAAGTAAATTAATATTCGTATTTCATAAGTTTATTTTTTTTTCATTTTGCTGAAGTAGGTAGCTAGTTACTGCCATCCATGGACAAGTGTAAACAATTATATATAGAACAGAGTTCCTATCTAAAATCAATCATAGATGTATTGCAAACCCCAAGAACTAGATTGTTGACTTCTATACATGATCAATCAAATCCATTAACAGAAAAGCAATAATTGCTTTGCACTAGTACTTAGTAGGTGGTATCTCTTCAGTTAAACTATACTCATACAGTCCATCACCTGAAAAATTTATCAGCTTTATTAAAATGCAGTTTGCTAGAATATTAGCATTGTACATAGTGTTGCATCCCGATTTAAAGGTTGTGATTGTTAAAATGTTTCTTTAAATATATTTTTTTTAAACTAACAACTTTGAATAACATTTTTCTATCCAATAAATGAAATAATTAAATTGCTAAATAATAAGAAAAATGTAATTCAAAGTTATTACTTTAAAAAAAAAAGTTATATAAAGAAACATTTGTTAATGAGACAAATTCCAAATCATCTGAATATTATGCTGTTGTAACTGATCATAAATATAGGGAAAAATTTAGAAATATTTTTAATAGCTTGAATTTAATGTAACATATAAAGTGTTGTACAGGTTAAACAGTGACCCAGGATGGAAAGGTATCAAGGTCATCCTGTCAGACGCCAATGTGCCCGGTGAGGGTGAGCACAAAATAATGGACTACATTAGGAGACAGCGTGCCCAGCCCGACCACGACCCCAACACTCAACATGTGTTATGTGGAGCAGACGCAGACTTGATCATGTTGGGGCTGGCCACACATGAACCTAACTTTACTATTATCAGAGAAGAATTCAAGCCGAACAAACCAAGGCCTTGTGATGTTTGTGGTCAACTGGGTAAGATTATTTGTTAATTTATTGGATATAAAAAATATGATCAAAATTGTAAAATGTTATGATGATCTGATATGAAATCCTACTTAATAAACTTGTTCCCATAATAGTTTATAAGCTTACAACAGAATATCTGTTTATTTAATAATCTACACTAGACCAGCACTAGACTATCTTAATTCACTCGCAAGTCTTTTTTTTATCTGATTGAAGTAGTAAAGGAGCATGCGGTCCACCTGGTAGGTGGTCACTGCCGCCCACGAACATGTGTGAGCAACTTCACATAAAACATGGGTTCTATCTGAAGTCAATCACAGATGTGTTGCTACTCCTGAGGACTATGATGGTTGTCTCATATAAAAGTGTGCCGGCAATCACACCCTTCCATCAAAATGCAAGAAGTACTTCCTCAGTCAAACTATGCAGGTTCTGCCACCTGTAATGTCTCTATTCTATTGTGAAACTGTAAAAGTGAATTGTAAATTTGTTTTATATAGAATAATCAGTAATGTTTTTCATCACTGGTCCTTATAATAATTTCCTAAAGGTCCTAATATGCATTTTCCATACACTAGGTCACGAAATGAAAGAATGTACGGGTAGCACGCCAGACGCGGCGCTGGTCCGCTCCGACCCGGCCTTCGGGAACCAGGACAACTTCATCTTCGTGCGGCTGCCCGTGCTCCGCGAATACCTCGAGAAGGAACTCCAGATGCCCAACCTGCCATTCCCGTATGATTTTGAGAGAGCCCTCGATGATTGGGTGTTCATGTGCTTCTTTGTGGGGAATGACTTCTTGCCGCATCTGCCGAGTTTGGAGATTAGAGAGGGGGCAGTGGACAGGCTGGTTAATCTGTACAAGAAGTGTGTTTATAAGACCAGGGTAAGCTGTCCCATTTAGCCATTAAACATTATAATTTTCGTATGTATATTTTAACCAAAAAGAAATCAATAAATGCAGCTGGAGTTTCTGGTTCATTCTTTTTAAATGGAGTCTGAATCAGTAAAAGCAATGAATGTAATGCTGATATTTTTGCCTTTATACGTTACTAGCTGTACCCTACGCATGTTGCACTGCCATCATAAAAAAAATACACCAGAAACCTTCGCGAGCTCATGAATTACAACTTTGCTCATTAGCAAAGTTGTTATTCATGATCATCACATGAAGAAATTAATAGTTTGCGATTCTATAGATTAATTAAATTCTTCTTGTCGTTTATCAAATAACCTGAATAACTACCTAAATATTTATTCTATTCACTTCACTCATATTCATTCTTAGTTTCTATAATATTTACGTCTACCGTAATATTTTAAACATATTATTTTCACTAATTCTATTTCTAGCAAAGAATAATTTAAATTTTCATTGCACTGTCTAATCTGGACAAACCGTGTGCACCAGGGTTGGATCACGGTGTCCGGCGACGTGAACCTGGAGCGAGTGCAGGTGATAATGGACGAGCTGGGCCGCGTGGAGGACGAGATCTTCCGCCGCCGCCACCAGAACGAGCTGGGCTTCAAGGCGCGCGAGAAGGCCAAGAAGCAGCAGAAGATCAACTTCGCGCTGCTCGAGAAGACCCAGTTCGCGCCTCAGGTGGGTTTCATTGTTTAATGTATAGCTGTGATGTAGGTTTTATTTTTATAAGATTGAAGTAGCAAACGAGCATGCAGTCCATCTGACGGTAAGTGGTAACTGCCGCCCTGCGACATCTGTAATCAGGTAATTATCGGCCCATTTCTGTGTTGCCAGTGCTGTCAAAGATTCTCGAAAAATTATTACATACACGACTACAAAATTATTTAGATTCAATTAACTACATTTCTAAACAACAATATGGCTTTAGACCCAAAAGCAACACACTTACAGCCACAATCGACCTTGTTACTAAAATAAAACAGAATATCGATAAAAAAAATATAGTTCTTGGCATATTTATTGACCTTAAAAAGGCTTTTGATACCGTAAGCCATGAACTACTTTTGCAAAAACTAGAAGTTCTCGGGATCACTGGCAAAGCTTTACTAATGTTCAAATCATATTTATCACAAAGATCACAAATAGTTAAAATAGATAGCTTTAAAAGTAGTTCATTGCCAACAATTCGTGAGTATTTTATTATTTATTGTGGTATGATATTATTAAATGTATTAATGATCTTATGAAATAAAATGGGAATGACATAACTGTATAAATTATAATAATTATTTTGCATTATTTATCATTATGACAATCAATAAAGCAAAAATGATGTTGACAATTTAGAATCAATTATACATTTGCACGCCTAAAAGGCAAAATAAGAGGACATTGTAATTTTCTAAGACTAACTACCTATGTAAAGCACCTTATTTTAGCAAATAAAGAATTATTATTATTATTATTATTATTATAAAACTTCTTATACTATTTTCAAGGCGAAAAATAAACAAATACCATCGTATACACCACTTCAAATAGATAATATCCCTTTGCAAGAAAAAACAAGCGAAAAATATCTTGGTCTATATATGGATACTCACATATCATGGAAAAACCATATAAAGCATATTAAAACTAAATTAATATCGCTGATTGGGTCATTGCGTAATATAGTGCGGTGTATACCACGAAATTTTTGCTATAACATTTATAATGCACTAGTAAAGCCACACCTATCTTACCTTATAGAGTTATGGGGTTGCGCGGTAAAAACAAGAATTAAAGAACTTCAAATAATACGAAATAAAATAATCAAATTAATTTTTAATTATAAACATTTGACACCTACAAAAAAAATTTATGAAGAAACAAAATTAATAACCGTAAATAGTAAAATCAACATAATATTTAATTATATAATAACGGTCGAAAATTTTTAAATTTAACATTACTGTTACTCAATTTAAAGATTAACATAAAATTTAATAACATTCATTGCATGTGGCATATTATCCATTGTTTGACCATAGTGCTCGTTAGAAGTACATATACAAAATATGTATGTCATACTGGTTGTCTCGGCGAGTTTCGTTCCGCCCAAAAGTCAAAAATCTAAAATTATCAGTGTTCCGCCACTATATTGTGCATGTATTTATTATACATAAAAACATTCCTTTTGAATCACTCTACCAAAAAAACTGCATTGAAATCCGTAGCGTAGTTTTAAAGATCTAAGCATACATAGGGACAGAAAGCGGGAAGCGACTTTGTTTTATACTATGTAGTGACTAACTTTGTTGTTTGTTTATTTCAGGCGCTGGGGGGAGGTTCCCGGTCGGTGCAGAACGCGCGGCAGGAAGCCGCTGATATACGAAAAGCGGGCATGCAAGCGGTTGCCGCGGTTTGTACTTGTACTGTTTTGCAATGATTATTGGGAATAGTTTTAGCAATTTTCTGTAAATTTTGAGAGCGTTAGATAGACATTTTGTAGATATGAAGTACTTCATAGAAAATGTCTATCGGACGCTCCGAAATCTGAGATGAAATAGATTGGGGAAATTTTACGCCCAAGAACCAAGTAAGGTCGAAAAACCAAACACGCTATTTTCCTATTTTCAAGAATCAGTCTGTACATCGAAAAAAATTAAAAATGCATATTGATATTCCAATATGGTTGCAATTAATCAATTAACCCTATCTGTGCATGATTGCTTTCAAGTTAAATCATAATCAATTGATTAACAAACATTGAAATACATATTCAGTGTATGTATGTTGTATGTATGTATAAGTATTTATGTGTTTTATTAGTTTATTATAAATTTTAATCGTTTGTATAAAATAACACCTGCCGCAAATTTTCTAGCCACCCAGTTTTGACTGGTAGAGAATGCCATCAGGCATTAAGTTCGCCCTTTTATAACTTTTATTTTATAGAGGTGCAATAAAGTATTAAATAAAATAAATAAATCAGTTTAACTTCCAAAATGACCTAATTAATATTCGTTTCACAGCAAGAACAGGAACAAAAGCGGGGCAAGAAGCGATCGGCGACGGCCGCGGGGCTGGACTCGGACGACGACGACGACAAGCACGACGAAGTGCGGCTCTGGGAGGAGGGCTTCAAGGAGCGGTACTACGAGAGCAAGTTTGAAGTGAGCCGGGACAACCTCGAGTTCAGGTATTTATTTATTTTATTTATTTATTTTTGATCACCTACATAGTTTACACCAATTGCAATATAAAAAATAAAATTAAAACTAAATTTAATTTAAATTGAACAGATTTAATATGTCAATATTGTTTATGGTATATGAATTTATTAATAATATATTTAAACTTGTAAATGCTATCATTAAAAATGTCAATATTTACTTGTTTTGTGACTACCCGGAATAAGACCAAGATTAGAATAAGGTTGTTTGTCTTCCAAAATATTAAACCCGGATGCTCTGGGTAATTTAAATGGAGTAGCAAAATTAAGCTGTGACAGAAGTTCTGGGGCGTCAAGCAGTATATGTTGTTATTCTTGATGAATTGTGTGTCGAATTGGTCGCGATGCTGGTCTTTCATACAGAGGGTTTCGGGTAACCAACCATTCTGTGAGGTATAAATATGGGATACTATGGAAAACTAAATGGACACTGGGCTTTAGAATGTCAAATAAAATCAATACTTTGTATAATTTAACACACCAAACGCTACCTATGCCAACCTACCTACCTGCTAGATATTGTTGTAGATAGTAAAATTACTTGATGGTGTATGATTTATCATTTTTTTAGAATTTCCTATTTTTATACATCATTGTAACTTTTAACCCCCGAGTTTAAAATAATAAGTGATTAAAGGAATTACATGATTTATTGTAAAATCATAAATTACCCATACAATGTATGCATGCATTCGCTTTATAAGAAGCTAATAATTTTAGGACTTATTCGTAACCACATTCAAGGTGGTAAACCGGTATACTTCGATGGTATATGTGAAGCATTTCTTGCGTTTCGATAGAAGGGTTTGGTTGCCGGCACACTTTCACATGAGGCGACCATCATAGTCCTCGGGAGTAGCAACGCGTTTGTGATTGACTTCAAATGGAATCGATGTTCTGTATGTAGTTGATTCCAGATGTCGCAGGGTGGCAGTGACCACTTACCATCAGGTAGACTGCGTGCTCGTTTGCTACTTCAGTCAGATAAAAAAATAAAACATGGAACTAAAACCCAAACTCAAGGTACGGTCATAGGTTAGATATCTACGACGTAGCGTCGATAGGCGTGAACTAAAGTTCACACTCATTTTTTTTTGCATAGATACCGTGTGGCTTTGCAATACGTTCGAGGGCTCTGCTGGGTGCTCCGCTACTACTACCAGGGCTGCGCCTCCTGGAAGTGGTACTTCCCCTACCACTACGCGCCCTTCGCGTCGGACTTTGTCAACATATGCGGCCTGTCCACCAAGTTCGAGAAGGGCACGCAGCCGGTACGTACCTACCATGTGTTTATTTTATAATGTGTTGGAAGTACCAGGTACTACTACTTTCTGGTAGTTCTGGTTGCTGCAATCTATCAAAACTGAATACTCTAAAAATGATTTAACTTTACCACATTCTCTACTTTGGAGAACACAGGTTACATTACTATTAAGGCGATAATAGGTGTGAAGGTCATACTGCAGCAGATGAACGATAGAGAGTTCAACATTCAAAACATTAAAGATGCTAGAACAGTTTCATAAAAAGCCAGTGCATTAAAATTATTGTCTTGGTAGACAGGGAAGGTACCACCCCAGAATTATGTGTCCACTTCTTGCGTGAAGCCAGAATTCCGGTGTTGCATTTCGGTGGACGGATGTGGTGTGGTTAGTTTTACATGGAGTGACGATGTTTGGCCTTGGGAGTAGCAATGCATCTGTGATTGACTTCAGATAGAAACTATATTCTACATGAAGTTGTTTACAGATGCCCATGGATGGCAGTTACCACTTATCATCAGGTAGACTGCATGCTCGATTGCTATTAAAAATTAACTATAGTTGTATTTGCCATTAAAACTTAATTCTTGTACATAGTAAAATTCTTTGTTTTATTGAAAAAGTATCAAATTATCTAACTTTATTCTTTGTTTGCAGTTTAGGCCCCTGGAGCAGTTGATGGGCGTGTTCCCGGCGGCCAGCTCCCAGCACGTGCCCAAACCTTGGGCGAAACTTATGAGTGATCCTGTAAGTCTTACTAATATTATAAATTCATAAGTTTATGTTCCGGATTATCACTTAGGATTCTCATTACCGTTTTAAACGTGTTCGAAGCGGGACGATCCGCGGGATTTGGTAATATATTTACGGTAGTTTTATCACTAGTTTAACATACTAAGTACTTGTGTAGTTTAATAATAAGAAAAACATATCTTGCAATATTAATTTTGATTATTTAATTGTATAGCTTTATAAGGTTTTTCTTAATATATAATATCCATTTCTACATGTTGATATTTATTCTGAGTGGCTCGAATCCGCATTATGTATCTATGTACAATATTTCAGGTTATTTGAATATTGTAATTAACAGTTTTACAACATAATACAATGTAAAAATAGAAGATAGCGTTTATAAGGGATAAAATAATATGTAAAAATAAAAGATAGCGTCTTAAAATAGAAAATAATATATTGGACAAAGGCGATTGAAATAAAAATGAATATTATTATGACATTCCCAGTTCTCCCCCATCATCGACTTCTACCCGACGGATTTCAAGATCGATCTGAACGGCAAGAAGTTCGCGTGGCAGGGCGTCGCGCTGCTGCCCTTCGTGGACGAGAATAGGCTGTTCAAAGCGCTGGAGCCCTATTACAAGGAGCTCTCGCAGGCTGAGAGTGAGTGGTGCCTTTGAAATCTTACTTATATTATAAAGGCAAAAGTCTGTGAGAATGCGTGTATGTTTATTACATGCTTTCTACGCTCATAGCCACACACCAGGATTTTCTCCTGTGTTATGGGTACCATGGACACACACAAGACGAATACACAAACACCCAGACCTAGAACATGGATCTAAACTCATCATTCAAATACCGGGAATCGAACCCGGGACCCATTGGGCGTCAGACCGGTATGGTAACCGCTCCGCCACGCGAGTCGTCGTTGCTCTTTTAGTTAGAACGAACTGAAATGTAATGAAATTTGTTTATTTTGCATAGGTACCTACAAATTGTCAGTAAAATATATATTTACACTTACCCCATATATCGTAACACGACCTCAACTCCATAGGTAATCGTTCTCTTTTGCTCCAGTCCAGCGCAACGTGCGAGGCAACGACCGTCTGTACGTGGGCACGGGGAACACGAGCTACGACGCGCTACGAGCGCTCGCCCGCTCGCCGCCGGACGCGCGCCACCCGTTCCGGGCGGAGGGCGTGCGCGGTGACGTCATGCTTAGCTCGGACTGCGTGTGCTACGGCGGGTAAATGACGTTAACTGTGTTCATTGCTCGCTACGACGCGCTACGAACTTTCACCCGCACGCGGCTACGCGCCCCACCCGTTCCGAGCGGAGGGCGTGCGCGGTGACGTCATGCTCAGCTCGGACTGCGTGTGCTACGGCGGGTAAGTCACGTTAGCGGTGTCCATTGCTCGCTACGTCGCGCTACGTGCGTTCGCCCGCACGCCGCTACGCGCGCCACCCGTTCCGGGCGGAGGGGGAGCGCGGTGACGTCATGCTCAGCTCGGACTGCGTGTGCTACGGCGGGTGTTTCACCACGCTCACTAGGACATGTGTGACCTTCACTAAATTGAAACTGGTTTCCTACTATAGAATAGACGATCACACAGGTCCTTAAATTCACATGAGGATTGTCTGACAGGTGTGTATTGATGTCAAATATTAATAAAACTTTATGAAAATTCACCTAATGGTCGTAATGACTAAAAACATTATTTTCGCATTTCATTAACATGGTTTTAAAATAATTATTCTCTTAATGACATTTTGGCAAAGCGAGATCTCCCACCAGGCGAGGTCATGCCTGGGGAGCGGCCGTGCTCCGACAGTCGTTGTTCGGTACTTGTATATAAAATATGCAGGGTATTCAGAATACTTCGATAGTGTGATTCAGATATACTAGTGGCACCATCTCTTGATGAGTTGCGAGAAGTTGTAACCATAGCGCCATCTCTTGGTGAGTTGTGGGAATTCGCCACAGAGCCATCACTTGATGAGTTGCCTCCCGCAACTGCCTGTCGCCACTTCTTACTTTTATTTACGTTCTTACTTTTATTTTATTTATATTATTTATTTTTGAATACAGGCAACTAGCCTCCCCCGTGATCGGCCTGCAGCCGGTGCTGGACAACCGCGCGGTGTGCGTGCGCTTCCAGGACCCGCAGTACCCGGAGGACTTCGTGTTCCCCGCCAGCCGGCTGCGGGGAGCCACGGAGCCGCCCAGGGTGCTCAAGCCGGGGAACCTCTCCCACCAGGAGAACAGGAACTGGCGGCCGCAGATCGGTGAGGAGACTGGGGTCTTGTGTATATGGGGTCGGTGCGGTGTGCGTTTTTAACCGACTTCCCAAAGGAAAGAGGTTAACTATTCGTCACATATATATATATATATATATATTATGTATGTTCGGGCAAAATGGCCAGAAATCGTCAACCTACCGACACGATTCATACGACATTGTATGCGGCTAGTTTTACAGGCAGTCCCATATTGAGGAAAATGAAAACCTACCGGCGGTTTTCCCGGAAAATTGGAAAATGTCGGTTTCTTAAAATCTTGAATAACTTGAGTGTTTCTTAACCGATTTCCATTTTCTTTCTTTTATTTGATAGGAAATTTCGTCACGCAACTTTTTAAGATGGTCAATATCGGGCAGCCTTCTAGTTCTCCGTGATGGGACGTTGGGGTGTGACGCATCTCAAATTCTTTACACCGGATTCTACGGATTTGTAATGATTGTTCTTCACTACCTACTACAAGTACCTACTTTTGATCACTTGGATGATATATGTATGTGATCTTTCATTTGATCGTATACTCTATATCGTTTAAATGAAGATTAAATCAGTCGTATTAAAAATTACTTATATTTAAATGAATTCTGTGTTGAAAATAAAGTAATTTATGAGTCGTCTAAGCACTTGTTAATATTCTCGCCTATTGTGAGTCTATTTGGGATCTTGGAGTGTTTTTTTTTATTTTTAAAAACACTTCAGAAATACAGAATACAGTTCAGTTGATGGTAAGTGGTCACCACTGACCATGCACATATAACTTTATACAGAAAGACACAAAGGGTATTCGGGTCATGAGGATCTTTTCTTTGCTTGGTCTGATTCTCAAGGAATAAACATGCCCAGTACCTTAATATTGGTAAACAACATTGTTATATTAGTAACAATGAACAAAGAGAAGAAACATTTAGATAATAACCATCCTCACTATTAACCGAAACCTCAAGGAATTTTGTTTTGTTTAACTCAACAATAGGCCTCCAATAAAAATTGTAGTTTTCAAGATACCACGTTGTTCTTTATAATACTTAACGGGTACTCAAGATACGCGGTTTATGAATTCTTATTGCATTCTTTTTGCCGATATTTCGACCCAGTTGCATGGATCCTGGTCACGGCCAAGCCACCGTTTGGCCGTGTGGCCGTGTTTGTCTATCGTACCGCGTATCGTGAGTACCCGTTAAGTATTATAATGTATCAATTCCGCGATAATACTAGTCTAAAATCAAGTTCTTGTAAAGATGCGATATGTATATATTACACATATGCGCGTGCGCAGGTATGGTCCGGTCGAACACGGTGGCGTCGCTGGAGGCGGCCGGCCACCGCATGCTGGGCCACTCGCTGCCGCGCGACCGCGCGTACGGCAACGTGCCGCCGCCCGCCACGGGAACCCATCATGGTGAGTACAACATAATCGTACACATTTCACCATCTCGCAGCTATGGTCCGGTCGAACACGGCCGGAACACCATGCTGGACCACTCGCTGCTCGGTGAGTACACCACGTTTGTTGTATATATAAGGACCGTTTCATTTGAGATGTTACCTTTTTTAGCAACTTATTTTATAAATTACTGTAAAAATAGTGGTAGCATAAAGGTTGGAACATGTAAATCAGAGATCCGCTATTTGAATCATAGCCACGTTCCATTGATTTTACTAAAATGATGTGCGTATTAAAAATTAATTATCCTGTTTTGTGTATTCAAAGGTGAAGTTTACCAATTTGCACTTGGCCAGCCAGTTGGCATAGTCCGCTGAAAGTCTCGCATTTTGAGTAAATACCCATGCCCAGCAGTGGGATAATAATGGGTTACGATACTGCTAAAGCATCATCAACGCTTGGGCAAACGATATTATTCTCCTTCAATGTAGATTTTTGAGCTATCTGTATATAAGATGTTTTTCTTTCAAGAAGAACAAGAAAAATCATTTTTTTCTCAAAATATATATAGTTATAATTTATGTGCCATGCAAAGATAAGCAATAGTTAAAAGCACTTTATATATAAAATCCTGCTCATTAAGAGTAACTACAGTAACATCGTATGTTCTGCGAACACAATGTGTTAAACATTTAAAAAGCAAATTATACATTTGAACTCAAAGCTAGTGATAAAAACCTGCACCACTTATTCATACATATATTTTATGTGCAACTCGTTAACGTTTTAATTTTCCTTTAATTGTACATTAAAAAATTAAAATGTTAATTACTGGACGAGCAAGCATCCTGCGACCCTCGCTTTAACCCTCCTCTTGCGAAAATTTAAAAAACTAATAGCCGTCAAACGCCAGCAAATATTTCATTAAACTGTAATCCGTCGTGGGGCAACAATGGCGGGCGGGCAGCTCGTAATTGGGTCACGTGGCCGCCCCGTGACGTCACCCGCGCGGGGAGCTCATTGCCACAATTTGTTTATTGCGATAGGGGTGATTTGAGTTAAGGTATTAATCGTTGACGACTTGTTATTTGTTACTTTTGTATAATTTTTATCCATGTGTGTATGCAGGTGTGTATGTGTGTTTGTATGCATCGGGACATTCAAGGTTCAGGTTTTTACAATGACGCGACTAACCTTTTATACGCCTGATACCAGCTTCTACCAACTAGGCCCTTGGATTTTTTGAACCTTGTCTAACAGTTCTGCACTCCTTTTCTATGAAGAGCTGGCACCGTCCTTGTCGTGGCAATAAATACATACAGAACCCAACAATATATCCCTTTAAATATAACCCTAGTAAATTAATTTACAAATTAACATAAGCAACATAAAGTAATGTGCTTGAGATATTGTTGTTCGAAATTAATATTTTTTATTTGATTGGATTTTTTTTGCAATTGCAATATATTTTTTCTAGAATTTTATAACAGTTTTGCAGTATTGAATTTGCTATTTTGAACTACAACCGATCATCATTAATTCGCCAATATTGTATGACATATCATTCCCCATTCATAGATTTCTTTATGATAAAAAACTAAAGATGATGAATATATGTACATCATAAGTTTTTTGTTATCATTATCTTGACTATACCCAATCGTAATTATCATCATCATGTTATATCCTTACCACTTTCATTATTATTTTATATCATTCATAGCACTGCTGTATTGTTTATAAGGTACGAGAGAACGTCTCTAAGTACAGTCATAAATATATCTGCCCGTAAAAGCCTATTACGTGGTAGCGCAGAGCCACCTCCGAGAGGCGCGGCTGGCACAAGAGGCCCTCGCGTTTGGCTAATAAGCCAGCCCATTACAACGGCGACTATGCTCTGCTTTGTTCTTGTCTGCGGTCGGGTAATGGTGGACTGTGATTGTAAACTGATAGACGCCTAATGGGTGTTTGTTTATACTCATATTACATTAATACACAAAATTATTTAAGTTTGAGTAATATAAAAGTGTACCAAAATGTACTCTGTTTTTACAATTAAATAAGGCATTTTGAGCGCACAACCGAACATCAAGTGGTGAGTGTGAAGATTGATGTGTCATGCAATACTGACCGCATGACATATCAATCTTCATTCAGAGATTTCATTATCATCGTTTGTTTATTATTATCATGATCATTATATAATTATTATCGTCTGTGTCATTATTTTTATTTATCATTCATTGATTTCATTATCATTATCAATTCTTCATTATTATTATATCATTATTATTTTCATACCTTTCTAAGATTCTAACGTTCCTAGTGGTACCACAGAGGCAGCTCTAAGACGCGCGGCTGGCACAAGAGGCCCTCGCGTTTGGCTAATAAGTCGGCCCATTACAACGCCGATTATTCACTGCTTTGTTCTTGTCTGCGATCGGATAATGGTGGATGGGGACGGTGTGAGCGGATAGACTCCTAATGGGTGTTTATTTTATATTTACACTCACATTACAAAAAATGTACCAGTTTTTCTTATTTTTTTACGATTAAATTCGTCGTTTTTGAGCGCACAATTGAAAACAAGTCATGCAATACTGACTGTATTGCATGACTCATCAATCTTCATTTAGACAATTCTATATCATCGTTTGGTTGTTATTATCATCATCTTCATTATATCATTATCATCTTCATTATGATAATTTTTCTCTCGTAGATTTCCAGACGTTTCATTGTTTACAAGCTACAAGAGAACATTTCGAGGCACAGTTAGAAATATAGGTGTTTAATTTGTGTATACATAATTAATTAATTAATTAAAAAATATTGTTTCTTACAATCTGGGACTCGCTGTTTTCACCGTGCTTAAAATAATAAAGTAATAAATGGACATACATACAAATAAATATACATACATACATAAAAAGGCAGACATGATTGCCGTGACGTGAGATGTGAGAACTTAAAAAAAGGTGCCAATATCCATATTAATACGTACGTACAAAGTATATGTGTAAATCGTCGTCTTCAACCCACCATTGTCCCTCCCACTGCTTGGCTGCTTGTCTCACTGCTGGGCACGGGTCTTCTCTGGACTTCTCGTGGACATGTAAATACTTATGTAAAAAGGTGTCGCTTACGGTAACAGTGTCGCGAGCTGAATGGTTTTTCCCAACTCAAAAAAATTATAACGCACCTAATGATGTTTCCACTTCAATAATGCAACTTTAATAAGTTTAAACTAGATCAATTTTGTTGAAATAACGATTAATAATCATGTTTTACTAGGTAATAAAAGATCACAGTCATTGTTTCAACGAAACAGACAAGTAAATATATCAATACAAGTAGTATATATAGACGTCATAGATTCATTGCAAATTAATCTTGGACTTTATATCAGAATAAATTTGAATTAGGAGTCCATTTGCCGTCGTTAATAAAAGCTACTACTTTTGTCCGAATGTATGCGTGTGAAGTCTCTGTGTTTTTATATGTATAATAGAAATTGAAAGTGAAGCATAGTATAGTTTTTCTTTTTCATAAGATTGGTAAATGGTAACCGTCGCCCGTACATATATAAACTTTTAGACAAGACAATGGTACTATTTGAAGTCAATTGTAGATGTGTTGGTATGATTCCTACTGGAAGACTCAGATGGTCGCCTCGTATGAAAATACAATCACACTCTTCCACCCAAAGGCAAGAACTGCTTCTCGTTAGAAAAAGGTGTGCAGCTGGTATTTTCGGGTCGAAAAATGAACTTTTTTTATTTAATGTGACTGAAGACGCAAACGAGCATGCAGTCCACGTGATGGTAAGTGGTGACTGCTGCCCTGCGACTGTAAGCAACTTCATATAGAACATTGGTTCTATCTGAAGTCAATCACAGATGCGTCGTTAATCCCGAGGACTATGATGTGAGCGCCTCATGTGAAAGTGTGCCGGCAACCACACCCTTCTATCGAAACGCAAGAAATGCTTCACGTTAGAAATAGGTGTGGCGGTGGTACTTCCCCGGTCGAATTACGCTTGTTCTACCCATGGGCGGCAGTGCCCACTTCCCATCAGATGGACAGCAGGCTCGTTTGCTACTTAAATCTTATAAAGAAGCTGTGAAATCCAACAGCGCTAACAGTGACTATATAAAAGAGAACATATATAGTATGCCTATTACACGGGTAACTTTTGTTACAGATGTAGGATTGGATGGCCAAAGTAAACGACACATTATGTACAACACTGGTATATTTTCACGATTTTACACGTATACAATTTCAGAATACATTCGGACAGAGTAACGTCTTACACTTGCGAATTATTAGAATGATCCATATTACGATAATACCCTCCCTTTTATACTAAAAATGGCAGGCGTTAAGGAAACCGTCACAGAGACAAAAACATTACTATTAATCTATTACATTATATAAAATTAAATATATGCATTTATAATATTCATTTATATAACCATTTATATTTATTTATGTGACTTCTATTGATTTATGATATTTATAATAACATGGCACGATTAATTTAAATACAATCATTATATAGATTCTTATTGATGTTTATAACTAATGTAGTCATGAGTTTAACAGTAGTGTCCCCAGGCAAGCTACTTGTTGGTTTGTAACACTTTAGTTGCCCAATACCTGTGTGTTTGCCTAATAAGTGAGCCAGTTAACCACACCTTTCCACCGGAACGCATGAACTGCTTCATTCTAGAAATAAGTGCTATAGGTACTTATTTCCACTTCCATTGTTTCTTTTACTTCATCATTGGAACCGCAGTCGTTCTGCCATCTTGCCTTGACACATTTTGCCTTTCCATAGTTCAAATCCGACCAATATTGCCAGTCAAACAAAACACAAATTTGACGACCCGCGTGGTGGAGCGGTTACCATACCGGTCTGACGCGCATTGGGTCCCGGGTTCGATTCCCGGCCAGACAGGTATCTGAATGATGAGTTTAGATTAATATTCTTGGTCTGGGTGTTTGTGTATTCGTCTTATGTGTGTCCATGTCACCCACGACCCAGGAGAAAATCCTAATGTGGGGCTATGAGTTTAGAAAGCATGTTTTTTTTAAAATGTCGTCAACGCATAATCGTCCCACTGCTGGGCACGGGTCTTCTCTCAGAATGAGAGAGCTTAGACCAGTCTTGCGAATTGGTGTTTTTTTAAAATAAAAAACAAATATTCATCACTGTTTGATAGCCCAAGTGGTTTATAAGCAGCAATATCAGCTCGAGCTAATCAATTAGAAGCCGTCTCATCGCCCACGTGCATTGTGAGCGCGATGCGATCTGTCCCGGGCTAATTAGCCGCGCCATTGTCGCGTAGGTGGTCGAAACAAGATATGGAGGGGGGGGGGGGGATATCGATTGTCTTTGGCGACGTGGGAACGGGGGTTGATTTTTTTGAAGAATGCACAGTAGCTTTCCCGACAAAGTATAAAGTATACGCACATATGTTTAGAAGAAGTTTAGAAGGATGTTGTTGCCGTGTCACTTTCACACGAGGCGGAAATCTTAGATAGAACGCTTCTTCTGTATGCAGTTGCTTGTAGATGCAGATAGAATAAACTAAAAACACATTACACACACTACTTTACATTTGATACAACACATACATAATAAACGAAATAAAACATTCAATGTCTTACTATGAAAACTAGTGTTGCCCAAATTCAGTCTTGGTCTTGCAGTCTTGGTCTTGTTCTTGCGTTTTTGCAAGACCAAGACCAAGACTGACCGTGCAAGACTTGAGCAAGAACAAGACATAGCCTGCAAGACTCTTGCGTCTTGCAGCTAGGACTTAGCGCTATTTCACTGAGTAGTTAGGTGTAACAGTTCGGTGTATGTACGCTTAGGAATTCTATGAGACGCAAAAAACTGTATCAAAGAATATGAAAAACTGGACCTATGCGCATTACGACTAATACCATAAACATAGCGAATAAAAAAATATCTATTAAAATCAAACTGAGTGCATGCATAGTTATGTTTTAACCATCGGCACTTTAATAATGCGGCATCAAAGGTTTTGTACTTACTTCTCAAAGAAATTTGCCGCTTTTCGGAAGTACATGGTTATGATACACGCGCCGGCGGCTTCTTTTGAAATCTAAAACAATCGTTGACGCCACGCCGAAATCATAACATTTGACACTATTTGATTGCCGCCATAGGGCGTAGGTATACTCATGCAAAATAATTTCGAATTTTAAGAGTACCTACAGGTGTTCCAAAGAATAAATAAGTTTCAGAGTGCTTAGAATGAAAATGAATACATTATACTGATCACGCAAGTAGTATTATGATTGGGATAAAATGGTAAGGATAGGTAGTAGATGTCATATTAAATAAATAATTAATTATTAATTAAATAAATAATTAATTAAATGTTAATTCATAAATGTTTATTAAGAAACAGTTACTTCCATGGAAAACGACATATAGATCAGTTGATTTTTCGAATTTCTTATCAAATCTTCAGTTATTTATTAATCTGCTTGATCTTTACTATGGCTATGTTCATTCAAGCTCACAATGTTCCAATTCTAATACGTTTTTCTAAGATTTAAAGTAAACTTTAATAAATAGTAATAGACTAATAGGTAATTGCAAGACTTGCAAGACTCTTGCTGCAAGACCAAGACCAAGACCAAGACTGGGAGCGCAAGACCAAGACCAAGACCAAGATCAGGTGTATTGGCGCAAGACCAAGACCAAGACTGGCTAAGTCTCGTCTTGTTCTTGCATTTGGGCAACACTAATGAAAACACATAACGTCAAAAATGTCAGATATCTTTGTCAATATACCCGCTATTGTTTTTAAATGCAGCTTATTTAATTAAACTTCCTTTTACCTTTAATAGGGGCGTTTAAAATATCTTAAAAAATATCACAATTTATTTGAATTTGAGAAATATTCGTGCTACTTTGGACATAATGAAGTTTAGTTTTTTAATTCAAATTACGGTCCAATTTCGACCGTTGCGACGGGTGACTGGTACCCTAAATTGTGATAGGTAAACTATCGACGCGACAACCTATATTATTTATCTGATAGGTAAAAAATAACGATTCATATTCAAACACATATTTGACTTCGAATTCTAATTTGCTAAATGGATTGTTACAACAACGTCCTTTTAATTTAATGGTATCAGAGGACAATTGTTTTATGAAATGTAATTATTATATAAAAAAAAATGTCTGCTAGAGCGTAATGAACCTGTTCTGAACATTATTACATTAAAGTTACCTTACCTATAAAGTAGGTAAGTGACCATCTATTGTTGCGTAAAATTTTAAAAGGATGGGTTTATTGATGCTAATCTTAAATGGATCTATTACAACGGCAAAACATGCAATTAAATTACTCGAACACTGGCATTATACATTCCGTGCCATCGGCTCCGAGGAAACAAAATTACGCGCAATAATAGCTGGCTGAAAGGAATCCATTATAAAGAAATTCGAAATTCAAATTGGCCTACGGTTCCGCGAGGCATTGACGTGTAATAGCGCGCGAAAGCAAACAGGAAGTGCGAAGGGACGCCATTGTCCGACGCAGTGTCGCCAACTACGAAAATAATAATTATCGAGGGTTGGCGGGCACAATGGGGCGATTTTTTTTTAAATAACGGGTCGATCGGCTCAAGTGCTTCCTATTATCCGGTTGGAGAGGATTACGCTACAGTATCGGCTGCTTTTTTCGTATCGATTTTTTTGTCGCACCCTTTTACCAGGTGGCCGCGGAGGTGTGTTAATGCCTATTTTACTTACTTTTTATCTCTTAATCCGCTAAAGATATCCTTTTAATATTGCACAATGTTATTTATCTTCAACGCAATTTTCTACAATATCTTCTCGCGGATTTTTTTAGACGGTGCTTTTTATATTTTGTTGCATTTTATGGACTGTTCTGACCATTATAATGGTCGTAAATAGATTTCCTGTATATTTATGTTTTCTTTTGTATAATGCTTTTGTGTGAATATCACAAAGATTTTCGAGAAATTAAAACTATTTTGCAATTTAATATGTATATCATTTGATATTACTAAATTACAGCAACATACTCCAATATACTATTTTAATATAGGCACCGAGGAGTACTCGACTTGACTTCCAATTAATCTCTTTTTAGTGTTCGGATCAATCAAACAACAAAGTGCAAGAAAACTAATTCGCCCTTGTGCATCGGGTAATACGGTGTAGAGTCGCTCAAATATCATAATAAACAATTCGTTCGCCTGTAGGGGGCGGCACGTGGCCTAATTATCCGAACACCCCCAAACTACGGGTATTTTTAATTGAATACGCTTATTTGATTTCGAGATTGACGTTTTTCAATAAATCAAACAACAATATAATATGTTGACTTTACGGATTGCAAATAGTTATGAAAATAGTATCTATGTATTATACGAATGTTTGGCATTTCATGTATGTTGTTAAAATTTGCTAAATCTATTTTCATAGACTTTAAATTATAAAGAGAATATATGAAATTTAGGGAAATAAAGATTAGATGTTACCGCAATATGTGATCTATATTTAAAATCCTATTACTCGAATTAAATATTTTTCGAACGGATAAGAAATTTAGAATGACATATATTTCTAACTTAATTTCTTGCTTACTCTTAGTTCTCGTTCTTAGTATTTTTATAATATACGCGGTGTATTGAACTGATTTATCGTACGCATGAATTAAATACATTTACGATTCCTGAATCATGTGTTACGAAAATTACGGAATACGACAGGTACCTATTTACGTAATCAATTGATTATACTTAGTACCTACTTTGCTATAAAAAATGCGTGTATTATAAACTTGACCGTTAGTAGAAGCTTATATAATGAGATAGGCACATCCGTTTCCTGTTGAATTCGTTCCTCTCTTTCTACCCTTTATATATCTATCTCTTTCGCACACGTCTCCCCACCAGGCGCGCGGCTAGCTGGTAAGCGTGTCGGCGCTTGGTCGTCATTGGCGTGAAATTTCCTGTTGAGTTCACATCTAGCTACTTGTGTTACAAAGAATATTATATTGAATAATTTATTTAATTCATATTTAAATAATTTGGTGAAGTGTTACTTTATATCTTACGAAGTTCTACACGTAAGTTGCACAAGTATCTAATTTTAATATAACGGTGTTACCGTTCGATTTTTTAATATTTATATTCTACCCTCAGATTTTTATTTTTGCTTATTTTTTTATTATCGTTACTTTTTAGATTAAGTAATCTAAAATTAAATAAATATGAATAACGAAGGTGGCGACGACCCCAATAATAAGTTGGACGCTATACCACAAAGTAGTAAATCGCGAATACATGAGAAACGATCCGGATCCTCGAGTAGTAGTAGTAGTAACAGTTCGACAACTTCGACTAGTTCCTCTGAATCTCCGCGAGATTTAAAGAAAAAGAAGAAGTCAAAGCGTCGTTTTTCTAGAAAACAGAGACGACGCGATCGCCGCCTTATAGAAAAATTGTCTAATGACGTGGGCCAATTACAAAAAACCGTTCAGTGTTGCGGGAATTTAAATAACAATTGTAATAATGATAATGAGTCGGTTATGTCTAATGTCAGCCGCGAACTTTATAATGATTGTTGTGCCTCGCAGGCGTCCTTAAATGATGAAAATGTGGATATACCCGATTTAGCGTTCGATATTGAAACAAAACTTAAGGAACCCTCTGTTCCTAAAACTCCTGAGGTTTATTTAAAAATGTTAAATGAAGTTCAACGGTTTGGTAGTAATACATGGCCCGATATTCGATATTCCGATACACAAAAATTATATAATCATTTTCCGGGGTTCGTCGATCTCGAAACTAATGATGAGGTGAAGGCGTATGACAATACACGCCATTTATCATATTCAGATAAATCATATGCGGCAATAACTTTCTGCATTTTAAAGCAAAAAGAAGTACTTCTTCAAAGTTTGCGTAACATAATTTTGTGGTCCAGAAGCTCTGACGCAGATCTTTGTAATCTCAATGAAAAAATTGAAGAAATTTTCCTTAAAGGCGAGTTCATGAAGGTATCGCAGGATCTTTTACAAATGGCGTGCGGTCACAGAGCTGAGAGCATAGAAATGAGAAGGGACAGCATCCTCAAATCAATTAAGGATCCGTTAATAAAAGTGTCTTTACATAAAATTCCGCCTTCGAATACTCATATTTTTGAAGCGGAAGCCTTTACATCTTTCCTGGAAAAATCTGGTGGGGTTAGAAAGGCTTTCTGGCCAATTAACCAAGTTTATAGTGGCAATGCTTCGCGAGCAAAGCCATCGTCTGTTACACGTCACCCCTCGCAGGGGTCAGTACGTAATAATGTATCACCACAAGGTCAATCCAAGTGTTGCTATAATCATCACAGCAATGTGAATAGCCACTGCAATCAGCCCTCGCGGGGCAATAGTTATTCGTCCCTTCCTCATCGAAAAGTGCAAAGTGGTAGTCCAGAAAGGCGCAACTATAATACTAATTATAGAAATCATTCCTTTCGATCTCGCGGGTCTAGACAAGGTGGGCAGCCACAAAGGGGACAGAAGCGACACTTCTCGCCTTCTGATTTTAAAGCAAATAAAAAACAGAAACAATGACTCGCGGTCATTACAGTTCCAAGCGGGTCGACTAGCAAATCATGTCAGTCGATGGAGGGAACTAGGAGCTCCAGAGTTGGTTTTAAAAATAATAACAGGGTATCGCATACCCTTTCTACAAAGGCCTCCTTTGTTAACACCAAATCTGGAAAGCGATCGTCGTCGCACTATTCAGTCGGTCGAAATGGACTTGATAATTCAACAAATGAAACAACAGGGAATTTTGGACCCAGCAGCTCATGCTCCCAGCTTTATATCCCCGATGTTTCTAGTGCCGAAAAGCGACGGCTCATACCGGCCCATATTCAATCTAAAATCGTTGAATCAGTATGTTGTAACGGATCGCTTTCGATTAATAAACATGTACCGCGTTCCGGAGTTCATTCAACCTCAAGATTGGATGTGTAAAGTCGACCTATCACAAGCTTATTTCAACATACCGATATCCCAGTCACACAGGCGATTTCTGCGACTCATGTACAAGGACGAAGTCTTAGAGATGACCTGCCTGCCATTCGGGCTAAGCACAGCTCCGAAGGTATTCGCTTGCCTCACGAACTGGATAGCACAAATTCTTCGGGAAAAGGGCATCAGAATAATTGTCTATCTCGACGATTTCTTACTTGCACATCAAAATCCACACGTGCTAGCCACACATATAAATCAATTTGTAAAAACACTAGAATTTCTCGGTTTTCTGATAAACTACGAAAAGTCAGTTCTTGTACCACAAACACAAATTACTTTCTTAGGCATTGTATGGGACCCCTGGAACAATTGCAAAAGTCTGCCAGTCGAAAAGTCACTCGCTGTGGTCAAAAAGATTTCTCTAGTCTTGAAAAGTGGCAGAACGTCGCTGAAAGAACTTCAAAGCATAATAGGTCTCCTGAACTTTGCCAGTTTTGTTGTACCACGGGGTCGACTAAACCATCGGTTGGCTCTAATATTTCTGAATACCCTACCGAAGCATTCGATTCAGACCAGGTATACCTTACCTCGCACAGTGTTAGAGGAAATGCAGTGGTGGCTTCAAAACAGCAGTCTCGCTTCAATGATGCACGCGCCACCGACAACGCATTTTCTTACTACGGATGCCTCAGATACAGCATGGGGAGCACAACTGAACAATCAGGCATTGTCAGGCGAATGGAACCTAAAAGAAAAACATCTTCATTGCAAGCAGAAGGAGTTGCTAGCCATCTTGAAAGTCCTAGAGTTACAAGCGAAGAATATGATAAGAGGATCGATTCTTATTCAGTCAGACAACCGTTCTGTGGTAGCATATCTCCGCAACGAGGGAGGCACCAAGTCCAAGACACTATTGAAGCTAACTCATCACATCTTACAGATATTAGACAATTATCAAATTCATTTCAAAATACATCATATTCCGGGGAAGTTCAACATTCACGCAGATTGCACGAGACAACTACGACCTCCGGAATGGCATCTAATACCGAGTTGCACGGAAATGATATTTGCAAAGATGGGGACTCCCGTGATCGACTTATTCGCCTCCAAGACAGCTCGAGTACTAGCCAACTATGCAACACTCGATCTCAACGATCACGATGCAATGTTTCACGACGCTTTCAGTATAACGAATTTCCCTCTGGCATGGATATTTCCCCCACCGTATCTTATTCCCAAAGTACTGATGCACCTCAATCAAGCAACGGGTGTGTATTTGGTAGTGGTTCCACGATGGGAGAGAGTATTCTGGCGAGCGGACCTGAAATCGCGAGCGATTGCTGCACCGTTCACTCTAACGAACCTGAAACGGTTCCTGATCGACACAACGACAGGGCTACCCCCTCGCAAAGTTCAAGACATGATTTTGGAAATCTGGAAATGTGGGGGTGGAGTGAGAAAATAAAAAACTGGGACTCTAGTCAAATTTCCTTATTAAAATCTTCGTGGCGACCTTCTACGTTAAACACTTATAGAACCCCCTGGAAACGTTGGGTGTTATGGTCAAAACGACATAGCATTAATCCACTCCATCCCGAAGGCTCGGAATTAGCGCAATTTTTAGCAGATTTGCATCTTAAATTTAAACTTTCATACAATACAATTCTCCTCTACAAATCAGTCATTTCCACACTCTGTAACGCAGAACTGTCTGGTAAATTATCTGAAAATGTTCTCGTAAAACATATTCTAAAATCAATATCTATGAAAAAGCCTAAGTCCCACAAACCACCAGTCTGGGATGTTAACGTTTTGACTAATTACATGAACAACTATTCCATTGACAATACAAGTACTTTTCAGATAGTTAGACATACCGCAGCATTGTTGTGTCTGTGTTCAGGTCGCAGAATTCACGACCTAACCCTTCTATGTGTTGACACAGAACATTGTTTTATTCAAAATGATTGTATAGTTTTATGGCCGCTATTTGGCTCAAAAACTGATTGTAGAGAATACAGGCAATCTGGTTGGAAGCTTTTAAATAATGCAGAAAATCAAAATTTAAATCCTGTCTACTGGATACGCAAGACAATAAATATTTTAAATGATAGGCGTAAAAGCTCTGGCTCCTCGAATTTATTTATAACATTGCGGGGTTCACCATCACCTGCCTCGCGTTCTGTTATTGCGGGATGGTTAAAATCACTACTAAAGGAAGCAGGCATAGCGGATTCACCGGGAAGTATGCGTTCTACTGTTGCTTCCAAAAATTGGGTTAATAATTTTCCCATCGAGGATATTTTAGCTAGGGGTAATTGGAAATCACTAAAGACTTTTCAAAAATTTTACTGTCGAGAAGTTATTTTTTCTTCTACTAGTAATCATACTTCCAATTCAGTCGCATCATTTTTTAATTCAATTTAATATTTTTATTATGTGCTTGATTTTACATTATTCAAACTGCACAATGGCTTTATCAAATTAAAGTTGATTGTAAACATTACAACGAGAAAAAATCTGTATCATTTTTAAGTAAATTAGCATACACTATTGTACTACAATAATAAAAACATTTTCATTTCGCACACACGTATTTTATTTGGGTACACAATCAATACCGTACTTTGTTACCACAACTGTAATATATTAGTCACATTGGCGTTTTCACCCCACCAGGCGATAACAAACACGTCTCATTATATAAGCTTCTACTAACGGTCAAGTTTATAATAGATTCGTTTTACCTGAAATAAAACGATTATTATATACTTACCTTAGTAGAAGCTTACTTTCAATCTCTGCCTGGTGGCATTTTAATTCGACACAATGACGACCAAGCGCCGACACGCTTACCAGCTAGCCGCGCGCCTGGTGGGGAGACGTGTGCGAAAGAGATAGATATATAAAGGGTAGAAAGAGAGGAACGAATTCAACAGGAAACGGATGTGCCTATCTCATTATATAAGCTTCTACTAAGGTAAGTATATAATAATCGTTTTATTTCAGGTAAAACGAATCTATTATGCTGATAAACGGCATGTAAAAAGAAGTTAATTCCGATCCTACTTACAGGTAGCTACATCCTACTTACAAGGTATCATATTTTCATTACCTAATGATGATAACGATGATAAGCATATCAGATTCTTAATTACGTTAACGTATGAACGATGGCTTAAACTTTCATGTGATTGTGTACTTATGCGATTGTCGCCCTCGGAGACTGTTTAGGCATGTAAACTCTTCAAACTCATTGCAGACTGCCTTTAATTCGTACGTAGCGAATTCATTTTTCCCATGCAGTGCAACTACATCACCTTCCCTTGCAATCTCGGCTAATTTAGCTCTCATAGTGGCAATTGTCTCCCGGAAGTCGCAACACCGGAAGGCGGCGCACTAAGAATACATTTCAACAATAAACGCGGGTAGTTTTAGTTTTGGACGAGCACTCGACTGCTTCGCGACGTTTGAGTATTGCCAGATTACCTATTGTCGCCGCGATGAGCTCTTGGGGTAGTTGAAGTGACCCAATTTTGGGTTCTAAGCACCGCTGAAGAATCTTAATAGTTTTATGTTAATTAGAATGACGTTTTTTGTTTCAATGTTTTGTAAAATGTTGATTGAAATTTTTGTCACGTTTCGACTTAAGGTTGCCTAACGATGTTTAACTTTTTCGCGAGTTTGTTTTTTAAAAAGATTATATTAGACGTCAAAAAAAGATTAGACTCGTTTTTAGAAACGTAAAATAACCGAACTCTGAAACAAGTCATGTTTATAACGAAGCCATCCTAATCAAGCTGCCTACAGCTCGCCGTCTACCAATTTAGTTGTTTCCGTTCGCAACAAATTGAAGTAGGGATCCCTAAAAACTGTTATTTCCTCAACTTTAGCCTCGCGTCGAGGTTTAGGCACTTGAGCACGCGCCGCCGGCACCGCCTCTAATTATTACAGAATCGCAGGTTACGTTCCCCGCGGTCGAGTGCCCACCACGCCGTGTCTCGTTTATTTCGCATTTTCCATTTTTTTTTTACTTAAAAATTGTCAAGGGAACGTCACTAGACAACCCTGAACCGAGAGACAAAGGCCAATCGAGCTCGTGAGTCGACGTAGATAAGTTGTATCGGTGCGACCGGTATTGGCTTCTTTTTAGTGGATTCTCTTTGTCCAAGTTTGACTGATTCGGTCTTGTTACGACATCTGACGACGAGAGCCACTGTTACCTTGCATGAATATTAACGATGTTATTCAATCTTTTTTTTTAAGTTTCAAATGAGCATGCGATCTACCTGTTAATAAGCGGTTGTTATCGTCCATGGACATCTGTTATCAATTTCATATAGACAATAGTTCTATGTAAGGCTATTCAATATTGCGTTAAATGATTTACATGTACACTTAATAAAAAACTTGCCCTCTCAATCGGGAGGTCCGAGGTATAAACCCAGGCATGCACCACTGATTTATGTGCGTATTAGAAATTAGTTATCACTGCTTTTCGGTGAAGGAAACCTACACACCCGTGAGTTCTTTAAAAAAAAAACATGCGTGCGTACAAAGTACACATGTCAGAAGTGAAACTTCTTTGGCGAACTAATTTATAAATCTAGTTTATATTTATACAAATCTAAAACTTTAAATTTCCAAGATTAAGAGGAAGGGAAAAAGGCGTGATACGACGTTCGCTCTGTCTCACTTTTTCTCTCAATCTTTCTCACACGCTTGCTCCCTACTCTCACTCCACGGCTAGTTGCTCATGCTACGTTGGCCCTGTCTTACTCTCTCTCAATCGGTCTCGATCACTCTCTCTCTCTTTTCCGACACTTCCGTTGCATACCGGCGTGACGTTTCATCTGTAAAAATTTTACCCTCATGCGCCTAAAGAAGTTTCACTTCAAAAAGTTCTCGGATGTGTGTGAAGTCCACTAATTCGCACTAGGCCAGCGCAGTGGAGTATGGCCTAAAACTATCTTATTCCGAGAGAAGACCCGTTCCCAGCAGTGGGCAATAATGGGCTGACGATAGAAATATAAAAATGAGCCGGCAAACACATCCCTCCAGTAAAAGCAGGCTCGTTCTAACACCTGGCAAAATTACAGAAGTAGCAAACGCTTTCTGCATTTCCCTTGAGTTTAAACCATGAACGTGTGCCAATGGCCATGTGTGATTAACCCCATATAAGATTACTCCTTTTTTTATTTTCGAGGAGGAAACCTTCAAAAGGTACCCGACGCCGTGGGAGCGACGCCTGGTTATGTGGGACTTTAACGGCAACGGCAGTCTAGCCGCCCGCAACCCTGGAAGCTCCTTTTAGTCGCCTCTTACGACAGGCAGAGTAGCCCTATTCTGATCCCGGAACAACAGGGACGGCGTTGCTATCCCTTTCGACCAAGTTTATTTATTTGTTGTATCCGAACTAATATCTAACATAACTTGGAACGTATCAGAGAGGTACGACTCCTTTACCAAACCCCTCAAACCAAAACACAGCTCTGCTTAACACTGATATTATCACACAGAAATGGGTGCGTTTTTGGTGCCGTGGTAGTAGAATCTTAACAGTTCTTTTATCTTTACCATTAAGAGCTTATTTCAGACAAATGTTCTGAATTTGTTAGGAAAACTGGAAAATAGCTTACATAATTTCATTAGAAATTATATCACTTACTACATTTTTATCTCCACAAACAAAAAACCGTTTTTTTTAGTTAGTGTTTAGTGTCGTAGTGCCATGGGCACACAAAAAGACGAGTACAAAAACATCCAGACCCAGAATTGAAATCTAAATTCATATCTGCCAGACGGGGTCGAACCCGGAACTCATTGAGTCGACCGGCATGGCGACCGTCAGTCACGCGGGTCAAATCAAACTGCAACGTAATATTTTTGCCCGTCTTTGATGCTGTATTTCCGTATTCGGCAGACATCTTGTAAAGTCAACCTCTTTTCTAGACATGAATAAATTTAGCTAAGCAATTTAATGTTAACGTCAACCACTCGGCACTAAATGACTGGCAACTTAATAACATAAAACCAAGTGTACTGGCTAAGACCCGTTTCTCACCCGCCATCCCCTGATTCTATAGAGCGTGCTCGGTATAATTTGGGCGCGAAACGACGCCATGCTCTTATTTGCGACGCTTTCACTCGATGAATGTGTCGCGCCGACATCCATTAGGTGCCTATTATAACCGTAGTACGGCGTCGGCGTATTTTTTTTAACCATTCCAACGGTACATAGACGTTTTGGAAAGGTGTAAAGACAGCCGCGTTAAAGACCTCTCAAACACACTGCTGTCGAAATCCAGCCCGGCTCAGCGTTGAGATGTTACGAATTCTGCCTTGGAACCTTGATGGGATATTAAATTTCTATTAGCGTTGTAAATTATTGTTGTACGAGCTGTTTTATTGTATTAAATCTAATAGATCACGGCCCTATCTCTGTCTTGTTTTTATATAGTTTCCAAATTATATAAATACAATATATTGTACATGAAATAAATAATAACTTGACCTATTTTACTAATCGATACTTCTTTTAAAATCATATAAAAACTTTTGCGCAGGATCAGTGACTTCAATAACATGATTAAGTCATGATCTCAATGATTTTCCTTCTTATTAAAATCTTTTCACTTTTTAACTTATTTTAAGACATTAAGATATTCCTCCTTGCCTTTTAGCTCAACTCCAGAAAAATAATTCGAAATCGTACCATCGTGACTGTCACCTGCCAAGTTGAATAATATCCAAATGACATCTCATACAAAACGCCTCGCAAATGCAGTGCATTCATCGCAAGTGGCGGCCGGGTATCCCGGACCCGGAGATCCGTCGCCACTCCGACAATGGCTGCTAATGGCGACGCCTCATTATGCACTTGGAGCGAGTGTAATTGTCGATGGTGCAAGGTATAGGAACAACAGTTCTAACGCTGGCGCTGCGTAATAGACGCTGGCCCCACGTTGGGCGCCATTGATGTGTTAGTAATCGTTAAGTGGACTTGTATTAAAGGACTCAACTTAGAATTGGTTTGTAAAGAGTGCGTTTGTTGTTTTAAATCACCTCAAAGCTAAAGTTCAAATAATTTTTTGCGTAATGGATTTCATATGTGTATATTGCTGTCTTTAATCTTGGATCATTTTAATGAGGATTATTTTATTTAATTAATATTTAATCGATAATAAATAATAAATAATCTGTTAATATAACGAAGCTTTACCTTTTCTTGTACTCTTCGATTCAATGAAGTTTTATTAAGCTTCACGCTCTAATGAAATATTTCAAAACACTTCGAAACTCGTTGATTAGTTTTATTCCATAGAAACTTATTTAAATCGTGGAAAATTAGCTGTGGATTCTGGTCCTTCGAGCCGGATTTCTTTTTCACTTTTCCCCCATAATGACTTTTAAGTCTTCTTGTGGGCTGTTAAATTCGTTAGGCGATACGCCCTCGCGGATTATGCAGAGTATGTGCACAGTGGTCTGTTTGTGGTTGTTCTTAAGCACTCGAGGCTATCGGTGGCTGGAGATCGACTTCAATCCTTTTAAATCCAAAACTTTGCTCAGAATAGCTCAGGATCTCGACGCCTCTACAACTTGGATAAGCTCTTTCTAACATACTTGTAGAGAGGCTAGAAGGGGCTTAGCGAATGTTATTTATAAATTGCATAGATAGAGGTATATTGTCATTTTGTGATCTTTATTGTTTCAAATGATATTTTAGTTTTATTTTTTAACATTTCTCGTATGTTCAGGTAGTTACTGATGGTTTGATTGACAGTAGGAACAATTTTAACCATATAAAGGTTTTATGTAGGACCAATTTCAATTTGAAATTAATTTAGAAACGTTCGGATTTTTCGAGTATTTGTCAAATTAGTGTTATGTTGATCCTGTACTATAATTACCTCAGCCGTTTGATATGGATGGGTGCTATTCATGAACCAGACGCAAATTTACAAATACCGATTGACTTAATCAGTACATTGTACCAAGTTATCAGTACATTGTACCAAAAACTTCAAAATAAATAAGGATAAAAAAAAAAGACTTAAACAGTAATTTATGAATCGTAAAGCTGAATGAATGTATCTCACGATTAGAGTCATATCTATTGTCTTTATATTCGTGGCACTCCAGCTTAAAACCACTGCAAGGGGCTTAGGGCGGAGGTGGTGTCGTGCCTCGTTCTGTGCCGGCGAGTGTTGCCAGCTCACATTTGTTTTATAACGGGCAGAAAGTGTAACATATCGTGATTTTGGGCTGTAGAGGGGCGAAAAAAAAACAGTTTTTTTTATTGCGGTTTAGTTTATTGTATTTTGCAAGTAATTTTATTAGTCTTGTTTATTAATCTAATCATATCATACTAATATTATAAAGGCGAAAGTTTGTGAGTGTGCATGTTTGTTACTTCTTCACTTCTAAACGGCTTAAGCGATTTTTGTAAAATTTGGTAGGGAGTTAACTGACACTCTGGATTAATATATAGGCTACTTTTTACTGTGGGAAAATATCTTATTCTCACGGGAGAATCGATAGATCGATTTATTTTGAGGCGGGCGAAGCTGCGAGGTTCAGCTTGTATAATATAATAGCCAGGATTGCTGGACTAGTGGAAATAACAAAATATACAATCAAGTAGTCGTTTTGTAGTCTTGACGCGGTTTATAACTTGTAATAATTTATTTTATGTTAACAATAATGGTTTTTATCAAATTTTATTTTAACTTATTTATCGTTGAGAGATACATGTAGTTTCCGTCAATTAGGAGCAAACCGGACCGTATCCCCAGACCCACAAAATTAGAACTTCCCGCGCATATGGGGAGACCTGGCAACACTAGATGTGGTTCAAGTTGTGCACTATACTGTATAAATTACACATTTCACATTTAGGACACGTTTTGCAATTATGCAGTCATTAGTACGTGAAAGTTTGGTATTTATTTTTTAATAGGTGGTAGAACCAGTGTGGTTCGCCCGGGGAAGTACCACTGTCACACCTATTTCCAGCGTAAAGCAGCTGCGTTTCGATGGAAGGGTGTGGTTGCCGGCACGCTTTTATATGAGGCGACTATTATAGTCCTCTGGAGTAGCAACACATCTGTGACTGACTTTAGATAGAACCTCATGTTCTATATGAAGTTGTTTGCAGGTGTCCATGGCTGGCAGTGACAACTTACCATCGGGTGGAAGTCATGCTCGTTTGTTGCTTCAATCTAATAAAATTTAGATAGATTTTAATATACGATTACGTTACAGTAAAATCGTATATGTAAGCTTATGTCGTAGCGGTGGATGTGTCGATCAAAATTATTAATTTGTATCTGTAAATGTAGATTTGTCTTTGAAATTTCGGACTTCAGAACTAATAAATTCTTTCAACTCTCAACTCCGCACTATTACTTTCTCCTGTATAATGTATGCCATGGACACACACAAAGACTAATGCGGAACGATGACAGCTTGTCATCAATAGCGTCTACCTTATAAGTGTAAAAATAATTAACAGGTACTTTCCAAACAAACTCGCAGTATTGAGACGTAATTGCCCTTAGATGAAGGATCCAGGTTGATCCAAACAACCCGCGCTTCTCCATTGTGGATGCTGAACGCTCTCCAGACGCTAAGCGTCGCGACGCCACTCGTACCTATCATACTGTGTGCGTTAGTGATGTAACGAATATTCGCATTCGCATTCGCGAATCTCCGCATGTATTTTCACTTTCGTACGAACTAGTCACCCGTCACGTCGGTCGAAATTCGACCGTAATTTTATATTTAAAACTAAACTACATATTGTCCGAAGTAGTATAAATATTCAAATTCAAATAAAATGTTATAATTCAAGTAATTTTGAACGCACCCGTTAAATATAAAGAGGTTTAATCAGCTAAGCCGCATTTAAAAGCAATAGCGGGTATTTTGACGAAGACACTGACATTTATGACGTTATGTGTTTTGATAGTAAGACATTGAATGTTCTATTTCATTCATTATTTTCGTGTTTGTCTATATATGCATTTTTGAAAAAAATATTAAATTTCTGCACTCCTTCTCTACGTCCACTATAACCGTGCAAAATTTCTACTAATTCGTCCGCGGCATATTACTTAAAAACGCGTCAGAAGTTTTTGCTTCACGTGTTAATATATAGATTGTGCGAACGTAGAACGTAGTTTGATGACCAAAAAAAGGTCGCCAAATTTTTACGTTTTACCGCCCCCTGCACTACTCCTTTTTTATAGTGGGTAATCCTCATGGATGCCCAGCGCAGGCATGCGCCCGGCGCAGCAGCTGGGTTATGCCGGACTCTTACCGGCTAAACCCCCACTGTGTTTTCTCCTCGCACCGTACGGCGGGCAACACGGGCGCGCTTCCACATTCATCCGCGAACGCACCGGTGCCTGGCCGCCCCCGCAGCCCCTCCACATGGAGGGGCACTGCACTATTCCTATAGCAGTGCCAATGTTGACATCAAATTAAAAAAAAAACTGAATATTCGCATACCCGAAGGTTTAAATAATTTTTATTTTATTTATTTATTTAAAAAAAGGTTTGCCAGTTACAATACTAATTTTACAAATTTGACTTAACCTATTTAAAAAAATGTGTGCGTGTACTAGCGTACACTCGTAAGAAGTGAAACTTCTTTATGACGTTATTTTTCAAAAAATAATTTACTATATGCAACTTTACAGAAATTGGTTAAATAAAGTTAAATTAGAATTATATATATATTAATCTAATAATCTAATCTATAATAATCTATCTAATATCACGCGTGGTAGGGATAAGAAAAAGACGGCGCGTAACGGAAAAAAAAGATGGCGCGTAACGAAAAAATGTTACACTAATTTTTTTTCCAACCCCGATAAAGAAGTTTCACTTCAAAAACTGTATATAAAACTATTGAGGCAAACACCGCACGCTCAAACAATAGTACGTAATAATTAAGAGTAAAATAAACTAGATTCGAAGTTATGTGAGCTGTCCAGAAGCAATTGATTTTTTAAAATCATATAAAGTGGGGTGATTGAAGTCTAGAGACCCATTGCAAATAATGAATTTCTTTACATCACTAGTGTGAGTTTTCGTCATCACTCGTATCGCTTAATTAGTAATTCTTTCAACTGGTAGCTACTTACTGAACTAGCGAGTGGAGACAAAGCGGATGATGTGATTTTCGCATGAGGTTAACTTGTAGTTTGTGTTAAGGTTTGGGATATTATTGGACTATGGGTGGTATAGTTGGCAAAGAAATAGGTATTCTACTAAGGCACCACTTATCTCACTATTTTGTAAGATGTTGAAAAATTGTTATTATATATTGTAATAAAAATCAACTAATACAAGAATTTGTAATCATTAAAAATATGTTTGTAAAATATTTCAAAATCCATATTGAAGCATTTTGTTGTCCGAAAATTTTAAACCTATTTTCCCAAAAGTTTCGCCAGCCTTAAAAATATGTATAATGACACAACTTTACGTTATTTTAATTATTGCTTTAGCGAATATTATTCAACGGTCCGCCATGTTTGTTCTCATCATAATCGGAAGGCTCATTTTTTAGCTCACTTCAGAAAGTGATTTCGTGTAGTTTTCAGCTGCTCCCTTTAGAAAGAAGCTGAATAGAGTCAAAGAAAGTATCCAACCAATTTTACTATTGTTGCAGGTCGCTCACAATCGTTCGGGCCGCAGCGCAGCGGCTACTTGCCGTACCAAGAGCAGGCTCATGGCAGCCAGGGGTACTCGCAAGACCGCAATCAGAACCAGCAGCGCTCCGGCTACAGCTCCAACCAGGGCTACCAGAGCGGGCAAAACCGGCAAGGGTATCAGACGAACCAAGCCTCCAACCAAGGGTATCAAAGCTACCAGTCGAACCAAAACCGATCCGGTTACCAAACGAACCAGGATAACCGGTATAACAACCAGTACAGGAACCAGAATCAAGGGTTCAAGCCATACCAACCGGGGGGCAGCCAGGGGAACAGTCAAGGCTACTCGCACCAGGGCAACCCCAGGTACCAAGGCCCGCAGAAGTACCAGAGCGGGAACCCTCAGGGCTCTGATCGGAGGACGTGGAACCGCAATCAGGGGAACTCCACGTGGCGTTAAAACACTAGATGTAAGATTAGAATAATTTGAAAATGTAAATGTGGGGTTGACAAGTATTCTGATTTGACTGGACAAGTCTGATTTATAACAATTGTGACCGATTATATTATTATTATTTTGTAAATTCATCAGAATATGAAGTAATTAACGTATCTTATGAAATACAGTTTGTACCTATGTCAGTAAGTATTGGCGTTATTTGGGTTAACGTTAACAAAATGACAGTAGTAAGATATACTGTAAGTATATTCAATGATTCCCGAACTTTTACCAACTTTTAAAAAATGTAACATAACTTTAAATTGTAAGTGCTTTTTATAGATTAAATAACTTTTTATAGAATAAAACCTTTCAATCTTTTAGTGATCGTCGGTTTGATACTATTTCAAACACAGACAGATAAAAATTCTGAGGCTAATTCAGCTCTGTTTGCGATAAAAAAGAAAATTTATAAGGAAAGTTGCGATAATTCATTAACTAAGCTACAGTTCAAGAATTCAACGTTTTGTGAAAAGCAATATTTTATACTTATCATTTGGAAAAGGAATTTTTTTACGATGAATGTTTTTAGCTAAACATAATCAATATGACTATGACTTCAATAAGAGGTGATCGAAATTAACGGGTTTTTTCTGTGTCACACTTACCTACATCAAAAAGGCGAGATGGACCTTGAATTTGAACGGCAGAACCGTAAGCTTGTTGCGTGAATGGCCGAAATGCTAACAGACATTTAGTTCCTACCACGCACGTGCAAGCTGTGGAATGAGCTTCCTCCTGACGTAATCCCAGAGCGCTATGACATGGGGCTCTTCAAGAAAGGTGCAAAAAGAGCTCTCCTTCAAGGCCGGCGATGCATTGGCGACTCCTCTGGTGTTGCAAATGTCCATAGGCGAAGGTAACCGCTTTCCATCAGGTGGCCCGTCTGCCTTATCGTTAGGTACAAATATAAAAAAAAAGACATTTTACATTACATTTGACACGTTTTTTTAAACTATTTCATTTAATTCATCTATTTAGATTGCCCTGTCTAAAAGTTTCTAAATGTCTACTGAACTTTCATCAAGTGTCTTCCCATGATGTATAAATTAAACTGTTAATCAAGCTACATTGTTCTAAACGATGTTAATATATGAAGTCAGCATTGCTCAAAAGCTTAATCGGCTACTTGATGACAACTGACGACCATTGACTATTAAAAAGCTATTGATATAGACATAATAATCAATCATACTATTATTAGTAGCATTATATTTGTATGTATTAGTGACCGATATATACATCTCTTAATATCTAGAAGTCTACTACAGAGATTCTCAAAGTGCGAACCCCGAAGGATACGGCTACCTAACGTAACGGGTTAGACCTCCCTCCTTTCCTACGCTCTAGTAAGGTCCAATGCTGGATATAAGTTTTCTGTAATTGGCTAGACAGGTCTGTGTGTGTGAAAGCGTAACATTCCGCCTTCACACTACCTCATGCACCATTTATTCGTAGGGGTACGCTAGAAAAGTACGTAACAACGATTTAACGCCGATATTAAAGGAATGTTGTTATTTAATTTGCAAAATAAACTATAATATTAATCAATTACACTGTTACCTATCACGTTATCAATAACACATAGAATTAGGGCCTTCTGTGACCGCATTTATTTTTAATATAAAAATGTTTCCGACAATTGAGAATTTCCTTTTCTGCAGACTATTACAAATACCTTATTTTATTGGATCTACGTTTTTGTGTTAGGTAAAAACTGTTGAAAACTCGTTATTTTAAAATTAACAATATGTATAAATTAATTAATTATTATTGGAACAATTTTTACCTAATAGGTACAATCGATCTTGTGTTAGTACGAAATCGAATAAGTTTCAAATTAGAATATCGTTATATTATAATTAAAAATAAATATAAGAACTGGCACATCATTGTAAGTAGGAAAAGAACAAATTAAATTTCAACTTACTATTTTGCATTAGACATCGATTTTGAAAGCAGCTATTAGAATGGGATTTTTTTCTATTAGATTAAAAAGTTTTCTCACACAGGCTTCCTCATGGGCGAGTTCCAGAAGACGCTTATAAAGCCCAAAACGTTCAAACCGTCGTTCCACAAGACGTTCCGTTGTGGTCGCGGCGAATACGTTACTCATGGCGTCATGACTTACGCCCACGCGAAGCTCACGACGACCCATCTAATAAGGTGGGTCGAAGTGATCGTTCCACTAGAGATTATGTCAGTAACTCTCACAAGAACGGGAAAAACTGCGATCGGGAACTTGTACTTTGTGAACGTCTAATGGAACGCACTCCATGTATAATTGGTTCCTCGGTTTAATAGCAACAACATTGTAGCACTTTTTTGTTTTGTAATTTTAGTCTAGACGTTTCTGATCTTGATACCAACTAGTTATTAGGCTAATGGTGATTCTACTACATAATACTAAAGTACCTACTACATAACACCAAATATATCAGTGTGCTTTTCACGCACACATTTAAAAGCAATATGTCAGATATTTAGCTTTATAAAGTTGGTATCTGTCGTTATTCATATATCCGTGCCTTTACATATAACTTATACATGTATATCTTCATGACATATGCAATATGACGAGCAATTTTTTCAATGTCATATACATATAAATGATATATAAAACATTTTTACATATATACCTACCTGTTACATGTTTAACGTATAAATATCCGTTGATAGTCTGCGCTAAGTAGATTAGAAACAAAAATGTTAGATTTTTAAGTAAGGATTTTATATAACTGTTGTAAATCCTATATATTATTTTGCACTTTCATCTCTATGCACTCTTTTGTAGGCTCGCTTTTAGTCAAAATGCCGATTGATGTCAAATCAAGTAAATAGGGCAATATATCATACAAACGACACGATGTTCCAGCGTGGCACGTTGCGAATTCTTAGAATATAAACCGTCGTGGCCAGGCACAATTCCAGTCGCAAAACTGAGAATTATCATTCTTAGAATTTCTGAAACTATAATCCGACCTTGTTTTAGCTGAATATTCTTATGGGCTGTGGTACACCCCATTATTGTCCCACTGCTGGGCACGGGTCTTGGTGGACTTCACACTCTTCCGAGATTTTTTTTAAAGAACTCGGGTGTCTAGCTATCCTCACGACGTTTCCCTTCACCGAAAAGCAGTGATCATTAATTTCTAATACGCACATAATTTTAGAAAAATCAGGTGTGCGTGCCCGGGTTTGAACCTCGGACCTCCCGATTGAGAGGGCAAGTTTCAACCATTCGGCTATCACTGCTTTATTATATTCTCATAACGGGCGCCAAGTCACGCTACGCCGCTGAGTAGTGGATATCCAAAACATTTTGAAAGTTTACAACAACGTCGTGAAAATTTTAAGTGTAATTCTTGCGTATCCCCTTTTATTTAGAGTGCATCATTAATATAACGTAACGCTTGGTTCACTAATTTTCGAGACGTATTTTGTTACGATGCACGTCTCAGTTCACGAAGCGACATCGCAACGTAACACGATGTCACAGCGTGCCACGATGCAACACCGTGCTGCTTTAACCTTATATCTATCTCTTATACAGATACACGCTTATCCTTGTATATGCTAGTACTATAGTGATATTACTTCGTTCAATAATTATCCCGTTGATTTTTAATGTTCTCTTCTTCGATTTAGTAAAAAGGTTGATTTATAAAAAAAATATTGAAGATTAAATAAGCTAAAACTAATGTTAAATCGGGTTGTCAAATGTAACAAGGGTATCAATTGGTTTATATGTGAAAAACGCACCTCTAAAATGAAAGATTTGCAATTAGAAATATATTTGTAGACGATTAGTATAGTATTAAGAAAATTAAATAAGAAATTGAAAAATAAAACATATTTTAAAAGCATTTTTTTCTTTTCTAAAGCTCTACGTTGCCCTTTTCTGAATATTAAATTGTATTTCTATTATTCGCGTATAATTTAAAATACTTTAAGTTTATAGGTAAATTTTTAATATTATTCGTACGAAATATACAATACTTATATTGTAATGTTCTCAGTATATTTTATTTTTCTTTCGTCTCGTATCTAGCTTATATAGCTATCTAACAAGCTCGTGTGACAAGAAATCGTTGACTAATTTCCAACATTATTTGACTATCTTTTTATCATCCTGCTATTTCAGTAGATGGATCAAATCTTGCACAATCTACTTGACATATTGAGCAAAAATTAAAATTCAATGTAATTAAGTCAATTAGCAAATCTGATGACTGACTAATTCTTACTGTTGCAATGTTCCACCTAAAACTTATATTTTCCTTATGTTTCCTCTTGTAGAGTTCATTTTGCAAAATACCTTCCTTGTACCTTTTTGGACGTGGTTGAACGAGTAAGCATCGACCATATAGGTACCACAAGCACACATTCAAGAGTGATGCAGATCTTGCATTTCGCTGGAAGACTGCGGTTACCGGTTACCTGTTCACTTTTATATGAGCATCTTAGTCCTCGGTAACAACGCATCTGTGATTGACTTTAGATAGAACCACTTTTGTCCATGAAGTTGTTTACACATGTCAATGAACAGATACCTCTATAATCAGGTGGACAGCGTGGTCCACCTGATTGTGAGAGGTACTTGCAACAATTGCAATAAATAGAACAAAAATCGTAATAATGGCATGGTAATAATCTTAGTTGTTACTAACATTGGTATTCAACATTGGTCTCGTCTCCTTGTCACATGAACTTGTTAGACTTTTGATGTACCCCTTATTTGTGTCGTTATGTGATGGTGAATACAATTCCATGGTGTTCATCATGTGAGCATTTTTATATAATCCGTCTGAACTTGAAATCGGAATAAAAAATGTACCCTAAATTGTCTTTTATTTTTCAACCATTTTTCCTTTTATTTAAATGAGCTGGTAATAACTATGATTATTCTGTGTGCATTATTAATAAAAAATCCACTTGCTTATATTTCGCATATTTATAAACCGCTTGAGTGATTTTTGGTGCAAATATATAAAACCTATATAAAACATTATTGTAACGATTTATGTACCTTTTGGCTTAAAATTTTGGCAAAATTCCAGTCAATGTCCAATAATTTATTCTTGCGAATCCTTGATACCCAAAAAATTGGAAATAATACAATGATATTTACAATTTTAAAATACAAAAGACAGTAGGTACCTAAAAAATGTATTTTGTAACTTAATACGATGACTATATTTTAAAAACTAAATTTTGAGTGAGCCATTTCACTTTTCTAGTCTAGGTGCCCCGGACCCAATTTCAGACGGTACGTAGGTAGATACTTAATAAACAATCAAAATACTTACGTTTTACCTGAAATTAAAACGTTTATTAAACATACTTACCTTATTCGACCTAATAATTATGAGAGAGGCTTCCGTTTCAATCAGTTGCTAGTCACTTACATCCGGTCCGCAGCGCCCTCTATATCTAGTTTTCTGCAACAATCACTTGTTCATTTCCGGCGGATAGCAGTTTTGCTACACTAGCGCCACCTAAGGCAGGTTTAGCATTGGGAAACATTTTTACTTCATTGCGTCTCTTATAACACCAGGCAGCTTTTAAAAATTTAGGTCGAATAAGGTAAGTATGTTTAATAAACGTTTTAATTTCAGGTAAAACGTACGTATTAAACAGTACTGTACCGTTATTCGACCTAATAATTATGAGAGACGTGTCTATTATCGCCTGGTGGTGCTAGAACAAGCCAATGTGATATATTCCCGTGATAAAAGGTTGAAACTATAAAAAGTGAATCAGTAAATATTCGTTATAGAAAAAACACAGATCTGGAATATGCTTGGTTTTTATATCATTATATCAACAAACTCTTGCGAGTGTTAAACCTTTTACGAAATGCTGATAAGTCCGATCTGTAATAAGTACATTCAAAGACGAAGATGAATAATTGAAATTGAAAGAAATGATGTATAAGTTTTTTTTCCCTCAAGTCGTAAGCAGTAAGGGCTTACAATCTACATAATGTGTATAAAAGGAAATTAGAACTTTCGCGATACAGACAAATCCGTTTGGTCAACTGAAATATCACGACAGTAATATTTCTAAAAAGTGTTAACAGACCCCTGGTACCTTTGCCATATTTTCGTCTAAAAGGAAAAACTGTTCAACCCTGTTTTTGGATGCTAGCGCTAACCCAACACAACTGCTGTAGGCTTTATGCAGTGTTCCTGAAGGAACTACTTTATCTAACTTACTATGATTGTACGGTTAACAGCTCTAGGTTCACCGGTTAAGGCTAGCAAAAGACAGATTTAGCTAGAACTCTTTGTCTGCAGGCATCAGACGTTTAACCTACTAACCTGGACATAATGATTTGTTACTGGCGTTCTCTATTCTCAGTTCCTAAGCTAATTAGTGATAAGTGTCAGTTTTGAACCAAAAATATGCAAAAAATGTAAGCACCCTTTAAGATATACCGTTTAGGGAAAATGCTTAACAACGTAAAATCGCCAGCACATAGTCTCGAGCACAATAGTAAATAAATATTTATTTTACTGTTTTTAGTATTTGTTATTTTAGTTGCAACGAAAACGTTGAGATACAGCCTGGTGACAGACAGATGGACTGCGGAGTTAATTTGTAATAAGGTTCCGTTTTTACGCTTTGGGTACGGAAATCTAAAAAATCGTAGTACACAGAGGTATCGTGTTAGTAGGCTTCAACAGGGTGCTAGACGCATTGTCTGTAATTCAGGTTTAATACTTTTGGATTCGGTTAACGCAATAGCCTTTAAAATTTTTATTTACCAAGATGCGACAACTCAGTGTCAAAGATTGTTGGGTTTGGTAAAGGTAGCAACGACCGATTTGTGAACCAACATAGTAATAAGTAACAAACCTCTCTTCTGATGCAAGTCAGCAAGATATTGACCCAGATCAGAACCCTTTGAACTCTTTACTAAAGTCACCCACTTTATCAAAGCTGTACGACAACTATTTAAAGTGGATTTTTGCTACCCTGGTACAGGACAGTAACGACCCTAGTTGTGATGACCAACTAGTTAAGCTTTGGTTCCAGCTCCACATTTCAAAAAATTCCAGTGCCATTTCCGAAGTCCCGGAGAGGCGCAGCCCCTTTGTTGCAACAGCTAGAACCTGAGAAAGTTTCTGTATTGTAAATCAAGCAGCTAGGACATTGTTCTTTTAGTCCAGTTTCCAGAACACATTGTTCCATCTGGGAGGTACTACCAGGAGAGACCCCGTAGCGATGTTCCTGTGTGCTTACTCTTAGTACAAGGTATGGCGGCGGAAAACTCATGTTAATGGGAAAAGCCATTGTATTTGTTTGTTCAATAGAGTGCAATATTTTGGCACAACATGTTCGATATAAATCTATGGCTGGCGTGCCCCATTTCCTAAATATGATCTTTGTTATTCGTTGCGCAAGTGCCACTCTGGCGGAGCTTTTTTCCTTGACAAATGATCGGAGTCACAATTGTATTATCCCGAAATATGGTAAATCGACAGTTAATCCATAGTGAGGACCATGACAGCCGCAGATTTCGTACCTCCTTCTTTCCGGAGGTGGACACCCTACGCGGTTATTGCTCTGTGTAAGCAGGGTTTTTAATTTCAGTAGCCGGCTATAGCCATGTAATACATTTAATGAGGTAGTCAATACCTATAGATTGTATTGAGGAGGTTGCTGCGCGGGTTGATGTCCAGGTGCCCTACAAGCTCGAATATTCTAGCATGGCACCTCAACCGATATTGCTGGCGACCCTTGCGAGATAGTATTCTGTAGGTTCGATTAGAGAACTTAAAGGTGTTGATGTATTAGAGAACTTGTTCTGCGGTTTGTTAGCCACCGACCAATTCTATTGGTCTGATCAGATTTCTACCGGCAAATACCTGACAGTCATTCGCGGACGAATGTCGCCTCCATCGCTCGGACGGTAACGCACATATATATAACGACTCGTATTCAGAGGCGTCCACGTCGTGTGACAAGTTTTGGTTTGTCTGCGCTTGTAGTGATCGATATTAAGATCGAAAACCTTATGAAACTAGCGAAAACCATCATTCCCATGATCCTCCGCTGTAGGTCTCTCAATTTGGAACCATCTCTCACTAGAGTACTTGACGCCTCCGATACTATCCTTATGATTGATCTGCCTGGTAAGAATGTAAAATTGTTCCAGGGATCCAAAATTACGCCTAAAATCTCTAGGGCCTTTTGTTTTAAGATAAGGATAGACTTCTCGATGTTTATATTCCAGCCTAGGAATGTTAGCGAGTGTAATGCAAGTTAGACGTGCTCGCGTATCAAGGCTGGGTCCTGGTTTACCAAAAGGAAGTCGTCCAAATATATAAGAAATCGAACACCTTGCCTTCTTAAAAATTGATTGATCAAGTTTGATAGTAAGGCAAAGGCTTTCGGGGCCTAGGAGAATCCGAAAAACAGTCCTTTTTATATGCGTGGCATAAATCAATGTTAGCAAACGTCCGAGTGTTCCTTTTTATTTGCAAATAAAAGCAAGCTCGATGAAGGCTAATTTGAACAACCCGTCGTGGGGTTGCAGAAAAACTGGTACACGTTGCACGCAGTTTTCATTTGCCTGAATGTACACATTCGCTGTGCCTTTTTCGGTTGAAAATTGCACTTGAAGTACCGTCGCTCTTTGTCCGCGAGAACATTGACGACACTAAAAACTGGGAGAAGACCTCGCCAGTATGAGTACACCTTGCTTTAGCATCTTGTTGTAGTGTTTGGTGATTAAAATAAGGCAAACCGCCTTGAATAGGATCCCGCAACCGTTTAGAGGATGTAGGGCGGTGCCCGCATCAACTCTCGTTGGTGGCAATACAGGTGCAGTTGACGCACACGAAAGAGGTTTACTCGGTGAGTCAATACCTCGTTTTAGCATGATCTCTCTTATCCCGGCGGGAAATGGGAGAGTACGCACACGGCTCCTCGGAAAACCTTCGGTGAGGTATTCGGTATTCGGTAGGTTGCCTGAGTGACTTTTCCTCGAAAGGAAGATATGTCAAGTATTCTCATGTGTCCTTAGAGTCCATGTCCATCTGTAAATGTTACCCGAAAGATTTTTGATTCTTTGCGGAGGTACCCGGATCGTTCTGCGGCGCAGATATGCGATCCTTACTCACCGTGAATTCATGCTGCCAGCTTTGTCTAGTTACGCTAAATAGGTAGTTTTAAAGGAGCGTTGACCACGGAGGTGGTATTATTCACAGTGTGCTTTTTAAAGTTGGGGTTCATGACAGCAGCTTGACAAACTCACGTCTGTATTGGACAAGCTCAGCTCAATAACCCAAACTAGGAGTATTCATAATATCACTAGCGTATTCCTTCTATTCATCATACTAGAATGTTCATTCTGTGGAAAAAGCTTAACCTAATTTTTGCATGCATATTATTATAATTTAATTAGCAGCTTCAGTTAAGCCGAAAAAAAAAAGAAAAGAAAATTATTTCTTTCATTTTGAAGCATTCGGCGTTATATTTAGCAAGTTTTCCTGAAGCGCGTGAAGTAGTAGGATCCTTGACATTAGTAAGCATGACTAGATTCAGGACAGGTGTCTTATCACAGCATTACCTATCGGTTGGTTAGCCGTTGAACGACCTTAAATCCTTAATAAAAAAGTAGCTACTAAAATAAGGATCCATAGAATCACTGTTAATGGTACTATTGGGTTATTAGAGTAGTGTTTAGAAGACATTTAATGGAAGGGTACACCGACTATTTAAAAAGTTGATCTAACTTACAGTTGCGATGCGAGCACCCTGACTCATTGCATTTTCGTCTTCGCTTGAAAATTAGCTCGATTCGGAAGAAGAGCTTTGTATGGAGTATGTATTCGTAGGACTATAGCGCTCGTATTATTAGCCGCCCGGTGCTTCACTTTAATTAAGCCGTTTCTTCGGTGACGTTTACTCTCGATACAAGCGGACCGGTTCCACCTATCCCTGGGATGTAGAGAAACGCCCAAACGGAGATAAAGACCCGTTAAGACGTGCAACACAAAAAAAAAAAGCGTTTAAAATAACCATAATTTACATTGGGGAGTTCCCTAATGTGGGAATCTAGAGTTCTAGATTCCCATAGCGAAAAAAAAAAAACTTCTTTAAATCGTGTACTTTTACACAAATACAATTCAGCGAATAAGTAAAAACCAATAATTTAAACAGTCCGACATGGCGGTCAGAAAAAATAAAATAAAAGGGTACTCACCGCTTTTTATTATTTTATACTTTACCGAACGAAAAAATCGTTAAATCCTTATTTCAATTCAATTTCACTTTCGATTTTTAGTTTTTTTCATTTTTAATTTAGATTAATACCACAAAAATAGGTATAACTGCAAGCAAGACTAGCACAATATGGAGTCAGCCCAGTGCTCGTTGCGGAGCGAGCTGGCGACCGCCTCGGCCGAAAACAGAACAGCCAATGAAGTAAAAATGTTTCCCAATGCTAAACCTGCCTTAGGTGGCGCTAGTGTAGCAAAACTGCTATCCGCCGGAAATGAACAAGTGATTGTTGCAGAAAACTAGATATAGAGGGCGCTGCGGACCGGATGTAAGTGACTAGCAACTGATTGAAACGGAAGCCTCTCTCATAATTATTAGGTCGAATAACGGTACAGTACTGTTTAATTGTAATTAAGCGATGAGAAATTCCCAATAAATAAGATTTCACGAAAAGGAAGAGGCTTAACCCGGCTTTGGCATTTTATTACGTTAAACAAATATTTTTCCGACCTACATATAGATGGGTAGAAGTTAAATATTTTTTCAAACAAAATATTTTCTTTCACAATTTGCTTACAAAAGTGTAGGGTTGGAAACTGGATTGTTTAACCGGGCCTCACGAAATGAACTCGAGTATGTTCGTAGTATTATAGGTACCTACCCTGTTTTTTGCATTTTGTTTGTATATTTAAAAAATGTAGCCGCCTATCAAAACGATTTCCAATATGGCGCACAAAGCGAGTCTGAAGTGGCGCGCGTTTGTGCGCGATCAATAGTTTTTTAATTTCTTTTTTTTTTGCACCACAATCGAAGGTTTGAAATTGTGGAGATGAAAGGAAATTAGGGACCCTACAGCCTGGTTGGAGGCCACTCGAGAAATGAATGAGGTTCCAACTTAACGGCGTTTTTAAGGTAAGTTTTTGTCCAGGTAGAGGTTTTAATGGCCCGTTATTAATTCGTCGTCGGAAGTTCGCTACTGACTCGCCGCTGAGCCGTCAGATGTTTGCTGGGAATTATACATTGTTCATTGTATAGTGCCCATGTAATGAGTAGATATGAAAAGCAACAAACTGTATCTATAGGAATATACCATCTAAAGTAGATAACTACCGAACAAAATACCTATAACAAAAATGCTAATTCGTTCGTATCTTAGTAAGTTGGTAGGAACTATACCTACATAAAATCTTGAACTAAGTTAAACAAAATATCCTTAATTAAAACATAGATTAGATAAACTGAAGAACCTAGGTGCTTCTTTATATCGCCAATTCTTGTGGCATTATTATGCAGAGACTCCAAACACCAGACGTCAACTAGATACTGCATGTTAGAGATAATTAATCAATTTCAACACATTAGTTGACAATGTCAGTGAATCGGTCAGTTGCGTTTTTGATTGTTTTGTCAAGAAATACGTACTTACAATAATTTGAAATAAAACCAATACTAACATGTTGGACGACGATGACGATTGATGACTGCAGGAGTCGGAAATTTCTCAAAAAGATGCTGCTATCCATCTGAATTTAATCCCTTATTCACCTAAATATGAAATGTAGGGCAGTCGTAGGTGCTTACTTGACTTCTAACACATCGCATTGCTACCGATTGCATTAGGTTCTTAATTACTTATAATGGTTATATGAACCCTCGATAACTTTTCTGTGGGTAGGTAAATGACGTGGGTTGGTTGAACCAAACCTGTAAAAGTAACTTCTAAATCGGTTTAATTGTATCCAAGATAGCCTCGATTTTTAGTCTAAGTAGGAAGGTCTACCATTAATACAAGCGCAGAATATCTATACCTCATTTTTTCAGACTTGATTTATTTGGTAAACAAACATGGCCGACTCGAACTGTCATTTAAATGTCAATGAGATACTGTCAATCAATAGGGTTGAGAAGTATCAAAATAACTTGCTTTGGGAAGCTACCGCAAATTGTTGTATCGAATCGTATCAGCATCGATTATACTCAACGATATTTTTTTTCGAATTTAATAAAATATTTTTAATAAAATAATGTATTTGTTTCAAATATAGCGCATATTTGAAACAAATATATAATATATAATGTAAATTTAATATTAACGTAAATACATAACATAGTAAATGTAATATTAACGATAAATGAGAGTAGCATAGATGTTTAAAATATCTTTTACTCGCTTATAAATTAATTGTATTTCATCTTATTTTTTTACCTGACGTAAATAGTGAAATTATTGTTAGGTATACTTTTACGGACTAAATACTTTGATCTCGTATTTCTAATATTGAAAATAAAATGTTGTGGCCATTTTATACTGTTACCAGCTCAAATAATTTTTGAGAAGTCATTTGAATTTTATTATTATATTCATATTTTTCTAAAAATATATTTTTTTATTTGTTATAATTTATCTTATTTATTTTGAATTTTACGTTTTAATATGCAAGCTTAAAAAATAATTTTCTATTCGTTAATTCATACGTAATACTTTTGTGCTTTAACAGAGTAGTTAAATTATCGCGATATGATTCGTCATTATCGCGACATCAAGAAAGCAAACTTGCCTAATTTTTATGAGTTTATACCACGAAGAAATATATCGATTAATGTCACTTAGCAAAATCATGAAACCAATGTAACAAATCGATTCGTCTTTCCCATCACTAATTTGGAAATGACCGAAATGTCAAATTTGTGTTGAAATAAATTATCTGTGCAAATTATTTTCGCCGGTTTTGCAACTTTATCTAAATTTATCTATTACAATTGTAAATTAAAAGCAGTTTTTGTTGTGAATCAAAGTGTAATACATCAAGTGAACCGATGTAATTGTTTGAAGGTCGTTTGACGCGTGTAACTGTGTGAAAATGTGATGTTTCGAAAGTTGGGTGGTTTGTTTACTACTTATCTCAACTGTGAAAAAATGGAGTATACCTTCCCACCTACACTTAGGTAGGTACTGATGTTGAATTTTCTATGGTATCCTGATTCTGGAAAAGTTAGAAATAATAAGAGCAATTACTTACTTTCGGTAGTTAGTTATTGTACCGATGCAGGTTAATTGTACTATTATTCCTTCGTCAATTTCTCCGCGAATTCCCACACCACAATAATGTCACATTTGAAGCGTGATAAGTCACGTCAACTCGCGAACTGCAGTCCTGCTCACTTCCCATAAAAAAGATCTAGAATGTTCATTTCACCGTGTGCTAATGTGCCAAAGACAAATCTTATTGTAATCGTCGGGAGTAATGAGTGTCGAAGGGCGGCGCCACCAGCGGGAACCCCGCGCCACGCTGGGCTCGCGTGACGAAGAATGACGTCACGCGGCGCGCGCGCAGCGTGCTGTCTTATTCCAAATTCAAATTCCGTTTGACAGATGAATTTGACTTCTTTATAGAGTTCTTGAGTGTCCAAGTGGCGTGTGGTGACTGGAGCCGGCCAAGTGTGAATGCGCAATTTACTATTTGATGGGAAAACGGCTGAGACGTGTTGACGGCCTGAGAACACTGCTCGGAAGTCGGCTTGATCAACGTAATTTGAACCCCTTATTTTTTTATTATAATAAAGTAGCAAACGAGCATGCAGTCAACCTGATGGTAAGTGGTCACAGCTATATATAGTCATAAGCAACTTGCCATCAATCCACCTGGACTGTCCGATCGTCTGCTACTTCAATTTTATAAGAAAAAATAAAAGAGAGGTAGGTGTGTGAAATCGATTACACGTTCGGAGCCTAAAGTAGTCGCATCATATAAAAGTCAGCCCGCAACCACAAGTTTCCACCGAAACGGAAGAACTGCTTTAGACGTTCTTTAGTTGTATATTTAAAGAAGAATATCTATGAGGTACAGTCCAATTTACTAGCCCTTACCCGCAGCTTCGCCCGCACGGTCAGAGGGAATAACAATAAAATTAGCATTTGATAACGTGATTCAGAATTTGCAAATGAATTTTACTAACGGCATCTATTAACAACGTCTGGAACTACTAAATATGTATTTGTATATAACAAAATCGATATTCTCATGTGAATGAGAGAGCGCCGTAAAAAGTAGCCTACGTCACTCTCCGCCCTCCTATCTCCCAGCGTATAAACCATATCATAATAGCTATGTGGCGACGTGAAAGAGGAAGAAACAAACACACTTTCACATTTATAATATTAGTATGGATAGTATGGATATGGATGTCATGTAAATGTTTTGCTAGGTTTAAACTTTTGTACTTTTCTATTATAGGAATGGCCGTTGATGCCTAGGCAGTCCCTAGCGGCGACATATCCCTTGAACTATTGGCACTGACTCTACCGCTTCTCAAGTACGTAAGGGGCTGTCCATTAATCATGTGAGGCTCGAAAGGGGGGTCCATAAAAAATCACGAAATGTCACAAGGGGGGAGGGGGGGTAAAGTAATATATCACGTGTAGTTAATTTTTCGGCAAGCGCGCGATACTCACCCGAAAAGCGGCGTTACATGTATTTATTTTTAGTCAAACGCATACAAAATCGAATTAAATATATGTCAGTCAAAAACAAACTGTAACCTTTCTGTCTTCCTCTGAACGTTATTGTAGTAGTAATTAATTTTCTATAATAAAATTAGATGATACTTATACCAGTATTTTTTTATAAATAAAAAATAGAGTCTTTGTAGGCACGAAAAAATACACGTGATATAGGGGGAGGGGGGAGGGATAGTCTTAAACCTCACCACGTATCACCAAGGGATAGGGGGGGTCAAAAATGCCAAAAAAAAACATAACGTGATTAATGGATGGCCCCTAAGTAGGTAGATAAATCTTCTTCTGAAAAAGATGAAAATCTTCTTCTTCTTCTTCTCTTTTAAAAAATGAATGTTTGTCTGTATGTCCTCTATAGAATCAAACTATTAATTTGATCATGTGATGATCTTTAGCAAAGTTGTTATTCGTGAGCTCGCGAAGGTTTCTGGTTTTTTTGTGATGGCGTAGCAACTCGCAGGGTATAACTAGGTACTGTACAAAAATCTAGTTAATGAGCTAGGCACCTAACTAATTTTTACATAGGTTTTTACCTAGTTTAAATTTCCAAAATGTTGGTAGTATTACTGACTATATTTACGATGTTTAGACATTTTTCCAGCTAAGTGCACTTATCCGTGTTTTGGGTTTTCGGCAGCCGCTAAAGTGCCCGAAACGTTTTATTTTTCGTCATTTTCACGCTCCCAAATTTAAAATTTAGGCAGGCAGGGTCTTGTCTCGTTTTTGTAGTGTTTTGCACCTTCTGCCTAGTTCGCTCTCCGGAGGTTACTCACCTTTGAGGTACATCATTGTACCTTTGCGTACTTACCAACTGATTGTCATAGATTGTACATATATTTCAGGAACTAGACTACTTCTGGGAAGTACCTACTACTTCTTGAATTTGTGAATATATATTATGATACTTACCTGTTTCCTCCGATTAGTAGGATATCAATAAAAAATAGAGACACCGATAAAAGAGTTTTAAGGTGTAGGTAGGTACCACGGACGGATTTGGGGGTTAAGAGAAGGAGGGGCCCAATTGGCTAGACTCACGAATATAAATTTAATATCATGTATCGTCTTCTTCAAGGGATCAGCAAAAGTTTAAACCATTAAATTATTTAAAAAGCATCTTTCAGATAGAAAGGTAGGTACTCTACCAAAAAAAAAAAAGGTAAATATCTGAAAAACCTCATCTTTCTCAAGATTTCGGGTAACTTATGAGGCAGGCTACCTATTAATTCCTGTAGCACAGATAAATACAGCTATATTTTTATTTAGTAATATGTTCCATAAATAATCCAGAAAATTAATTACATACAGGTATCTACTTATTATCGGATGATGAGATGAACTCTAGCATGACAAATGAGCCCCGAATTTCAGTAATTGACACTCGTAACAGACGTAAACTTCAAATTGTTCTAGTTTCTGCCCAAATTTGGCATTCAGGACACGAGCGCACACGGCGCTGATTGGGCGGCGTCGGCGCGCGCTGATTGGCCCACAATTTGACAGTAATGGCGTTAACTCTAACGAGACTCGCGCTAAGTGTAGCATTGTATCTCCTTTATTGTTGTAAGTTATGTCTTGAACGATGCACATATGGTTGATATCTGTATACTACAATGTGGCGGTTAGGATGTTTTTCAACAAGCGAGCTCCCCTTTGGACAGATGTTGCTACACTGTAGTAACAATTTCGCCCACAGCCCGTTTCAAAAGCTATTGTGTTACTTTATTTTTTTGTATTATTTTGACTAATTCTTTTGTCGTGCGGTTGGTTAGATTTTATCGTCGAGGGTGAGTTAATTCATTGGATGCGTTTTTGTTCCGCTACCGGTTTTAAATAGTTTTTGTAAAAATTGTTGTTTTTAAGTGATTATGATAGTGATTAATGATGTTTGTTTTTAGACTACACTCGTAGGATTAGCGTACTTAAGTGTCATCAACGCTTAGGTACTTAAAAAAATTGTATGACTAATTAATAATATAATGCTAAGCAACAGACAATAGAGAATATTATTTGTGCGGAGAGCACTTGTTTAACTACTTACAATAACATTTTTATTACTAACCTATAGCAATATTCACGTAATTGGGTAGATACCATCTTAATCGATTTATACTTTATACTAAGAACTAGACAATCTGTAAACAATAGAAGCAAATCTCTACTAAACTATATAAACGTGTTTTTACCTACAAAATTGTAGCAAACATGACCTTAAATCCATGTAACACGCTCTATCCAAAGAATCAAAGCATAATAAAAAGTAGCAACGCATAGCTCGTACCAATAATTACATGTAACAATTTGTCCGTGATTAAGCTGGCGTGTTATATTCCGGCAGACCGCCCTCTCAAGTGTTATATTTTTTATTTTATACTTTTTAATAATTCGCGCGGCATAGCGGCCGGCACTCCACTCGAGCGCGGTCCCAAAAAATCTCGAAAATCCATCCATGTGTCGCAATTACTCAGGCAAATTTATGAGGGTTCAGTAGCTTAGCCCCGATTGTAATTAAGGTTTTTTGTGGCCACGAATAGATAATGACGGCTGCTGGTGTGACAGTTGTGGTTTAGTGGGCGTTTTAGTAACTTTCATAAACTTGTAGAGAACGACTCTACATAGAAACAGTAAACCAGCAAATGTTTAATGTCCTACGAGAAAAGTTTTTGATATTTTCATATCCTATAACAAAAAAGTCACTTGATTACATTTCTATATGTAGCTTGTAAATTAAAGGATGATTAGGTATTTGTTTTATTATTATAACTTTAATAGATCTTTAGGTCATTGTAGGTGAATGGGTACGCATCTAGTTCTCATTTTTGTGTCTGGAGTTACTCGTACAGTAGTTTTTACATAATTATAAGTCACCTGACTGCTTTGGATTAACAAAAAATAATAAAAATACTGACAGCTCTATTTTAAAACTTCACAAAATATATTTGATTTATCGATAACATTTAGCATAATACATATTTTTTAAGGGAACGAAACAAATCTGTAAACGTTTCTCAATTCCCCACGGATCTCTAAGCCTGCTAACAAAACCGCCATTTGACGTGGCGCATTATTATGTATTTTGGAAAAATCCATTGTTTTGTAATCTCCCCAGCCTCTTGAACGCTCAAGTGTCGCCATTGAACGCCCTGAAATTTTCTATGTGAGCTCATTGTGTTCTCTGCATTATGTACATTGCACGCATGTGCTGCCGATGAAAGGTGCCAACATTATGTAATTTTCGTAATGAGGCTGAATGAACGCACCCTTGACATGTCGTGTTTTTTCACCGTTTTTTATTTCACAAATTGAATGTACTATCCCTCTAACACTATTATGAGCTACAGTTATGAGCCGCCGGATGTCATAAACAATACCTTTTAGTAGAAATAACGGTAGTAGGCACCTATATTTATTATACTTGCGATTGAAGTAATAAACGAGCATACAGTCCATGTAATCATTCTCGCCTATGGATATCTGCAATAAACTTCGTATAAAACACGGGTGCTATCTGAAGTCAATCACAGATGTGTTGCTACTTTCGAGGTCTTAATGATTAACTCATATCAAAGTGAGCCTGCTATTATATACTTCCACCGAAACGCAAGAACTACTTCTCGCTAAAAATAAGTATGACGGTGGTACTATTCCGTTTTGACCTATACTCGTTCCTATACCTTGTATAATATGCGATAGAATTATATACACTTTTTTATTAGACTGAAGGAGCAAACAAAAATGCAGTCCACCTGATGGTAAATGGTCACTGCCGCCAATGAACATTTGTAATCAACTACATACAGAACATGGGTTCCATCTGTAATTAATCACAGATGCGTTGCTGCTCCCAAGAACTATGATGGTCGCCTCATGTGAAAGCGTGCCGGCAACCACACCCTTCTATCGAAACGCAAGAAATGTTTCACGCTAGAAATATGTGTGGCGGTAGTACCTACTTCCCTTGTCAAATTACACTGGTTCTACCATCTAGAAAATTTTAAATGCATTCATATTTAAAATGCACCATAACTTCTACCTTGACTGGTAAAATGAGTTTAATACTTTTAATAAACGAAACACTTAAACCACTGATGGGATCTTCACTCATTTTACAAATTAAAAATGTCTTTAATAGCCTTCTTCACTCTACCTAAAATTGCATTGCGTGCTATAAGTAGGTGGATACGTCTTTCATTGCGTGCAGTACCTAAGTAGTTACGTTCTTTGCACCTTATCTACCAAGGAGTTTCGAATTGGTTGTAGACCTTCAACTTATTAAATATAATTGCCAGAAAACAGTGTAGAACATTTATATTTGTTGAACTTATATGGATTCTTAAGAATAATATATGTAGAAATCATTGACGTAACGACCGTAACCCGACTCTGTAAAAAAATAAAAATACAACGGACAAAGAACGCAAAACGTTGTGTAATATAAAAAGGTACCTACATTAAAAGCCTTTGAACTCTCGAGCCACATATTACTCAGAGCCAGAACCGATACATAGAGAATTTCTGAAATCACAGCAACAATTCACATCAAACGGAAATATCCTTTGTGTCTCAAGAACACGTTTCCCCATTGTTTCGCGGAATGCAACCATTAGTGGGCAACAATCGCGTAAAGCCCGCCAAAGCGTTCTGACAGATCGCGCGCCATTTTCGTTGAAGAGGATGAAAGTCGGAATGCCTGTGCCTGTGCGCTAGATTTCAAAAAGTATAATTATTCGAATTTCGAACGAACAAGGGTCGAATGTCGAATTAAATGATTGCGTCATCAAAAACGAATTTTGAGCTTATAGGTACGTACTTACACAATACATTCGGAACAATAACCTACACTCGAGTCGTAAAATATTAGGTAATTATTTTTGAAAGACACTTCCACGTCCACAAAATTGCCTATGCATTAATATTTAGAGCCCTAAACAATGTTTTAGTGAATTGGCGTCCTATTAGGTAGCTAAGTGCCGACGTGGTTATTTGTAAATTGCATAAAAACAATTCTCATAATTTTTAAAATTGAATTTAATCAAATATCAATAACAAAATCTGGTTTTAAACGCCTATAAATTAACTTTTAAATTATTTATACTTTTAAAAATAATCAAGAGATATTTTTTCAGTCGGGTTGCAGATAATGTTTCATAAACATTTAACCCATTGTTATTTCTGTTGAACTTATAAATCAATATCCACTATAGATAATCTAGGTTATGCCGTTAACAAGCAGTAAGTAGGTCCGCGTAGGTAACAACGCATCTTATTAAAAACTGTCCATCCGTGGTCCATCAATTCTTGCTTCGTCATCGAAAGTGTGTGCGGTCGTCAGTCGTGATGAAAAACACTTTTACTTTAGCTTTTACTGTGAAGAATTCATTTCTTGCCTACTCTGTAAGTCAAGTACTTAATGTAAAAAATAATAACTAATAGGTAAGTACCTACCTAGACGGCCTGAATTCTTCTGACCGAGTAGAAATTGTATTTTTTATAAGATTGATGTAGCAAACTATCATATATAATATATGTGTAACATGTAGGTCATTTGACGATGAGTGGTCACTACTGATTGTGGATATTTGTAAGTCAATCACATATGCATTGATACTCCCGAAGACTAAGGTGGGCCACTCACGTAAAATGAGCCAGAAACGATAATCTTCTCACCGAAACGCTTGTGATTTAGGTACAATATAAAAAGGGGCGGTAGTATTTTTCTCGATCAAATTATGTTTTCCCTACCACCATGCACTATTTGTTAAAAATATGATGTGAACCTATGAAGAATAATATGAATATGAGGAAGAATATGTAGCAAATTTGTTATTATTACCTTTTCTGCAACATTTTTATCGCAAGGTGGTAGAACCATGTAGGTACATGGTTTAAGCGTATAACAACCACCTCCACACTTTTCTTGCGTTACTCCATATATTTCTTACGTTTCGGTGGAAGTTGCCGGCTCGTTCTTATGTGACACGACTATCTTAGTCCTCGGGAGCTGCGATGCATGTGTGATTGACTTCAAACAGAACCCCTATTGTGTATGAAATTGCTTACAGATGTTCATAGGCAGCCGTGACCAGTTTCCATTAGGTGAACTGCATGCTCGTTTGCTTATCTAACGGTATAAAAAATATGGACATAGCAAGCTAAACTATCTACTTACACATCTGTAGTTCCGGGATCCGAATAGGGCTACGGTATCCTATGCCTGTCGTAAGAGGCGACTAAAAGGGGGCTTCCGGGGCTGCGGGCGGCAAGAGTGGGAGGTCGAATCTCATATAAACAGGCCGACGCCTGTTTATATGAGATTTTTCCCCGGCGTCGGGTCGGCGTCGGGTACCTTCTGAAGGTTTCCCCCTCGAAACAAATATATATATTTATATATATACCTTGAGAAGATTCAAGATACAGTACCTACCATATGAAATCACGGTCCTAGGATGCAAGAATAACGCGATGTAAAGACTAAGTATGATGTTTACGAGAACAAAAAAAAAAACAAAGTATAAATAAAAAAGTTGTAAATCAATTCATGGAGAATTTCATAAATACTATTAGATTATATTCGATTCCTTTGTATGAAATATAAAGGGCATTTATAAAGCTTACGTAAAATAACCTTGTTTTTGTTTATGATGTATCTACCTATATATTTCATATGAACTTGATCATAGATAAGTGTAACTACCAGACACTTAATCATAAAAGATACACAGCACTAAAATTAAGTTACGTTTATTTAACACTAAAAAGGGTTGTTTGTTATGGTTTGTTTTCATCAGACATAATGAAGGGATATAAAAAGACGTCGATCTCTAATAGGGCCACCTGTCATCGTGTCACGGCCTCGTCAAAATAATACTCACCTCGCTCAAGAGTGGATTAAAATAAAAGGCGTTTTATTTGAGAGCGATTCGACTAGTCATCTGGTCGTTGTAGGGATCCGTAGGTATGTGGAGCTTTTAAATTCCTAATATATTCTCACTCGTCAACCCATTATAGTCCCGCTGTTGGACACGGGTCTTCTCTCAGAATGATGGAGTTTAGGCCATAGCCCACCACGCTGGCTAAGTGCGAATTGGTGGGCTTCACACACGTCCGAGAACTTTTTTTTTTAAAGAACTCTCGGTGTGTAGATTTCTTGACGATGATTTCATTCACCGAAAAGCAGTGATATTTAATTTCTGACACACATATAATTTTAAAATAATCAGTGGTGTGTGCCTTGGTTTGAACCTCGGACCTCCCGATCGAGAGGGCAAGTTTCAACCATTAGACTATCACTGCTCTATTTTTAATTTTCCTATCATACTATACTAGCTTATTCCTGCTGCTTTGCCTGCTTTGATGATAATCTACCCGAAAGCCAGGGAAATCGGACCGGAAGTTTTTTCGTGAACCAAAAACACACATGTTAACAAACTTTCGCTTTTTTATTATAAAAGAAAGATATATAATGAAATAAAATGAAATGTCTTTATTTTACATAGGCATACAGGGGCGCTTACAAATTATCAGTTACAAATTTTGTTTTTACACTACCACCAGATCGGAGAACGACCAACTGAGAAGATCCGGCAAGAAACTCAGTGGGTTTGTCTTTTTTCTTTGTATATCTTTTTTGCCATCTTGTTTTTACATGGATAATAAAAGTTAGCTCCAGTGTCTTGCCTTACAGGAAGAATGTATAATGGTAGTGTCGACGAAGCACGGGTGACGAGCCACCCATTTCTCTACCTTATTAAGGTTAACCTTATAGCAGCAGTATATAGCAACAGCGGCATCTGATAACCTGGTCTGTTCGGTACCGTACACTAATACGAATCCATAAAGAGTTATTGACCTTCAGATTTTTTGTCTTTTATGGCGGAAGAATGTATACTGTTCGACCGGGGAGGTACCGCCACAGCTATTTCTAGCGTACACAGTTCTTGTGTTACAGCGTGGCTACCAACTTACTTTTTACTTTTTTACTTTTTTTTTTATATGACGTTACGATTTAGTCCTCGGGACTAGGAACGCATCTATGATTGACTTCAGAGCGAATCTATGTTCTGTGTGAATTTTCTTGTGCCACTTATGGATGTCTATGGGCAGCAATGACCACTTCTTATCAGGCAGGCTGCATACTCGTTTGCTACTTTTTAAAAGACAGGAATAATGCATCAGCAACAAATTTGTAACGAAACCCACTTCCATCACTGTCCTTATTTATATTTAATAAGCATATTTGATTTAAAAGATGAATAGTTTAGTTTAATTTTAAACGAGAATACGGAACCATGGTACCACAGTCCCGCCGGTGGTCGCTAGAGTGCAGTCGACATGCGTGTTAATGAGACGTCATATTATTACGAATGAAAGGTGACTCGGCACATACTTACGATCCGAGGTTTGGCGATACTGCAATCAAGAATTACTTTATCATCTCATCTCAAATCATCTACACATTTTATAAAGTAGGTTATGATGCAGTTTTAAAAACTGGGAACGTTGTCAAAACAGAGTGGCTTCCAAAGGCCGTCAAACAAAAAAGCAAGCGAAGCCGCGTGAAAGAGCTAGTTCCTTAATAAATTCATTACAACGCACGCCCGTGCTCTATCGATTGTGGCCTCTTTGCCCGAACGTGCCGGAGACAATCGACGCGATGGCGCTTCTATACGCAACCTTGCACAGCTTTATAACCACCCTAACGCACACAAATGTAACATGCAAACTCAACTATGTGTCATAGCACTAAAGTCGAATATCGTATGTGACGAGCTGACAGTTAATACATTTCAATATGGCGACTTTAGAAAATAAATTTTCAAGCCAATGGTGGCTGGGTACCGAAAACGTTGTCTTGTTTAAATTCTACAAAGTCCAAAGTTGAACGCATCCCTTCCTTTGACATATAACGTTTTAAAACAAAAAAATCGCGCTCTTTGTCTCTGCCTCACTGTCAAGCGTACTTGTGTTTTCCCGCGTTTTTTGTTCTAATTAGTCAGCCCCAAGCCCCTCGACATTACAAACCTTGTGCACGGTTGTGGTAGATATAACAACGTAAATGCGCACAAATATACATTCCTTGGCTTTTATAAGTACGTGCAGCATTGTCGTCGTTAATTGCTAGGAATACAGATTATAAAAGCATATTCAGTTCATGCGGATTTAAAATTGTTCCAAGCGTTGTTTTATATTAATTAAAAACTTGTTCTGCTGTCTTAAGTTGCAACTTAATTTTAAATTTAATTATTAAGCATTTCTAATATAATTTTTTTATTAAGTTTCAAAAGCCTGCCCTATGTAATGTTCATTGCCTATAATAATATGTGATTTTATCCTATTAAAAACGAATTTTTGCTGAAAACGCAGAAGTGTATTTTTTTTATATTAAGATTTTTTTTAAAGAAAGAAGTTAATGTCTAAAAAGTCTATGGAAGCGTTTAGATATTTCTTTCTATTCTTTCTTTTTAAGCATTAACAAGAATAGATCTCTATTTTTCGTAGGCATTAAGTAGATGTAAAATTGATATCAACCGCCTAGTTACGTATAAATAAGCACAGTAATAGTATCATGCCATTACCGTAGTGTGATTTGTAGAACGCCCAAGTAAAATTAACAGCTATTCCTTTTCATTAGAAGCACGTTGTAGCATTGACGTAGATTAGCTGTAGGGCCGTAGAACGCTGTAGTAGCCCGTAGATATATCGTAGCACGAAATTTGCCAAACTTAATACCTGTTAAATTTTCGGCCAATTTGCTAAGACATTTAAAGGGCATTACAACATATATTTTGTTTTTTTTTTGTATTTTATATGATAATATTATATAGTATTTTATATAATAATATAAAAGTAAATATATCCACTCTAAATTAAGTTAAATTAGTAAAATAAGACGTCAAATAGTTAATGTCTGAGCTTCACGTTTCACGAGCATTTAGAAAACTACAATATTTTTTGCAATATTCTTTGCGTACAGTTATTTCAGATGTCTATAATAGACGTCAATGTAGTAATGGGGAATTATAAAACAATCGAATTAAAAATAACTTAGCGACTGATGATGACATACTGTTTTAATAACTGGAGCGATATGAATTTGAGTAAGCGAAAAAATAATTAAACTAACGACAAATATTGATTAATAATCCAGTACGAGGTTACTAAAAGTGGGTTGTGATTAATCCATTTGAGATATTAAAATTCGTGCGACTACATTACTAAGTGAGCGACTGGAAATACAGAAATGGCAACTGCCATATTAGGTTCCTGAGAGGACAGTGAAAAATATCACTTTGCAAATTCACAATAGCTTTACCCTGATGATGAAATGAAATGTCTTTATTTTGTATAAGCCTACGGAGGCACTTACAAATTGTCAGTTACATTTTTTTTCTTACACTACCCCGGATCGGAACACGACCTCAACTGAGAAGATACGGCAAGAAACTCAGCGGGTTTTTTTATTGTTATTTATATTTTGATGCAGGAGTACTGTCAGCTTTTTATATAGGATGGTTTAGGTTAGGTTAGGTTGGAACTTAAAAGAAAACATAAAACCAAACGAGCAGGGTGCGGTAGCGCCCTGCGAGCGGGTGCGCTCAGTTCATATAATATTATGAAGCTTCTCATTTTGTATTTTATGTAACTTACATTAATGTTTGCAAGCAGCTGTACTGTTGATTTCTTGTCATTCGCAGTCAGTCGCTCACTTAGTAATACTAAAATGTAAATTAATTATTTTTGACACTTTAAACTTCCATTTACAGTCAGTCGTTTAAAAACTACCTTTTTTTTATGGATCCCCTTTCGCCCGGGGGAGCGCAAGGGGTATGTCGGACTCTTACCGACTAAAACTCCGCGGCGTTCCTCTGGACGTTCGGTGCTACCATTTAGTAATAATATTTACCCAACTCATTTCTTTATCCGAATGAAACAGCAAACGAGCATGCAGTCTACCTGATTAAATAGCTACTGTTGCAGTTACAGATGCCCATGGACATCTGTAATCAACCCCAGATCAGTCAAAGATTGAGATTAGACAAAGGTGCGTTACTACCCCTGATAACTAAGTTTGAAAGTCTTAGATAAGTCTTCCTTATCACCGTTGATAATAAATACAATTACCTAAAGAACAAAATAACTCGAACAAAAAGGCAACATGTTCAAGATAATAGTAATATCTTGCATAGCAATACTTTATACTCATACAGAACAAAAAGAGTCGTATACATAAATCAATACTACTTACACTTCCCCGCTTTCACGGAAAAAACGTTTGTGCGGCAATTACTCACAATTTACATGGAATCGCCCCGTGCATTAAACTGAGACGTCTTAACCCCATGAATGGGAAATCTTAAGCCGTAATGGTGGTTCACCCTTCCAGTGTATTCATGGGAACGCCGCCCCCATGGCAAATAATATTCACAAATTTGTTTACAGATCGTCTACCCGCGTATCGCGATTTCCCGATGGGGGTGGCTTTTTGCACATTTTTTTCATTATTTACGTACAGCTTCCGATCGGAAGAAATGATGGAGGATAAAAATAAAAATCGGGCAAGTGCGAATCGAACTCATACAGGAAGGGTTCCGTATCTATAAAAAAACCCAGAAAATATCACGTTTGTTGTACTTATGTGCGCCCCCCTTGAACATTTATTTTTTTCATTTTAGTATTGGTTGTTACAGCGGCAACAGAAATACATAATATGTGAAAAATTCAAATGTCTAGCTATCACGGTTCATGAGATACAGTCTAGTGACAGACAGACGGAAATACGGACAGCGAAGCTTTAGTAATAGGCTCCTGTTTTTATGTTTTGGGTACGGAACCCTAAAAATGAATTAAATGAACTGGGTTACGAAAAATATCGCTTCTTTGTAAATCACATCATGCATCATGTAATAACACCGTATAAATTCAATCATGCGTTGTCGTTATAACTCTTGCATCCTTTAGGCATTTTACATGCGATGTAATATATAATAAAATAATAATAATAATATACTTTATTGTAAACCCAACCTTCCAGACAACCTTATGGTTCGAAGTTAAAAATAATATAAACAGAAAGAAAAAGGTAGGTAGGGTTCAAAATTAAATTAGAGATTTGTGCAAAGTATAAATTAAGGAGTAAATTAAAGAATATTAAAAAATAGCAACAAATATACGACACGAATAGATAACCTCTTTCCTTTGGGAAGTTGGTCAATAATTGATTAATGATTAGAGATATAGTGTTTTACAAGGTGGTTACAAGAAAGTTTATGGTCCGATCGGAGATATACTACCGCTACACTTATTTATAGCATGAAGCAGTTCTTGCGTTTCGGAGGAAAGGTGTGAATGTCGGCACACTTTTATTTGAGGCCACCATAGTCCACAGGAGTATAAACGCATCTGTGATTGAGTTTAGATAGAACGTATGTTCTATATGAAGTTGCTTAATTCCATGAACGGCAGTAACCACTTACCATCAGGTGGACTGCATGCCGACTCACTTCTATATGAGACGACAACGTCCGTTGTTAGGAGTAGCAAGGCATCTGAGAACGACTTAATTTTTTCTAAGTTGTTCTCAGATGTTCTCAATGACTTAGAGAATAGTTCTATATGAAATTGCTTACAGTTGCATGTCAATGGGCAATTGCTTAACAGCAGATGGATTGCATGCTAGTTTGCTACTTCGATCTTGTAAAAATGAAGGAAGGTTTGTAGAGTGGTCCACACATAGGTATTGATTTGTAAGTTATCTCTTTGTACTATAAGTTATTTTTTTCCAGTGATGAGGTATTTGCGTAGGTATTTTCGACAATAACACGTTAATAATACCATAGCTTTTACGATTTTTCTTCGTAAGATTCCTTTGTATGCTTATAACAAGGATCATAAGATTTTTAATCACATATAAAGTACGTCGAATTGCAAGCAATGTGCCTATCTATAGCCGAGCCAAACAAATAGTAATTTAACATAATGTCTACAATACAAAATTGCAGATGTTATATGGTAGATTAATGGTAAATAATGAAAATGGTAGATAATGTTAAATTATTATTACAGATACCTTTGGTATCCTACCTACCTCAAGATCATATTAGAACACCTTATAGAAACATAACATGTCCTCCAATTCGCAATTGGACAGCGCGGTAGACTATGGCCTAAAACTCTCATTCTGAGAGAGAACCGTGTCCAGCAGTGCGACAATAATGGGTTGTACACCCAATACAAACATAAAATATTACCCATATATGCAGAATACACCAACAAGAATATTGGTACTTCAAAAGAGATATAAAAAAATGTGTGCGTGTACTAGCGTACACTCGTAAGAAGTGAAACTTCTTTATGACGTTATTTTTCAAAAAATAATTTACTATATGCAACTTTACAGAAATTGGTTAAATAAAGTTAAATTAGATAAAGTTTAATAAAAGGCTTTTATTAAACTTTATATAATAATTTAATCTATAATAATCTATCTAATATCACGCGTGGTAGGGATAAGAAAAAGATGGCGCGTAACAGAAAAAGATGGCGCGTAACGAAAAAATGTTACACTAAATTTTTTTCAAACCCCGATAAAGAAGTTTCACTTCAAAAATCTATACACATGTGCTGTGTCAGTCGTAACAGGATGTAAAAAATCTGTTTCATATGAGGCGACCATCTCGGTCTTTGGGAGTAGCAACGCATTGACTTCAGGTAGATCTTGTTCCATAAGATGACTACGATGTCTATGGGCTCCCGTAGCCACTATCATGTGGACTGTATGCTCGTTTACTAAGTACTTTAACCCAGTAAAAAACAGGCGGCACTAGGGGACTGCCGCGGTAAAGCTATTGCATAGCATTTTTTATTATTTTATTCTTTGATATTTTTTTTTATACTAGGTATATACTTTCTCACAAATAGCTGCTTACATATCCGTCCGATTTCCGAGCAGCTCGTCTCGATCCGTGCTAGCTTCGTACTATCGTACCATATACATACGTTAAGCGAACGCGCGGCCGCGCTACATGGTAGGCGGAGTGGCCCCGTGTTAGGTTTTTTCGTTACGGAATATCTTGATTCGGTCGCCCGCTCAAAGCCCGCGATAAAACCTATACAATAGCTTAAAAATGAGACAAAAACATCAGTGAATTGTGAACAGTCGTCTCAACTGAGGTATAAGTCTACAATAATTATGGAGACGACTTCAAGTGGCATCGGAACGTGGCCCTCCTAGTAATTAGACAAAGGGATGACGATAGCCACGTAGCTCCGAGCGGGGTGCGGCCGATGCGGCGATACGGCACGCATTGGCTGAGGTGGGAAACGGTAGGTAGGTTTTTATGTTAGCCGGAGAATTCACAGATACCGTCATAAGACACCTTTTACTTCTAAACAAGACTAAGCATTAAAGCGCGTATTAGTGCGATGGCCAATACTGTCTTCGTGTTACTATATACGTATACTGGCCATTTTTGCTAAATTATGTTTTTTGCGGTATTTGCATGAGAAGAATGTTATTGACACGTGAGTAGAAGACGAAATGCGTTTAACTCAAAAGTATAATTTTGCAAATAATGCATTTACCAGTATGCCAGCAGGATAATAATAAATCAAAATTAACGCAGGTACTATTCCTGAACTTAATTTGTACGAACGTTTCTTCTAACGATTATCTGATTATCTTCATTACATAGTATAAAACAAAGTCGCTTCCCGCTGTCTGTCCATGTATGCTAAAATCTTTAAAACTACGCTACGGAGTATAATGCAGTTTTTTTAATAGAGTGATTCAAGAGAAAGTTTTTTATGTATGATAAATTTATAATGTATGGAAAAAAACGATCATTTTAGTTTTTGACTTTTAGGCAGGACAAGGTTCGCCGGGTCAGCTAGTAAGTATTAAATTCATAGCAACAAATAAGTACCTACTATCTACAATAATAAATTAAAGCCGAGATTGTTAATGTAGTGGCAGAGAAAACAAATCCCGGAATTCTAGCAACTTTTCTATAGTGTACACATTATTCAACGAGGCAATGTTGCCAGCATTCTGGGTACGTAACCTAGGGACAGTAATTTGGATGCTGATTTTTATATTTCATTTGACAATTTGTCTATTTTTAAATTTAAGTTATTATTTTGTATACAAAATTTATTTTAATTTAATTGTAACTGTTTAATATTTTATCATAATCAAATTAATAAATAATTTATATAAGAATATTCAAAAAGGTATGTACCCACACGTTTTTAGCATTAGATGGCAGAATTAGTAATTCAGAAGTTTGTTGGCATAATTTCAATTTTGATAGACATTATTAAAAAAACGTCTTTAAAATTACCGATGGTGAATTGATACTCCAATCTTTTAAAAAATTCCGATATGGAGACGAACAAATTTGCGAAGAACTATTTTTATAAAAACGTCAACTTATGAGTACAATCAGGCTCCTTGGACTCTTTATGTAAGATTTGTGGAAAATACTTTCATACATGTTTTTTTTATGTGTTACTAGCTTAGTCCCGTGGCTCCGCCCGCCAAATGTCAGCGAAATCCGACCAGTAGTTTATGCGTAAAAGAGTAACAACACATACTTACGAGTTGGTATATATATTTTGAAACTTCCGCGTACGTAGTATTAATAGGATAATAGGATAGGAAAAAAATGTTTCTTAGTGCAGTGTGACATTTGATGCCAATTGTACAATCCATATACCAATACAAAATGTTTTATAAAATAGGTAGGTAGGTACTTCATTTCCATTCCATTGCAGTTTCTTGATTTGCCGGCCCTCAAATCGGCAATATTTCGCAATTACGTCACTCACCTGACGTAAATCCGTAACTCGACACACGCGATACTCGAAATTCGATGTGAAGAGGCCAATAGTTTTCAATTTCGCCGCCCTCACCTGTCCCTCCAAGCTAATCCACCATTTTATTAGCGTGCCCTCCATAATGCCGCGCACGTGCACCGTTCCAGTCTTTGTTCTACCAAAATTACTATTTAAATACAAAACGGAGGCTCTACATGTACAGTTTACACGTAAAACGTCTTTAGCAATATACATTTAAAGCATAAAATCGTACAATAGTAGTAGCAGATGTGACCTTTTATCGTTGACGTCCGCCATGTTATTATTTCGTTTTGGCGGGCCGTGACTGACGTCAGTTCAACAAAGGCGGATGTTGCCATGCGGAATAAACTGTTATACGTTATGAGAGATTACAGGGTAATCTGGGAATATTGAAGACAATAAAATGAGCTTACAAGGTTGAGAGGGAGGGTCCGGCACAAAGGTAAATGTTTTAGGATATTCATTCTGTTTACTTTGAAACAATTTAAACCAATATTTTTATATATCTAACTAGTAAAGTCAGTAGAGAATAGGGTTTTTAAATCAAAGACAATGTTAAAACTCGTTAATTTTTATTAATTTTATAAATTGAAATTCATTACATCTGAAACTCATTCTCAATTATAATTACAAATTCCTTTTCGTTATTATTACTATTTTTATTATAATAATCATAATAACTTCCCCTAAACCTAGCTAAAATAATTACACCGACCTAATCGTCTGAACATATAAATAAAATTAAAAAAAAACATTAATTACATTTTTCGAAAATTTGTTATTACTGATAATGTACTTTAATGTAACATTAAAGGGCTTATTGCTACATGCGTTGTTGGGAAGCGTCCCTGCGCGTTTCCTACGATGTTGCCAACGCACTTAATAATTTTCCTACTAATTTAAATTTATGTACAAATGAGTAATTTTTCGAAAGCGTTTGTGATGATTTAAGTACAAAATGTGATAGAGATATCTAGGGAAAGGCTGACATGCATAAGTGTATCCTGGGTTTTCAATTTGAATTCCCGTTTTGATTTCCGAGTACAAGAGAAGAGCACGGGGAGCGCAGCGCAAGTGGTAACCCATTAGAGGCATGTAGTCAATTACCCCCGTCGTATTAACAATGGCGCGATCCTTCCCCGACACTACTCGACTCTACCCAACTGGGTCGTTATGCGTGTCCCGATTCCCAAAGCTACGCAGCATCAGAGTAGAATCTCATGAAAAGAATAGGAATGTTCGTTGTTTCGCTTTCTTACGAAGTATTAAATTAAATGCATTTATTGGACGTTTCGTTACAAAATGGTATAAAACAAAATATAGCAATATACTACACTGGTGATACTACCGATACTTCTATGATAATTTGCTGCCAGGGTACTTATCATACGTGAACCAAGGGATGATTTTTAACTTTAATGTTTACTATGAATAAGTCAATTCTATATTAATTAATGATCTGATAGTTAGAAACAAATTTAATTTAAGGTCAGCTAAGTTCTTACTCGACGAGTTTTATTTACATGTTACTATCTACACACACACAAAACACTGACCGGTTTTAACCATAAATTATACTATTCACACAACAGTTAACTACATCTTTATCAGTTATTTACAATAGCACGTGTAACTCAAGGAATTTATGAAGGTCTACTTTTTAGAGCAAATTTCAATCATCAACAAAGAAAAACTAATTTATGAGGCTTTTTCATTTTATGTGCGGCTTTGTACGACTCAAATAGAAAAGTAGAAAGAATATTTTCCTCTTGTATCTTTCTCCATATTCTTATTTTATTTGCCAATCAGCTCAAATATTTCTTCTATTTTTCTGTCAAGCCTGTACTATTGCGAAATTTGTAACAAAACAAAAGTTGAAGTCAAATCCTTAATAGTGCTTAATATCAGTACTCACTATTTACAATACCCTCCTCCCGATCGCTAAAGCGACATTACCCCTAGGTCAATCCGTTTGAAACACTGTTTCACTGTCTTTTCACTATTTTCTAATCACGATTGTCTCACAATTTCACTAGCTGCGTTCCCCAGCTTCGCTTTACCAGTGACAATGTTCTCATAGGAAATAAGCTGCTAACACAAAGATAGCTGGTTCAAAGCATTTGTAACGAGCATTTTTCAAAACGAACGCGAAATGTATTGATTTTTCATTTGAGCAAAATTCTTTAGAATGGCAACTCACACTATTTGCCGCCTATACTGTCAAACGTGAAAGTAAACTATCAAATAATCTAATATAATACAGCAAGCGAATAAACCGTCGAACCACGTCTGATAGATAAAGAGAAAGAGAATTCAATCAAAGTACATCTCCTCCTTGAACATTGTCTCGTGGTAAAGCTGTGGGAACTTCTACCAGGCCCGGCCCTGGAGCGGTAGGTAGCCGGAGCATTGCTGCTGGTAGGCGGTGGGCTGCCGGTACGAGGAGACGAGGGGGTTGCTGCAGGCGGCCTGCGAGGGCTGCGGCGCGGAGTAGCCCGATGTGGGCGTGGCGCAGTGGCTGTGCGCGGGAGAGGAGGACTCGCCCGAGCCGCACGGCTTGCCGTCCTTCACCAGCACCGGCACGGCCACCCGCCGCGGCGACGACGACGACTGCGGGATATACATCTGTTAACGCTTCATTATCACTTTATCGACACTGATTCTCTTAGTTTAGAAAATATTTTAGCTTTACTACATGAGAGTGACCTTATAGCAACGTAGAATTTATGGTGTTAAAATATATTACAGTCCAGTCAATTGGTACGCTTTAGTACTTTAAATCGTTGGACAGTATAAAAACGCACCTACTACGTACTTAAATTAATTAAAAATGATCCCTAGTTACATAAGGATAATTTTTCTGTGGTGTTATATATTACGGATTAATTTGTAAGTTCCGTAACACCTAATTTTAAATGTTCAATGAAATGAAAATATAGAGTCTAGAGAAAGATTGACATATATAGAGAAAATTGAATACCTTCACATATATGTTTTTACTTATGTTTGTTTGTAACACCTACTTATTCCAAAAAGTGGTGTCAAAATCCCATTGTTACTCAAATTTGAAACTAATACCTTTTCCTCTTCACTGATAACACACTTTTGGTTTCAATCTTACAGTACGTTAAGAGTTGGAAGAGAACAAAGTAGTATAATCTAAGGGTGCGAATGCCTAGCTACAAGTACTCATATTGTGATTGCACTGATAGTTTTCAGTCTAGTTCTCATATTTTTTGCTGAATGACCAAAAATGTGCATTAACATGAAAAAACACTTTTCCCTCAATCTATATACAACTGGGTGCTCTATATACACAGTGCCTCCGGGTTAAAAAAAAGTAAATCAAATTACAAATACATTTTTGTTTTTAACCATAATGCATCGGTAGAAACCATTTATAGTTAAGTTATTCATATTCAAACTATATCGTGAAGTGACAATACAATAAATATTAAAACATTCCGCATATATTTTAATCCTCTTGAATAATATCAAATCAAAATGGTTCACAATTAAAACAGCATTAACGTATATGAAATAAACAATAATTGGTGAAAATTTGGCATCCGCCTCCGCCGGCGTTAACAATCAAGGGAGCGTTCGTGCGCAAATTGAGGCAATCGAGGCTGGCAACACCAGCGGGGTTGCGAGCGTGTTCACTGATAAATTTATATTTATTTAATTAACTTCTGTTATTTAATTGTGCATTTATTCTTGCGCAGTTGCACTTTATACCATTCATAAAGATTATTTACTTTGTCGAATATCTTCGTATTAAGAAAATTATAATACTGTTCAAAAAAGGTATTATTTTGATAAAATAAACAAAAATACGTAATAGATAAAAATAGATGGCACTCAATACATTCTCAAAATACCTGCAGACATATGTATAAAAGAAACGGACATTTAATTTTCACAAAAATATCCAGTTTAAACGACGGGACAAGTACTGAAAAAAAAATCAGGATAATTGCGCATAAACATTGATATATAACGTTAATTTAACTAACATCAAGTTGAGCAAAGTTCTTGAAAACACGACACATAGCATTTACAAACGTGACTTTAAAAACTTCATTAAAAAACAATGCTCATGCATACTAAATCAAAAAAGAAAAGCCAGGGTTACCGTGTCCCCTGCACGGAACCGGCAAATATAATTCTAATTGCCGTGGGGTTGCCAGATTCGCGCGGCGTGCGGGTCCCGTATTAAGTTGCACGCTCGCAGCGGGAGATTGCCATCAAGTGGGCAAAGTCTATCGCCTTGGCAAACAGGGGCCCGGTGCGCTGTCAGCGAATGATTTTATCGCTTGCGTCTTTAAATATTCATTATTCATTACCTGGTATTATAATAAACGCGCAAATCAAATCTTGATGAATTGCCGGGAATGCGTTTCCGCTCGCTTAAACTTTTTAATTTATGGCTGTGTATGGTGGCATAGTTTTGTTTTATTTTACAAGAAAATAATAAAGAATAACAACATTCAGTCTGTAAGTATTAATGGATGTTTGCTAAATATCAGAACGGTTACTCAGAATGACATGTGGTACATAGATAATAATAGTAACGCTTATTACATTCATAGCCTCACACTAGGATTTTCTTCTCTATCATGCGTGCCGTGGTTACACACAAAGTCAATAATACAAACACCCAGAACAAATAAAAATTCATCATTCAGATCTCTGTCTGACCGGGGATCGAACCCAGAAACCACTGCATATTGGACCAATATTCTGGCTATTACGACTATAGGATCGTATGGATTAAAATCAGGATACATACAATTATATCCCAGAAACAGTACCTAGTTTAAAAATGAACGGTAAGCACACTTATTTATTCTCATAGTTTACGTCCTTCGGAATCGACCTTCACACTTTCGCGGACGGTACCGCTTGAGTCTGTGTTCTAGAAAGTCACAGTAAACCTCCATACTTGACGTATAAATACGTAGAGTCCAATGACCATACGTTTTAAAAACATCATGACAGAACCGTGACAGTAAAGTTTTTAGTATTTTACGTGGTGTGACACAAGATACATCCAATAAGATTTTAACTTGAAAGTTCATCAGGAATAAACGTTCTGTCGTAAATGATATTTTATATTTCAACGACATCGTACGTTGGGTGCGTTCCATTAAACGTTCACAAAGCTCACTCTCACGACCATAGTTTTTCCCGTTCCACTAGCTTGTGAGCGTTACGCGGGCGCAAGTCATGACGTCATGAGTGACGTATTCGCTGCGACCAACGACCGCGGTCGTCTTGTGGAACGACATTTTGGGCGTTTGGGGCTTTGTGAGCGTCTCCTGGAACGCGCCCATTGTGCCATATCAAAATCTCAAATTATGACACACAATCACGCTCTGTCCGTGAGTGTTGATTTCAGAAATGTGCTTTGGAACGTATCGCATAATAAAAGGTTGTACTTCGGTCAAATTACCTGATTGTGCTGGTTCTGTTCCGCCATCGCTTTCTCCTTGGCTTGTCGCTTACACTTGTAGCGATGGTTTTGAAACCATATTTTGACCTGGAACAAAAATCCAAAATGATTGCTCGTTCTTTAAGAAATGCATTAAAGAACATTTGTTCCTCTCTTGTCACCCCATTATTGTCCCAATGCTGAGCACGGGTCTTCTCTCGAATTAAGAGAGATTAGGCCATAGTCCACCGCGCTGGCCAAGTGCGAATTGGTGGACATTTGCCCACCAATTGGACATTGTCTTATATACTGAAATAATTATAAAAAAAAATTAAGTTTTTTTCTTATAATTACATACCTACAGCTTTTAAGGCAAATAGAAGGTACGCAGAGAAATAAACTTAATGTACTTCCTGAGTAATTGTTGGTAGAGCCAATAAATTATTCCGTTAGCCGTTATTTAATATTTCATTGGGTCAACAAACATACGCACAGTTCTTCAATTTTTTATAATTTATATCAAAAGTCTGGAAATAAAAGGTGGCGTTGCAATTCACTTTCGTAACAAGGCCTGGGTGGCACTGCATGCATGCAAGCATGTTGCAACTCACGCATCTAAATGAATCGGATCTCACGGGGAGACGTGGAGTACACATATTTCTCTATATCAATTCTGTGCAAAACAGAGTTGCCAATTGAACGATATCAGACTGGATGGTTTTTTCTGGACTGACGTTTTAGTCATAAATATTCGGTCAAGAGAATCTAAAACGGACTAAAGTTTGGACTAAAGAAATTATCGATATACTTATATAATAAAATTTAAATTTCCTGTTTTGTATTCGCGTATATTTGTCACAAAAATAGTTGGGAGGACTGAAAATAAATAATAACGAAAATCTTTATTTTTCAGAACTCCATCTGTTTATCAATATGTTTGCAATCGCATGAAACTAAAAATTCATATTTAATTTTAGGCATTGAAATATGTTTACTGCCCATATCTTAATTAAAATTTAAGTTTCTTTTCATTAAAATGAATCTTTGTCAATAATTATTACCTACAATTTAAAATTATGTTTCTCGTCAACCCATTATTGACCCACTGAGCACGGGTCTTCTCGCAGAATGAGAGTGTTTAGGCCATAGTCCACCGCGCTGGTCAAGTGCGAATTGGTGGTAAATTATGTACCATTTTTAAGTAGGAAATGAAACCGTAGACTATGTGCAGACTTTAATATTGACATTTATAATAATCTAGACACACTTAAAAGCGTTTTCCCCACGAATAACTTCTATAACATGTTAGTAGTGTTAATCGTAAACGTAACCAATATACCTACTTAAATAAAAAAGAAGTATATTATGATCCTATTTCATTTTAAAAATACATTCATTAGTGTTGCGTGCATCAAATGCAATGATGTCATATACATATATATAAATTAAATCTTTATTAAGATTAAGTAGGAGCAGTTGTCTATCTGCAAAAAGTTACGGTTATACAAAACATAGATATAATATTAAGGTTATTAATATTAGGTAATTTAGCTTAAATTTTGGTAAAAAAATGTTTTGTTTTTAAAATTTTACTGTAAATTTAATAAACTGCCAAGAAATTATTTTCGATGATTAAATTATTTTAATAATTGCACCTACAAGGAATACACTAATAATAAAACATATGACAATATAAACATAGACAAAAAACCAAGTGTTATCTTAATTATAGGCATATATGCATTGCAAAATGATTAAGAAATTTCATTTCTTTCACGACACATTGAGAAAACTGCATACACATGCATTTTTAAGTAACGACAAGGTTTATCGACAACAGTAGGGATCGATTTTCTATCTGTTTATTAGACCTTGAAAAGCATAAAATGCCCTTGATAACGTGCCGAAGAGTCTCATCGAAAACTAACCGATGTCCGATTTATCATTTGCTACACGCTAAGCTATGCGCTCTAATTACCTCTACATAACCATAAGTATAAGCCTAGCTTAGCTACCTTAGTTAACAGTTAGCGGCTGAACTTTAATAAGTAGGTATAAAAAGCTTCAGCTAATGGTCATTAACATAGAACATTCTCGGCAAATGTATAGATTATATTTGAATTTTATGTTATAAAGTCGTGTGTCGACTGAAAAATGAAGTAATCTATCTATTTGTGTATCACTTTAACTTTAATCAAATATGTTCCTAATTATCTTGTAATAATGAAGTATTTCCTAATGTTTCTCATTCATAATTCCAGTGACACAAAATGTAATAGACTGGACGTGTAACCCCGTCTCCACTGTGGATATGAATGTCAACAGCGGCGCTGGCCGCGCATGACCTCCCTGAAATTAGCGCTAGGGCACGCTACGGCACAGTCAACACTCCACCTTAATGACGAAAGAATAAACACGGCTCATGCGCTGTTTGCCCCACGGAGCGGGCAGCCTTTGTCTACGCACGCTCGAAACGCAGCAAAATATACTCTTTATTTATTATTTATACATCGAGAGAGTTTCCTCCGTGTTTATTCTTTGAAATGGATGTGTGCCCCTCCCCCGAGCGGAGTTTCTCGCGCCGTTCCGTTATGAAAACGCTCGCTCGTGCATAAATACCCGCCATTTTGTCGATGTCTCGTTTCGATACCGAGCCGGAGATCCGTTATGATAACAAAGAAGAATAGTTACATGGCTACTACGGAACGCGGTGTAGTGTCCACTCGGCTCGAGGACTTATCGGGTCGTATTTGTTATTTTTCGATGTTTACTCTCGAGGTGTGGACGGTACGCTGTGGGAACGTCGCGGCGAGCGGGCGACGCTTTCGTCCGTCGGAGCGACGTTCGCTAGTTATTCATGGGTTAGGTGGGTGAGAGTTAATGAACGGGCCCCGTCGGCGGGCGTCGCTTATTGCTCTCCGACGAGGCTTGGACGCCCTCGTGTCGAGTACTTTCTTTTCAATCTCCTTGTGCATAATGCTCCGTGTTTCCTTGCACGCACTCTTCAGCCGAGAGCGCCATTCAATTATTTGTTTTACTTCTAAATGACTGTTGTTTCTCGTCGAGCGATGCGACATTTCGGGTGTGTCTGAGGGCTTTAGAGCGTGTTCGAGAACTTTACACCCACTTGGCGGCCGAGCGTGATGTTTTTCTATCGGTGTACTTGGTCGCACTTAACTACCAGGATACCCGTATCGGTAATTGTCAATAATGCCATAGTTTTTTAGCTTCTTTCGAAATCGTAACACAGTTTATAATTAAGGTTAAATAGTGATGGGCAGCTATGCTATCGTAGGGTGCAAAAAAGCTTTCATCAAACCAAATTGGTGGCCACCCAACCGGCTGTCATCTCGACAATACAAGTCAATTTTGGCGCCAATAACGAAGATATTTGATCGAGTGTTTCAAAAGTGTTGTTTTATTTTGGTTGTTTGTTGAACTGCGTAGAGCTCATAATTGTTTAGCCTGGCAAGGTGTCGGCTGCCCACGATCATAGGTGTTCCAATCCTGCGAAAGATGACGATGCAGTATTCGAACACAATTATTATAAATAAAGACTGCTCTCGTATTTGTTTAGCTCTTCATTTGGTGTAGTGATTTTTTCCAAGCGTGAGTCTACGGTTTATTTCTTGTGAATAGGTACATAGAGTATCTATATTGACATATATCATAGAAAAGCGCTGTGCTTGTTATAGTTTTTTAGACGATATTTTTATTTTGTATCACATATGCCTAGTATGCAGAAAGTAAGGAGGGAATTTTAAGCACTTGATAACATACACGTAGTAAATTTGTAAATTCGCGATCTGTAGATACGTCGCATATATTTGCTACAAAATTCGTTTTAAGGATAATGTTTATAAAATACGGACATTTCAATCACTTATTTGTATTTATTTTAATTATATATGTATGTTTGAAATCGCATCACCCCAAAACTAATACTAATAAAGTAGGGAAAAATAATACAAATCAAATTACATCTTCGATAATAAAAAGGTTCAATTTGCTAAATATGAAACTCTATGTAAGCTTAGTCTAGATGATTTGATAAACATATAGCATTATTGGGCCAATACTTTTAACATACGAATCAGTAACGACAAAAACACCGTTATGTTAACAAAAAGCCAAATTCATTAAGAAAGGCCTCAGAATCTACAACAGATTTGTACGGCCTCTGATTGTCGCTCCGTGCATTGTGCGCGCTGAGTAAACACGCGCCCGTCGCCCTGACAGCCGATCAATGCGCCTCATTTATTTAGTAACTTATAAAAATATCACGGGGCTCAAGCAAAAAATTCTAAACTACAACAAACTTACTGTACTACAAAGTACTTGAACGATACTAGGCCTTATTACTATAAAAATAAAATCTCGCAAGTGTTTAAATTTTGTTTCGCGTGCGCAAAACTAAATTTGAATGTTATCAACGGGACGTGAGTGAATGTAGCGACAAATGGATCTGAATTTGGTAATCCGATGAATTCTGCGGTGTTTTTACAGGTGATAGCGGATTCTATCGTTATTGTACACCGAAGAATTGTCAATGTACTATAGTAATGATATCTAATCCTAACCTGCAAGAACAGGATGCAAAACGTATTGAAATAAATGTAGATGTGTGTATTATGTATTAGGTATTTAACTTCGGAGTACCTATCAATGTATCTTTGTTTCAGGAAGAGCTCACGGTCTATATGAAGCTGCTTATAGATGTCCATGGCAAGGAACACTTTGCTACTTCACTACATAGTTTAAAACAAAGTCGCTTCCCGCTGTCTGACCCTATATGTGACCCTATATGTAGGTATGCTTAGATCCTTAAACTACGCTTCAGATTCCAATGCAGTTTCTTTTATTAGATAGAGTAATTTAAGAGGAAGGTTTTATGTATAATGCATGTGTAATATTGTGGAGAAACACTGATAATTTTGGATTTTTTACTTTTAGGCGGAACGAAATTCGTCGGGTCAACTAGTTAATCTATAAAAAATAAAAACATGAAATATTTATCTTGTACGTACCTATAGTCATTTTGAGAGTGTCGAGTACATAAATTGACTATTTACACTCTCAATTTGTAAAAGTAGATACTACTCGATCATAAAACTGTTCTACCAACATTAATAGTCTATAGGTGGTAGAACCAGTGTAGTTCGACCGGGAAAGTACCACCGCTACACCTATTTCCAGCGTGAAGCAGTTCTTGCGTTTCGGTAGAAGGGTGTGGTTGCCGGCACACTTTTATAGGAGGCGACCATCGTAGTCCTCGGGAGTATCGACGCATCTGTAATTGACTTTAGATAGAACTTCATGTTCTACATGAAGTTGCTTACAGATGTCCATAGGCGGTAGTGACCACTTACCGTCAGGTAGACTGCATGCTCGTTTGCTACTTCGATGTTATAAAAATATATAATAGGTCCTACAAGTATAATAATAATATTATGGCAAGTTTTTGAAGATATATGAGTTTGTTACTCTTTCAAGCAAATTTGAAATTTGATATTACAAAGTTTATGGCCTATATTAATACATAGTATAGGTACTCATTATTGTAATAGACGCGCGAAGCCGCGGAAATAACCTAGTTGAATGTAAACAATTAATTGATTTATAACCATATTTTGATCCACAAATACCATGACATAACAGTTGTTTGGGGCCATGTTAAGTAATAGGTAATCATAGTTACGAAATCACACCTCACAATCATAATTACGCAAGTCTATTTCGAACCGTTAACATTTTCTCTGCGCGCGAATCAATTTTTAACGCCTATCACAATATTTGCCCAATAAAAACGTTATTATGTAGCCCATGCCAGTTTAAAGCGGTTTAATCATTTCGTATTGAGCAAATATTAATACTGTGAATTGTAGTGTAAATATTTGAGCGCGTATAGTTCACGGTCGGCGAGAAGGGGCTGCGCTTGGCGGAAGGTTACATAGTATGTAGGTGCTATATATAAGTATATACGTGTAAGCCAATGGACGTAGTTTGAACAGGCCTCATCTTTAGTAACTGTAAGGCAAGATACTGGAGCTAACTTTCATTACAATGTAAAAAATATGAATAAAAAAATACAACAACAAAAAAGACAAACCCGCTGAGTTTCTTGCCGGAACTTCTCAGTTGAGGTCATGTTCCGATCCGGTGGTAGTGTAAAAAAAAAGTGTAACTGACAATTTGTAAGTGCCCCCGTAGGCCTATATGAAAAATAACATTTCATTTCATTTAATTACCGTGCCGGACCGAAAAATACAGTATTTGTAAAATGATAGCAATAAGATTTTGAGTGTTTTTTAAATCGCTTTCAATAGCCGGATATTTTTTGTGTCCCGTACTTTTTAATATACTACACAAGTTAACAATCATGACCTAATCACCTAACAATGATCACCTAATTTGGCGTTGTAATAGAAAATAAAGTATTGCAAAATGATAGTTTTGAGATAATCGTGGCCAAGTGATCTTTTTTTTCAAATATCTTCGTGTAATTGGTATTGCAATAAAATATAGGTATGTATCTAGTTTGACAACCGGATACACTTTTTAGTTGAAAAAAAAATGCAACATTTTATTCTTATAAATGATGATTAGGTACATGATCAAACCAAATGCATCATAATGTAATGACATTATGATGCATTTGGTTTGATCATTGTTATATGATCACCTAATAGCGGAAGTAGGTACAGTATTTTTCGTTAAATTTTAACCTCCTTCCAAATGAAATAAATCATTTTTTTCTTGTATCTTCGTGTAGATAACATTATTGTGATTCAATTTCCGCAATAAACTCAATTTCCCAAAAAAATCGATTACTGAGTTCTTTATTACGAGGATAGTTTAGTTTACAGACGCGGAAATGCGAACTTATAGGTATCTCTAAACTTAAGAATTACACTAATATTAGAATGATTTAATAAATGATATTTAATACTTTCAAACTCAATATTAACATCATAAGGTAGGTACTTACTAGTACACCAAGACCTAGAACAATTTAATAATAACTTAAAAGTTAGTATTAAATTGTTTAAGTAATTATTTTGTTTTGAAAGTTGAATTTTCGAGATACGAGTACTTATAAGAAGATTGTTTTTTGGCGTCGATATAGTAGAATAAGGTGTCATTTTATTGTAATCCATAAACAGTACAAGGAAATGCGATGTTATATACATTCATTAGGACTTATAGTTATATGAGAGAGGTTGTAGAGTCCGGTTTTCTCCTCACTATACGCAAGGAAAGAAAAACTACAACAAAACTCAGATTATTAATTGGAGAGAATACTCCCGGTTTTTAATATACAATGGGAAAGAAATTCAGAAACGATCCAATACCTACTTTTTATTATTTTCGCCCTCTCAAGTTATAGAGCTACGATTACAAAGATTAAGCAACATTTTATAAATAAATATGCTATCATATGGAAACGAGTTACTTCTTATAAAATTGAAGTGGCAAACAAATATAGTCACTACACTATGTGGTCATCTGTAGATTTGGTTAAACATTTGTAATCACCCGTCAAGATGGAAGCCCCACCTGCGGTCGGTCAGCACTGGTACTTCTGCGAACTGTCTGAGGACTATTGTAGCTTTTACCAGATTCAAACCAGGGATGTAACGGAGCTCCGATTCTGGTTCCGATAAGTCGGAACTTCCGATTGTAAATGCACCTTCGGTTCCGATTCCGGTTCCGAAATTTTTATATCGGAGATTTATATCGGAGGTCGTCTGAAGCGAATTTGATTTAGGTAATTTGTTAATTATTTATGGGAAAATGTTAATAGGAAACATGCCAATTCTTAAACACGACAACAAGTCGTCGTGTTACACACACTTTTTGTTACTTTGTAATTAAATTGAAAAGGTTTACTGTTTCACGTTGTTACTAGCAATTCAATGATATATCATTGAAATCATCTCAGTTTACGGAATGAAATAAACTATAATTTTTAAATATGAAGAGAAAATGGTGTATTAATTAAAAAAAAACGTTCCTTCGTAACCTTTCTTATTAAACTGCGTTAGAAACTGGGACTGTTCTTCTAGCATAAGAATGTACCAGCAGAACCCGCAGCTTTATTTGCACAGAGCACAATATGTTTTATCCATTACCATTTTGTCAATAATCAACAATATATTAAACCACAAAGCTAAATACTAATTTTGATTAAATTTGCATCAAAATTGATGAACTTTCATACAAACTTTCCTCTCCATTTTTATCCCATTAAGGAGTAATTTACAAAAATTCTTTCCTGGTGCTCACCTACACTATAAAAAGAAACAGTGTAAATTTCTAATTACATTCGTTTGGGCTGTGCGTTGATATGACAGTATTTATGTCAGTTTTTTTCACATGTACAAATTTGCCCGTATAAAACACTTTTGTTGCCATAATGTTTATTGACTGATACAACCTCCGATTCCGATTCCGGTTCCGATTCCGATAAAACGAATTTAAAAACTCCGATTCCGACTTCGGTTCCGATAAGTGACCTCCGTTACATCCCTAATTCAAACTAAAACAAACTCCAAGTGCCTTTTTTAGCAATTGTGTTGTTGCTGTTGACCGCTGTTGCAGGTTCCCAAGGCCTTCGTCCTTCGCTAGAGGGAGGGACGATTACGGACCCAGCTATTGCCAGAGTCCTGGCCTTCCACCTCTGCTTAAATGAGGATTCCGTCTGACCCAAAGGCACCTCTTGTGAGACACAGACCTCGGCTTATGTTAGTTTCACTAATACCGAATTTCAAGTGGTCTTTCTCGCTAGAAATATAGTGTTGCTGTGGTACCTACATTGACAAATTACACTGTGTTCCACCATCTGAGTTATAATAATAATCCATGAATAAGATGTTATTATTTATTGACATTAAATTGATCTAAGTTTAATCATTGGTGTGATTTTATAGTAGGTATACTTGGTGAACCCTGAAACTTCGCCCGCGTTAAAATAAATCGATGTATCGACTGTCCCGTGAGAATAAGATATTTTCCTACAGTAAAAAGTAGCCTATATGTTAATGCAGAGTGTCAGCTAACTCCCTACTAAATTTTACGAAAATCGCTCCAGCCGTTTAGACGTGAAGAAATAACAAACATACACACACACAAACTTTCGCATTTATAATATTACTAGTACCAGTACCAGTACTAATACTAGTTATAATACTACTATACTAGTACTAGTATGTATACTACACGTAAATAACTTTAGTTAGATAGTTGCTTACTTTGGGAAATATAGAGATTTTTATATAAGCGCACACAACACAAGCCATAATCGTAATATTTTTAAAACCTCAAAGCATGCATAAAATAGTATATAATATCATAAATTACCTATTCGTGACAGGTAATTTTTCATATACGCGTATTTAATAGGTACCTATTCTAATTAGCTACAGAAATTCATACCGCGTAATTAGAAGTAATAATAACGATTATGCTTAAGTTTTATGAGATAACCTAGGTATACCTAACATTTTTTCCACCCGAAAAGTTATTATATTGCAAAAAAAATCGCACAAATGTATCAGCGGCGGTCCTACGCAAACATCGCAACTGTAATGCACTTAGCATTACAAATTCCGACCGCCGCACAAAGGCTACCTGCCCCACAATACGTCAGGTGCATTATCCTCTTAGATAGCTAATCCTATGCCACAATGAAACAGCAAAAACTCCATTCACAATAATATAATCTCCAAAGAACCGCGTATAGTTCGTCGTTATCAAAGAAAGCGCGAACTCAACCGAGAATTCCCCATTTATCGGTAATATTTTCGCGGTTATTACACAATTGCGGTGCGGGAACCTAATCATAAGGTTTTTTTCGTAAAGACACAATTCGAATTTCGAATGATATCCCGTTCGCAAATTTGTTTTGACATGTTGGCCGCACTGAATGTGCGTGATAGAAGAATGAATGCCAAGCTATGATACCATAAACAATTTTCATTTTTTCTGTCCCGGATTCGAAAATAAGGCAGATGATTTTATTGCGGCCAATCTCCAACAGGAAACGCATTGAAATCCCACGAGGATAAGGGATTAAAAATGTGAAATTGGATTTTTGGATGATTATACGGATATTCGTATCTGTTGAAAGACTCGGTTCGATTGGGGTGATTGCACTCTATGATTTTTTTAACGCAGTCCTCTTCATGTGAAGTAGTCATTGCGATGGTACCTGAGGATTATTTTGGTTACGTAGATGGAATTGATTCACAAAATTATTTTATTTAAAATTCGTTTATTGTTTCTCTACAGATGTATCGACTTTATATATAACACAATACGGCTATAATACGACTCAAATCTTTCTTACAATACGCAATTTTACTTACAATCTTGCATATCACCTGATATTTTAATAATAAAAGCAAAATCGAGATATTCCTGCTCGATACGTTCGTGATTTAATTTCGTTGGTTCGTAACAAATTCTACAAGACTCATTCACACACACCAGATTTATTCTTTTTTAAAATAAGAAATTTGCCTTAATTCTTTGTATCAAAAATTACTGACCAGTCAAGAATAATGTGAAACTGAATGGTTAACTTCCTAGCAGTTCAATCAGCTTAAAAGTGACTGATTTATTCTTTTTTTAAAATAAGAAATTTGCCTTAATTCTTTGTATCAAAAAAAACTGACCAGTCAAGAATAATGTGAAATTGAATCGTTAACTTCCTAGCAGGTCAAACCAGCTCGAAAGTAACTGAATCAGCGGAAACCTATCTCCTCAACGTTGCATACCAACTTTATTAAAAATGGCAGTCCAAGAAGCGACTGCAATTTTGAGCGGAGCGAGCACTCGACGTCCATCGCTGGTTTGACAGACATTGTTTGAATCACGACCATTATCTTATTGCTCCCATTAAGCTAAGGACCCGCATGCGCCGCATCCGCCCGCCGCGATCGTGACCGCACAATGGGTTCCGTGTGGGGCTTTGTTCCAGATGTGACACCGTAGACGCTATCTACGGGACTTACATTGCCACGGATATCTAGTTTGGTGCTAGGATGATTGAGTATAATATACTCATGTTTTCTTATAAGCTTGTAGTAGGAAACAAGCATGCAGTTTACAAGGTGGTTGGACCAGTATAGTTCGACCGGAGAAGTACCACACCTTGAAGTATTTCTTTCGTTTCGATGGAAGGGTGTCGATGCCGGCACACTTTCACTTGATTCGTCTTGTATTCGTCTTGTGTGTGTCCATGGTACCCACGACACAGGAGAAAATCCTACTGTGGGGCTATGAGTATAGAAAACTTGAGGCGACCATCATAGTCCTCTGGAGTAGCAACGCGTCTGTGATTGACTTCAGATAGAACCCATGTTCTGTATGAAGTTGATTACAGATGTCCATGGGCGGCAGTGACCACTTACCATCAGATGGACTGCATGTTCGTACGCTACTTCAGTCAGATTAAAAAAAAAAAACAACCGATGGGGAGTGATAACGGCCGCCTATGTGTAAAAATTTTCATGTAGTGTAATCTGGGTTCTACCTGATGTCCATCACAAATGCTTCATTACTCACGAGAGCTAGGCCTGCCTCATAAGCGAGTATCTAATAGACGCCTTTCCCTCATAATTTAGATACTGCAAAGATTTTGTATTTCAAACATACAATGTCAGCAAATACGATCAACGATGATCACAGTAGCAATAATACAACGACGATTAGCGTCGATACATAGGAAAATCCCCGTATCTAGGATTATATTGACGTACAATTACTATACACGATACAGTGTTTGCATACTCTGTATGCCTATTTGTTTGTACTGTCTGTCTATTTTAAGATTAAGATAACTTTATAGAAGTTATCTACGACTATACTACGATTATCTACTACAACAGAAATTAGGTACTCTGATTAGTACCTTTCTATTTTCGGGCGAGTACCAATCTAATATCTCAAAACATCTTTCCATCGGCCATCGAAATTAACCAGTTGTGAATGTAACCGGTACCTTCATTTATAAGATTACCTACTTCAATAATAACTTCAATCATCGCAAATAAGCAAACCGACATTAGCAACAGCGGAAAGTAAAACAAACAAATCGCAATCAGATATAGAAGCGGGAATGCCTGTGGGAGTCTTCGTATCAACAGTGGCGGCTCGGCGGGAACATCGAAATTTACTTAAGTTAAATAACGAAACGCGAGCCCTCTGTTTGCTCGCCCCGAACGTCAAATACTGCGGAATATTGTGGACGAGGCGTTCCAACTTCGCCTTTATTGCGGCCTCTGTTTAAACTCCGCTATGAATATGCAGCAGAATGCGTTTAACTTCCACGTTTCGGTCGGCTATTGCCCCGCTGATAGCTCGATTCGCTAAATGTTGAGATTTCTGAGCGCTCCCAAGTGCTCTTTTTGAATGTAACCGCGGGCTCGCGAGCCACCCGGTCTTTGGTTTTTAAATCTCACAATATGGTTCTGCGAATATACTTTTCGAGTGAAACCCGCTTCATATAAAACCTGATACGGCAATCGGTTCCAGAGTGTTCCAATCAATGGCGTATACATGCTATGCACTATTTCAACGAGCACTTTGCTTTTACGGCGAAAATAATAAGTTTCCTAGTAAATTGTTTACGAAATAAAAATGAAATACAGGTAGTTATAGTTAAATTGAAAATTGCTGGTTCTATTGTTCATCTTCGGAATTCTTATACATTTTACCTTTGACATGTGTAAAGAAAACACTCGATCACTTCACTAATTTTAAACGGTTCTCAGAACAATTTGGTTAGACGACAATATATCACTTATTTTAACATGTCAGTAATGTAAAAAGTCTAAGATTGCTTTGGCGAGGCGAGAGAATTTTAAATGCTGCGCTATAAAGACGTGCAATAAGCTTATTATGATTTTTAATCAATTTCTCGGAACAAATTTTCGCATACCTCTTTCAATTATATTCGATTCTTCTTTAGTTATCAAATTACGAGAGTAGTTTTTTATACAAATAATTTCACCAATTATCCAAGAGGTAATTAGGATATTTTTATTGCAACAACAAATAAACTAATAGACATTCCAACGACATTCAAGTCACTCAATTGTTTCAAGCTATCGGCCTCAAACAAAGGAATACTCGAAACTGCCAAGCAAAGATCACACAATGCAAGAATGCAACTCGACACGGACTCCTCGCCATCGGACACGCGCATCGGTGATTGCGACTGACAGGGGTGAGGATTACTGCACACTAGGCGATGCCAACTACAAGTGATAGGTAAACAGAGTTATTTGACCAAGTAAGACATGGATTAATAGGCCATTCTTGATTTTTTTAAAGGTAGTTTCGAAAATCGTTCATATCATAGATATGTTCTTAAACAAAGGAAAACTCGAAACTGCCAAGCAAAGATCACACGCACGAAGAATGCAATCCGAGACGATCTCGTTGCCATCGGGCACGCGCATCTGTATTTGCGACTGACGGGATAGTGAGGATTAGGTGCTGCCCAATAGACGATGTCAACGACAAGAGATTTATTTATTTATTTATTTATTTATTTATTCATTAATCTTTACTAACATTAGTAAATAGAGCTCACAGCATCTTTACTAACATTAGTAATAGTAAATAGAGATAAGTAAATAGAGCTCTTTGACCGAGTAAGACATGGATTAATAGCCACTTTTTAATGTGTTTGGCATCTCGTTGATACCATAGATTATGTTCTTAAACAAAGAAATACTCGAAACTGCCAAGCAAAGATCACGCGCTGCAAGAATGCAACTCGACACGGACTCGTCGCCATCGGACACGCGCATCGATGATTGCGACTGACAGGGGCTGAGGATTACTGCCCACTAGACGATGCCAACGACAAGTGATAAGTAAACAGAGCTATTTGACTGAGAGTAAGACATGGATTAATAGACACTTTTTGATGTGTTTAAAGGTAGTTTGGAATCTCGTTGATGTCATAGATATGTTCCTAAACAAAATAATACTCGAAACTGCCAAGCAAAAATCACGCGCTGCAAGAATGCAAGTCGACACGGACTCGTCGCCATCGGGCGCGTGCATCGATGATTGCCACTGACGGGAGAGTGAGGATTAGTGCCCACTAGGCGATGCGAACGACAAGTGATAAGTAAACAAAGCTATTTGACCGAGTAAGACATGGATTAACAGACGGTTTTTTTATGTGTTTAAGGATATTTTTTTAAATCGTTGACATCATGGACATGTTCATAAATCGTAACGATATACTAACGAACATTGGTGGCAAATTTTTCTAGGACCCGCTGAGCAATGATGTGTCCTTAATTGGAAAATATCTGGAGCGCTTTCTAACAGTCCAACAACAGTTTTTGAAATTACTTAGAAGGCCATCGTAAAGAAATTATCACTGTTAATAAATGATTCTAGCCTGAACCAAAGATTTTATGAGCACTCTGAAACATTTTCCATTCAATTCACATGCACCTATCATCCGTCCAACTCCCGACTATGCCTGAAGTTGTATCTTTTTTTAGTCGCTAACACTAGTAGATATATCTACGTTTCCTAAAACCCAGTAGTAGGTACTATCTACTACAAAATATTTAACGCCGACACCTCTATACACGAGTATTTTAATGAAAGGTTTCCAATCCTAATCTACCTGCATATTTGTAAATATGAATCTGGCTAAATTACGTTTAAATAAACAGCCGTAATTACGCGCACCACTCATACGAAGAAGGTGAGATATAACCAGTTAATTACCTAATCGATTACCGAATCAACCTGCAGCGAACAATGACCCGAACGCTGCGATGGAGTCGTGCGAACCAATTATTACCACCACAATGAGCCACATTATAATCGTCGAATTAGCGCGCCCCAGTCATCGCTCGCATTGTCTCCGCCAAACGTCAGCTTGACGTTTGTTTTGGCGCGATTCCGACGCCGTAAATGGTGTTGACACCCTCAAAATGGAGATTATTCATGGATGTTTGCGACCCATTGTTGGGGTTACACAGTGAGTTTATGAAATTTATATTGACACGGCCGAGATTATTGAGTCTTTGTTATGAAGGATTTGAATTTTGCCCGCGCCGCGCTCCGTGTGGGAAAATCGGGTCGCGTGCCGCTGACAGATATTAATAATGGGACTTGCGAACTGCGTATATTCACGCACACATAGTAATCTAGACCTCAATTAGGACGTCCTGTAGGTGCTTTATGAGCCTGGGTTCGATCGTATGTCATGGATGATATTGACATGCGCTATTATTTGGGAGTTTGACAATGTTTTTCCACTCACTATTCAGCATTTCGCAACACGATATTTATATAATATCTTCAAGTCGTTATGTACATAGAGACTACGTACCTATATTCATCTCGAATCTTTTGACCTTTGATCGATTCAAGAGTCAGTTCGTATGTACACAGTTCAAAGTACCATGTTCACTAATTTGAAGACAGCACTCGAAAAAATCAGACAAGGGAAAATATTCTCGGCTCTCCAGAATCAAAGCGACCCTCGATCCACTGGAGTTTTCGCCGAAGCGTGAAACAAGATGCCAACTCTAACGAGCTAACCTGAACGCATCTTACGTGTTGCCAGCGGTAAAAATAACAAAGTTGTAGGACATGCGGCCGGAGGCGGTTGGCGCCCTCGCATTTTGTACGTTGTTTGGATGTTTTGTCGTGTCGTAGGCGTTTTGTGTTCGGTAATTGGATACGGGGATGCAGGGGTCGCCGGTCATAACCGGAGGCGTTATGTAAGCGATTATAACTTGATTTATGCTGTCTGTCGGTAACAGTCGCCGCGGGCGTGAGGCCCACCCTAATGTGATAGCGTTAATATGCATCAACACGCAATGCGTGGTGTCGCGATTTGATTAATAGGTTATCACAACGATTCGCAGGGAAAAAATAAGGTACCCTCCTACATAACTTATGTAAAACGTTTACTTAATATCTTTGTAACAAATCATGTATGGAATCAAAGGCAAATAATTGTGTAGGATAAAGGTCTTCACGTTTTTTTAATAACTGAAATGAAATGTCTTTATTTTGTATCGGCCTACGAGGGCACTTACAAATTGTCAGTTACATTTTTTTCATACACTACCACCGGATCGGAATACGACCTATACTGAGAGGATCCGGCAAGAAACTCAGCGGGTTTGTCTTTTTTCTTATTTATATCCTTTTTTAATATAATTACAATAATGCTTTTTTTACATGGTAATGAAAGTTAGCTCCAGTATCTTGCCTTATGATGCATTAAGTATGTTTTATCTAACACACTAGATTGCAGGCCATATGAAGTAATCACTCCGCGGACTCTTGCGGTCAACTTTATAGTATAAAACAGTGCGCTCTATCTTAAATCAGTCACAGTTATGTTTCATCCCAAAGACTAAATGGTCTTCTCAAATAAAAACCACCAACCACACTCTACCACTGAGACGCAAAACACTCTTCAAGCTGAGAATACTTGGATGTGGATGTGTCTTCCCTTTCGAAACATATTCGCTATATCATTTTTTTAAAGTGAAACTTCTTTATCGAGGTTAGAAAAAAATTTAGTGTAACATTTTTTCGTTACGCGCCATCTTTTTCTGTTACGCGCCATCTTTTTTTTCCGTTACGCGCCATCTTTTTCTTATCCCTACCACGCGTGATATTAGATAGATTATTATAGATTAGATTATTAGATAAAGTTTAATAAAAGCCTTTTATTAAACTTTATTTAATTTAACTTTATTTAACCAATTTCTGTAAAGTTGCATATAGTAAATTATTTTTTGAAAAATAACGTCATAAAGAAGTTTCACTTCTTACGAGTGTACGCTAGTACACGCACACATCTTTTTACAAAACATGTATCACACTCTTTAAATCAAGATACATCGACTTAGAGGAAAAGAATTTCTAAACGTATATCTCTACAGTTAAATGACGTTAATGTTCCAAAGCTTCACACAAAAGTCATACCTCCTCAAGGTCATAACAACGATAAAAAAAACACCCAGTATAGTGTGTATGTGTAAATAGCTAACATACCTGTGTGGGTGTTAGATGTATGAGCGAAGCGAGGTGCTCCCGTTCGGGCGCGGACAGGTACTTCTGCTGCTTGAACCGTCGCTCCAGCTCGTACACCTGCGTGAAATAAGAAAATAACTATAAATAAGAATATAAATTGCGTTTCGTTAGAAGGGTGTGGATGCCGGCACACTTTCATATGAGGCGACCATCTTAGTCCTCGGGAGTAGCAATCTGTGATTGACTTCAGATGGAGCCTATGTTCTGTATGAAGTTGATTACAGATGTCGCAGGGCGGCAGTGGCCATTTACCATCAGGTGGACTGCATGTTCGTTTGCTACTTCAGTCAGGTAAAAAAAAAACACTTATAATCTTAATTTAATGGATTTAATCAAGATTAATAACTAAGAGAAATGATACGTGTTACCAAATGAGCGGAGAACTCACGATATCCAAGCACCAATGTTTTTACTTTTCTCTAACATGAACTTTATAGTAGCTATATAGGAAAGGCGAGATGCGATTGGAAATAACCTATGAATTGTTTCGACGGTTATAAAAAGAGTAACGCGTGCGACAAATGACGTTCTAGGAAGATCCGCGGGCCGCACAGTTCTCTTGGAAAGCTCGCGAGCTTTTGTCCAAGTTCGTAAGTAGAGAGTAATGGGTCGTGGGAAGCCATGCCGCTGGTTTAACAATGAATAAGAATTTAACTACTTATTTATTTACCTATTTACCAAGCATATTTGACCCAAGTGTGCGTAAAATTTATCATATTTGCAATGGCCTATCCATTTATATTATCTCAATGATTTAAATTATCTCTATAATTTAAATAATTTAAATTATCTCAATGTACAAAATAATCACCTTAAAGCCATAGTAAGCGTCGATCGACACCTTGAGTTTTATAATAGTCAAAATAGTAATAAGGTAAGAACGTATCTATGCATACGCGGACAATAATAGTTAGGTACCACTCTTCATTAACGAAACAAGCTATAATACTTATTAATACTTAGCTATAGGTACAGTAAAAAAAGTTCAACAGCTCATTCTTATATACAGTAAAGTATATTTAGATTTTGTTTTAATACAGTCGTATTTGACATCATTTTTTGGGAAGATCGTCGTTGTTAACCCATTATTGTCGCGCTGGGCACGGGTCTTCTCACGGAATGAGAGAGTTTTATGCCATAGTCCATTGCGCTGGCAAGCAGGAATTGGTGAACTTAACACACCCCGAGAACTTTTTTTTAAAGAACTCTTGTGTGTGTAGGTTTCTTCACGATGTTTTCCCTTCACCGAAAAGCAGTGATAATTAATTTCTACACATCAGTGGTGCGTGCCTGGGTTTGAACCTCGGACCTCCCGATTGAGAGGGCAAGTTTTAATCATTAGGCTATCACTGTTCTATTTTGGGAATATACCTATCACATATTATAGTGTGTTGTGGAATAATATTCATTACTCACTCTTGTCTGTACAATTTGATATTAAGTAATAATATATCCATGTACCTATATATATGAGCACACCTAATGTACTATAATTAGTGACTGTAATTTGAGTTCAAACGCTATCATTGAAATACCGAAACCCCCATTACAAATTACAGCATATTACAAATTCCGTCACATCAAGTAACAGTCACATCCGACATATCCATAGTTAAACATAATTAAACATTCACCTGACGCCGGTATGCGTTAACTTGGCTATTTAATTTCGAGCCCCCTCCCGACGCCGCCCATTTCCGCCCGAGGCCCCGCCCACCAGAGGGTGAAAGATATACAGCCTATGTTATTCGCCCCGTGTAATTAATTCTATTCCGAGAAGTCGGTGCTGTGTGCTCACACTGACACACAAACGCGATTTCCGTTTTTTTTTTGGATTCCGTGGAGGGATACGTCCGTCTGTTTTGGGCTTAGATTTTAAAGCGTAGACAATTTGAAATTGTGAAATTGACACACAATACCACACCATATCAAGAATAAAACAGAGTCATTGTAACAAAGTAAATGCAGTTTTGTGTAACAGATAGAGTGATTCAAAAGGAAGGGTTCATGTATAATACATGCATAATGTAGTAGAGGAACACTGATAATTTTATATTTCCGACTTTTAGGCGGAACAAAGTTCGCCGGGTCTTCTAGTCAAGAATAAAATAAAAAAATTGACACCTTTATAAGGATTTCTATGCAAGAATAGTGTAGTTTAAAGGTTTTTTTTCTTTTGGCCTTTTCGTAAACTGATATCTATTAATAAACATATTTTAATCGGAGAGATAATAATTTCAACTGTAAATTAAACCAAAAATCAATAACTCAATTAAGTATCACAATCCCAACAGGGCCATCGTAGAAAATAAACAATGATAATTCAAATCACAATTGAGATTCCTAAATTCAAAAAAATATCTTCTTGTCAAATTCACAACTAAAATAGTTTACACACTGTAAAGAACCCTTAGTGCACGCTCCGAGTCGCACTTGGCCGGTTTTTATTGCAGCTATAAGCTTTTCTAACTTTGACTTCCGTGTTGCGTTTCAATGACGATAACGTGTGGAAATAACTGACGAGGACATAGTTTTCATAGTATCAAATAATAGTTTTATGGCATGCTACCCTGAAATCATTTATGTTTTTATAAATCTGTTACAGATTGGTTGTTACCACTAACCTATAATCACACACAAATGCCTATAAAATACAAATAAATAACGTACTTACTCTTAACTATCACTACATAGTATAAAACAAAGTCGCTTCCCGTTGTTTGTCCCAATGTATGCAGAGATCTTTAATACTACGCTACGGATTTTAATGCAGTGTTTTTAATAGATAGAGTGATTCAAGTGGCAGTATAATATGTTGTTATGTATAATACATGTATAATATAGAGGTGGAACACTGATGATTTTAGATTTTTGACTTTTAGGCGTTACGAAGTTCGCCGAGTCAGCTAGTATTATATAATTGTAACTGCTGCTTGTTTGTTTGCACCCAATTTAGACAAATAAAATATTTTTAATTTTCGATTTTTAATGGTTGTATGTTTGATGAAAACACATAACGTTAAAAATGACAGATGTATTTGTCAAAATACCCGCTAATTACCTCTTTTTACCTTTTACGGGTGTGTTCAAAATAACTTGAAAATTATTAGGTACAATTTATTTGAATTAGAGAAATATTCGTGCGACTATGACGTTCAGTTTTTTAATTTAAATGACGGGTGACTACTTTAAATTAAAATGCAGTTTACAAACATTAGATTGAATTTACAATATAAGCAGTTCATCGTAAATCAACTGCAAAAAGATTGGATTAAAACTATATAACATAACGGAAGATTAGAAAATTAATTTGAATGTGTCTAAAAATTTTCAAAACCGTTACACAACTATATAGAGTACCGCAAAGTAAGACGTCAATAAAACGGGCGTTTGACGGGATCAGACAGCCCCGACCTCCCCCAGCCATAAATTGCAGTTACGACCCGATAATGTGTTAGATTTTACTACCGAAACACGCGGGAGTTCGCGTAATACCTACTTTTGTAGGTAATACTGCCCTCGTGCACGTGGCTCTGTCTAGGTGTGGTGCATTTTTTAATTTTTATGCAAAAACCTTTTATGTTATCAGGTTGTAAGCAACCTGTCACACCAGCAAAAAGCTCTCATTTTGAATGAAAATTGTTTCAGAACTTCTTTTTTTATCTAAATGAAGTAGCAAACGAGCATGTAGTCCACCTGATGGTAAGTGGTCACTGCCGCTCAAGAACATCTGCAAGCAACTTCAAATAGAATATGGGTTCTATCAGAAGTCAATCACAGATGCGTTGCTAATCCCGAAGACTATGATGGTCGCCTTATATAAAACTACACCCTTCCATTGAAACGCAAAAAATGCTTCACACTAGAAATAGGTGTGGCAGTGGTATTTCCCTACACTGGTTCTACCACCTGCAAAATGCTAAACTTAGTACCTAAATCAAGGTCGGCTGAAATATACATTAATATCGTGCATAATAAACAAAATTATTTTCTATTATTTTTTCTATCAGATATGTATAAATGAAATTGTTATATTTGAATTCGTCAAGCCGTGGGGCTATAGTGTGTCCCAAAGAAATGAACAATGACACATACAAACACACATACATACTTACATACATGCAAACATACGTACCTACAAGTGCTTGAAAACATTACTCTATTTCTTGTGCAGTCGCGTTAAACAAATGTCTGTCTTAAAAGGTCACAAAATTTCACTGCAAATTGTAGAGTTCGCCAAATTCGCTCAACGCTAACGCTTACGAATATTTCTTTTATTCTCTCTCTCTCGTCAAGCAGTGATAATTAATTTCTAATACGCTAATACGATAATAATTTCTCATTCTGAGAGAAGATCCGTGCCCAGCAGTGGGACAATAATAGGTTGACGACGACGAACATAATTTCAGAATAGCCTGGGTTTGAACCTCAGACCTCCCGATCGAGAGGGTAAGTTACAGCGATTAGGCTATCACTGCTCTATTTCTTATTTTATTAATAGGTAATTTATAAGATTTTTTTTCATTACAAGATAATTAATTCTTGTTAATAATTCTTCGTATTAATTCTTGATAATAGTTTTTGCCTTATAATCAATATTAAGACAATAGTAATATATGTTACATTTATTGAGTAGCAAAACGGTATCGCAGAGAGCCCGGCGGAGACTCTCCAGCGCTCTCGACCCGGTCATGAACTTGGGCTGATCAATGCTCACCACCCACGTGCCTTGTTATAAAGCAGTATGTATAGGTGTTGGGTCTACACTCACGACACTATATTTATTTATTACTACATAGTATAATTTTATTTTATTTTTTTGTTATCATTGATTCAATGTAATTGGCTCTAAATTATTTTTCTTATTGACAAGTCTTAAGTTATAATTATTTCTATGAGGTTTTCAATTTACTATTGTGTATTTTTTCTTTTGATTTGTAATGTATCTGAGTTAGTATAATTGGACTTGATGGCAGTTCTAGCTAACTATAAATAAATAAATAATAATAATAATAAAGTATATTTTCTCTGTCTGTCCCTATCCTATGTATGCTTAGATCTTTTGAAATGAGATGTCTTTATTTTGCATAGGGCTACGGAGGCACTTACAAATTGTCAGTTACATATATATTTTTTAACCGACTTCCAAAAAGGAGGAGGTTATCAATTCGTCTGTATTTTTTTTTTTTTTTTATATTTGTTACCTCATTTCTCCGGACTGGGTGAACCGATTTAGATGATTTTTTTTTTATTTGAAAGGTAGTGCGTGTCATAGGGTCCCATTTTTTTTTAGTATTTTTTTGACTAGGGCATCCATAAGAAAAACGCATAAGTCTTAAATTTGCATTTTCAATGTACGCGATAAATGTATGAATAACTCAATATCCCGCCAACCGATTTTGATGATTCTTTTTTTATTAGAAAGGATGTACTCCAGGGGTAGTCTGATAAGAGTTTGATAAGGTTCTAATCATAGGATCTTCAACTTTTTGGAGCAAAATAATAAAATTAGTGATAGTCGGCCGAACCTTAGCTGGAGAAGTCCAATTGAGTAAAATATAGAATAAAATTACTATGTAGGTATTTACTATGAAAAATTTGACCTTCAACTCTTCAATCCTGATGATGCAGGGGTACTGCTAGCCTGAACTATAAAAGTTGGTCGTTTGATGTTTGCGAATATATAATGAAATTGTTAAGCAAATTCATGGGACAAAAATTTGACCTTCAACTCCTCAACCCTGATGATGCAGGGGTACTTAAAGCCAAAACCATAGGAATAAGCCATTTGGTGCTTACGTATATGTTATAAGATTACTGAGCAAAAACATAAGATGAAAAATTTGACCTTCAACTCCTCAACCCTGATGATGGAGGGGTACTTCAATCCTAAACCATAGAAGTTGGCAATTTGGTGCTTACGGTTATGTAAAGAAAATACTAAGCAAAAATATAAAATCAAAAATTTGACCTTCAACTCCTCAACCCTGATGATGAAGGGGTACTTCAATCCTAAACCATAGGAGTTGGCAATTTGGTGCTTACGGTTATGTAAAAATAATACTAAGCAGAGGCACAAAATTAAAATTTTGACCTTCAACTCCTCGACCCTGATGATGCAGGGTACTGCAAGCCTGAGCCATAGAAGTTAGCCACCTGGTACTAACGTATATGTTATAAGATATACGTTAGTACCAGGTGGTACATATAAGATGAAAAATTTGACCTTCAACTCCTCAACCCTGATGATGGAGGGGTACTTCCAGAGGGGGCGCCCTGTTTGTATGAATTGTAAAAGTGTTTTATGTTTAATTTTTGTGAATATGTAGATGCACAAAGCAAACTTAGAGGCTTTATTTAAATACAAACATAAAAATATAGTCACTAAAAAGTGTAAAATAAAAACTTTTTAACAAAAAATATCTACCGACTTCCATGTCACAAAAAAGTAAAAAATAATTTAAATATATTTTGGTCTAGAACATACTCAGTACTTAGTACATAGTTCTGAAGTCGGTGCTCATATAGGACGTAGTTACCGTCGTCCAGCGAAATATGTCGAGCACCGACTTCAGGACTATGTACTAAGTACTGAGTATGTTCTAGACCAAAATATATTTAAATTATTTTTTACTTTTTTGTGACATGGAAGTCGGTAGATATTTTTTGTTAAAAAGTTTTTATTTTACACTACCACCGGATCGGAACACGACCTCAACTGAGAAGACCCGGCAAGAAACTCAGTGGGTTTTATTTTTTTTATTGCTATATTGTTTTTACATTGGTTATACAAGTTTCAGTATCTTGCCTTATGTTTAAATATACGCCTTGACTTATTTTATTTATTTTAAACTACGCTACGGATTTTAATGCAGTTTTTTTAACAAATAGAGTGATTCAAGAAGAAGGTGTTTATGTATAATACATGTAGGTATAATATACATCCAAAACACAGATAATTTTAGATTTTTTACTTTTAAGCGGAACGAAGTTCGCGGGATCGACTAGTTATTAATAAAGTAACAGTAATTTGTTCTTTCTACAGCAATAGAAAAAAATCTCTCTTCTATTTTTTTAAAAAAAATATACAGCCAACTCCATTGTCTCTACATACCGAATGCATTAAAGCTCTAGCCAGAAATCCTATCGCAAGCCCTGACTATGTAGGCACTGAAGTTCGCTGATTTTATTAGAATATTTACCCATTTTATATCTATATAGTAATGTATACAGATTAACTTGATTTATTTAATAAACTTTTTTTTTTATCTGACTGAAGTAGCAAACGAGCATGCATTCCACCTGATGGTAAGTGGCCACTGCCACCCATGGACATCTGTAATCAACTTCATACAGAACATGGGTTCCATCTGAAGTCAATCACAGATGCGTTGCTACTCCCGGGGACTATGATGGTCGCCTCATGTGAAAGTATGCCGGTAACCACTTCTCCCTTCCCCCCCCACGTGCCCCTTCTATCGAAACGCAATCACTGCTTCACGCTAGAAATAGGTATGGCGGTGGTACTTCCTCGGTCAAACTTCAATGGTTCTACCACCTTGGGCAAACTTATAAACATTCAACGAACAAAATATATTTATTTCTGGCCACACCGTAAAATTAGTTCAGCTTTAATATAGGATATTATGTAATCATTTAGTATGTACTACATCTACAGTGAGATTAAAAGGGACTTAATGCTGTATTTTCATTTTGTAAAATACATAATTCTCATTTTAGAGAGTGTCATACCAATTTCTTAAAAACCAAAAGGACATAACACTTAAGTTTATTATTTCATAAAGTTATCACTTTTTAATTCGCTAGACGATGGAAAACGTTATTAAAAGTAGTTTTTTTCAATATCTGATCAAATTGCAGAAATTTTCAGTTCGTTCTTTTTCCTCCATCTGTACAATATATACAAAATAATAACCAGAACAAATCATACAATGAGCAAGCGTTTACCAGGTGAGTCCCCCGTTTTGCGAAATGATCGGCAAGCAACCCCCGCGAGGGTGCACAAATAAACTGCGAGCACTCGGTAGAAATGAACAAAAGTTGAGTTACGTGATCGGAATAAATTTGTACATAGTTGGGAGACGATGGAGATTGGATGGTTAGATGAATCTGGAGTAGCAGATGGTGTGCAAGCGTTTATTATTGTAGTGAAGTGTAAATAAAATAAAAAAAGTCCAAATTAGTGATTCTTTACCCGATTGTGTCGGAGAGTTATGTGTTTGAGCTAGTAAAAAGGCCAATAGAAAACGTATGTTATAGCACTATAATGTTACTATTTGGCGCCCATACGCTACGGGCCCCGCGGCCCAACACTTACCTGCTATTTATATTTTACTATCTTTGCTATCCTAAAAATCTCAAACTGAAAGAAGATATAGAAAGTCTCATCTCTAAATTTTCTCACCTTAAATGTAGAAAAGTTTACTAGTAACAGTTTTGTTTTATTTAATACCCTTAAGGCAAACTATGGGCCTCTTGTCAGAATTTGCTACAGGCCCCGCGCTGGCTTAATCCGGCAGTGCATATACGTATTGATTCCAATCTTCATTTTGCTTAGGTCCTAGCATTGTACGAGACATCTTAAAATAAAACCAAAATCCTGATATTCCTATTAAACAATGTGAATTTGTAATCAATGACTAATATAAACTTATTCTAAACCTAATATAGAAGAGTTTGAACTGACCTGAGCCTGGGTGAACAGCACTCGCCGCTTACGACGCTGCGCCAGCGGGAACTGCATGGGCTTGGCGTCGGGCCCCGCGCAAGCCGCCAGCCCGCCCATGTTGTTCACGTGGCCCATGCCGCCGGACGTCGACGTCATCAGCCTGGAAACTGAACAGAAGCTTAGTGGGGTACACTTTAGGGGTCCCGGGTTATGTTATCGGGAGTTTCTGATGGGGATTGTAGGAAAAAAAAATATTTAGCATCTTTTTTTAGTCAGGTATTCAGATTTTTTTTATTAAACTAAGGAGCAAACGAGCATGCAATCCATCTTAAAGTAAGCGGATACTGCCGCCCATGCACATCTGTACTCAGCCCCAAACAATCTTACCTACCTGAAATTAGCCACAAATACCCCTGAGGACTTAGTTGAAAGGCCTCGGATACCTGTGGTATAAGTTGAAATGGAACCACCAAGAGTTCTACCACCTTCAGGTACATTTCATGCGAAAAGATTTTTTTCCCACATCAAATTCATTGGGCGCAAACAATTTACTATACCTATTCACTTAAACGTTGCCTCAATTTGTATTTTACCTCAAAAATCGTAGTTTTTAACCGCAGTTTTGTAATTGTCGCCGCCTGTAATTCCGCAACTATGCAGTTACCGCAGTATTAAAGAGATGCAACCAGAATTTTGCGAATTCCAACTACATTTAATATTTTAATTACATTGTAACAAACCGCGCCAGCGTCCTATTATCATTGGGGAATGAAAAAAATTAATACTAGCGTGGTGAAATTAAACTCCTCGCGCTGGCAACATTTAAGTGCGAGCCCGCCATTTTCCCTAATGACACTAGACCATTCCCGCGCCGCAGTGCCTGGGATTTTTATTTTAGGTACCTACTTCTCGAAATTAAAATTGTCGTTTGTTTGTTGTTTACATCATGTTATAGTAGGGTTGCGAGAGATATTCCTTCTAATTATACCTACCTTACTTAGACTCCTAGTCCTAATAATTCCTACACTCATTCAAGAGTTGAAGTACTACTTACTTTATTCAATAAAACTTGGGTAATGTCAAAAAATCGTTGAGAGCTGGTGCGGATTTAAATCTACCGTGAAGTGTAAAGGAGTTTCAATGTTTTTTTTTTTTAACTTCTTGCTCGTTCAAAAATTGTAGAGCTAAGTCTTATCCTATAAATGCAACTATCTGCAATGATAATGTGCCACCAGTAACGTTGTAGAGACATTTTCGTTTATGTAAACGTCCGACCTTATTCCGATTAAATAAATAAAGGTACAGTGACAAATAAAAAGTAAATAAGATGAAGATATTATATGAATTTTGGGGTCATTGAGCAAAAGTCAGGTTAAATAATAATAGATACGAGCTCATGGGCATTAATTTTATCGTCCATTGCAATTTATTCAAAATACATTTTTATTGCAGATATATATTTTATAACACTGAGTTGCAATACAAATCACAGGCAATATAAAGTCTGACGACAGATACTCAAACTGGACTCTTTATTTCCATATATTTATGTACATGTTAATAACATAAAGTAACAATAAACAACAAAGGCATGAAAGGCCAATCACACGCTCGAAAGGCAAACTTTTAATGATCCGAAACGAGTTCACCGTTTGAAAAACCTGATTTTGAAGAGACATTTATGGCCTTGTAACATACATAAGCACGAAAGTGCACGCCGTATTTGCTCTCAGGATCATATCATTTTATTGTAGCGTCGGCAGTTGCGGAGCTCGGGCAGACCCGCACAGCAGCAATATTCCACACATTATACCTCGACGAATTCACCGCTCATTCTATTTACACAACACTCCAGTGTCGAAAAGGGTCTTTCAATAAAATATAACTCCCCATTCTGTCTTACGTTGCTATTGTCTGACCTCCGTGGCTGTGTTTCGGCTGTATTGTTTGATATCGTTGCTCCGATCGAAAAAAAATTTGAGCTACTCTATGCTCGTTGGAACCGCCATTCAAATGTCAATGAGCCACCGGACATTTTGTTATCGTTCGATCTAGATGGCAGTTTAATTTGAAAAAGATTTGAAACGTTGCGCTATTTGAGTCGAAATCCTTTACGAGGGCGTCGCAAATAGATTTAAACGGTTAATGATACGTGAACTGATGTTTACAAACATTCCATTCAGCGAACGAATACAATTGCGTCGTATTTAGGCTATTGAATTCTTTCAATTTGAGATGTTAACGCAATCGAAAGTTATATATTTTATAGAGTCTAACAACCTTTAAGTAAAATTAATTGGCGCTTATAATGGATTTCGTATAATGTAAAAGGGTTTAAGATTTGCTTAAGATTTCGTATAATGTAAAAGGACTTAAGATTTGCTTAATATTTCGTATAATGTAAAAGTACGTAAGTTATTTTTTATTTTGCGTTATAACAGTATTAAAAAATCGTCTCACGTTGCCACCTACACACCCTGTGAGTTCTTGTAAAATCACGGTGGCAGCAACATGCCAGATGACCAAAGTACTGTATAAAATATACATCGCAGAAATAATCGTAAAAATCATAGTGGCATTGAATGTACGATGCAGATGGACCGGCGGCGAGAGAAGCGTGTTTTGACAACAAATAGTTCGGTAATCGAAATGGGGTCGCGTCGTGGCCGAGACAGGGTGTCCGTTTATACGTAGGTACCTGTATACTAGTATATGTATAGTAGCTTGGGTTCAAAATAGAGTAGGTATGAATATAAAGTTGTAAAGTGAGACTGGTTTCTTTACTGTAGCTTCTGTCGGTCAGAGAGTTGCAGTATTAACCACTGCAACTCTGACCGACAGCTAAATTATGTTACTTTTATTTATCTGTGATTTAAAGCGCCGTAAAATAATATTACGCTAAAAGTATCTCATGGAACAAATACAGTTCTGGTAATTTATTTATAATACTTAGCCATTTGGTAGGACTATGATAGAAAGAAATTCATAGTGTCGGGTAATTGGAATGTTAGGGAAATCGCTTGGCTATAGTTACATATATCGTAAGAATAAACAACGGTAAGAGTTATTCGGACACTTTTTCCAGAGTTTCAAAATCATTCCGAGGATACCTTAACAGGCAATTCATTCCACATCATACACCAACCTTCACAGAAATAAGGAACGTGCCAACGAATATGCCAAGGATTGCTACGGATCTAAATGATGTAAATCAACTTTATTGTTACAGTTTCTGATGCAATTACCGATAAAACCATTTTTTTTTTTATCTGACTGAAGTAGCAAACGAGCATGCAGTGAACCACCTGATGGCAAGTGGTCACAGCCGCTCATGGACATCTGTAATTAACTTCATACAGAACATAAGTTCTATCTGAAGTCAATCACAGATGCGTTGCTACTCCCGAGGACTATGATGGTCGCCTCATGTGAAAGTGTGCCGGCAACCACACCCTTCTATCGAAACGCAAGAAATGCTTCACGCTAGAAATATATAATATTATATTCAATAATTAGAATTTAACAATTAGGTATAATCATTAATCAAGGTTATAATCATTCGCAATAAATATACATATACAACATAATACTAAAACAAACTTTCTAATTGAAAATAGCTTAATTTCAGCCAATCAACTTCGCCGCGCTTCGTTGGGCTGTTTGAACTTTTCAACCACTAAAAACTTGCCACCCCAAAGGGCTTCAAAGATTATTAGAGGGCATCCCTCGGAGTGCGTTTGATGACCGGCCAATTGGCGTGAAATTGGCGGCCCGCGTGCGTCTGACGGGTACCGGTGACCGCTCGACATTTCCACAATTAGTGACGCGGATATGTTAAATTTTAAGGGGTGCGAATATTGAGAATGAATGTCATAACTAATAATTTAATAACATAACTAATAAATGGCACTTGGTGATGACATTTATCTATATTTATTTTTATAACATACGTCTTTTGAGGTCCACTGCTGGACGAAAGCCTCAAATAATGGTAGATTTTGCAAATAGTCTTTACACGCACACTTACTTCACTCACAGCCCCACAGTAGGATTGTCTCCTGTGTCGTGGGTGCCATGGACATACAAAGACGAATACACACACACTCAGACCCTAAGCAAAAAATATAAATTCATCATTCAGATACCTATCCAGCCAGAATCGAGCAGAACCCACTGTGTACCAGACCGATATGGTGACCGCCACGCGGGCGTCATCGCGCTTGCTGGTGACCACAATAGGTGTTAATTTAGCGAATTTTGTGCGTTAGTCGCTACCAACAACATCCAAGAAAGAGTGGATATTGCTGTTAGCTACTGTTACTATTGATACACTAGTGTTATTCAACACCGACATCACACATCATCAATTATGCGCACATGTACCTACACACACATATTCGTATATAACTATAGGTACCTCATAAACAGACACGAGATAGAAAATTTACTATAGGTATTTTTATTCATTGGTAATTAATTGTTCTGAAATGTATGGATAATATTTCAAATTGCATTCAATCACAGATTGAGTCAATAAGAGGCGATATGCTTTTCCTGTATGAAAAACTTCACAAAGTCCGCTCTATAACCTAGGTATTTTTTCCTTCGTACTTTCTTTCAACAATTCGTAAGAACTAGTGCCTACCTGAATAATAACGGAATCAAAAATGGCTGATCCGACAGCAAATATAGATAGCTTCATGACGACATGCAGAGGAGAAATTGAGAACGTGAAATTGATTTCGAAAAGCATCACAGCAAAAAATCCTGAAGTGGACAGAATGGAAATGCCAAATGTTGTATTGCAAATTATAACCGTATTCTTAACCACATTTTAACCGCAAGCGAATTGAAAATGTCAAATAAGATATAGACATACCCAAACGCGTATTGAAAAAGTATGCATGTAAAATAAATATTAAAAAAACTCGTCATTACATTTGACGCGAAGCAAAGTGCTACTTAGTTATGCACTGTATCAGAGACATAAGAACTGAGTAAATAGTTACTTCGTAGTTAGTTATTATGCAACGTGTCCTCTCGTCTGTCTCAGAAGTATTTGCACCTATTGTCAGGAAAAATATTCAGTATATTTTCTCTGTGACAATAGATGCAAATACTATGTGTATAAAAGATATTTAGAAACTTGCTTATTTCCAAAACTCCGCCCACTTCCATTACGTTTACTACGAAGAGTTTGAGTTTAGTATGATAAATAATAATAGGTATATGGTAATCAGTCCACCGACCAGGTGAATCTGCGCCACTTCGACCGGTCCTGAGCCATCTGAATCCAGCAGTTACCCGACTGACCCGGTGGACTGATGACCTGGTCTTATTCAGGTCATCAGTCCACCGGGTCAGTCGGGTAACCGCTGGATTCAGATGGCTCAGGACCGGTCGAAGTGGCGCAGATTAGGGGAGGCTTATGTCCAGCAGTGGACTTTCACAGGCGGATGGATGGATGGATGATAAATAATCCTATATGCTAATTAAGGTCATCAGTGTGTGCCAAATATCAGCAAAATTAGCTTAGTATTTTTTACGTCAAAGAGTAACAAACATAGGTAGGTACATAAGTACATCTTTACAATCATTCGCATTTACATGGAATACTAGCTAATTCAAATTCAAATTCAAACTCTTTATTGCTCATGCTTATTTTCTAAGGCGGGTCTTACAAATCAATATTGGTATAACCATGCACTCTGTTAGATTGCAATATAGCGTCTATATAATTTTAGAGGGGTTAATTATCATCATTACACAATAGCTCAAACATATGAATGATAATAGAGGTGATAGTTACACAGTTAAAATAATTGGTTAATCCTAAATTTTGTAATATTTTATACGACTAAGCTTGATCTTAATAAATGCTTTAAACTTATTGATTGACAAATTTCTGATTGCAATTGGTAGTTTATTATAAAAGCGTATACTCATGATTCTAACCCTCATGATTCTGACCCATAAAAGAATTATTAATTTTGTGAAGACGAGTAATATGTATTAGGTATTATGTATGTATATGTTTTAATCTAACTCCTATGTCTGAGGCAAATATCAGCGACATCCAACCGGTACTTTTGTGTAAAAAGCGTAACAAACAAACGAACTTTCATATTTATGAAATTAGTAGGCATTAGGATTAGTCAGTAGTAAGATCTCCACGCCCAGTTTAATACAAAAAATATACATGACGAATAGATAACCTCTTTCATTTGGGAAGTCGGTTATAAAGAGAAGTACTTAGCAGTCAATAATTAGGGTACCTATTACTAATGTGATTGACTGTAATAATGTGATTGATTGCTAAACATAGCGTTTTTACTTAATTTTCCTTATTGCACATGCAGTGAAATAACATTTTGCGAAGATCTCTTAGATTTATTTTTGTTGATATCGGCTGCGAGTTTTGTAAAAATGTTATGTAAATGTACCTATATTTAAATAGAAGTTACTTGCTAAATATGTAGCAAATAGCCAACCATTTGATGGCACTAGGATGCTAGAGGAGTAGGCAAAGCCCAAAACGCAAACGTAGACAAAAACGAGAAGGTAGAGTCGTGTTTTAATATAAAGTAGAGAACTTGGCTGACACGCTAAGCCGAATATCTATTCTATTGATTTGGGAGTACCGTCATAGGACCATGAATGAATCCCAACATACTGAAGAAACACCGAATATATGGAACATTCATAGTAGACAGTGATATAATATGTATTTTAGAAAGAATTTTAATAACGACATGCTCTCATCTCGAAATTGAGCTCCGGACAGATGCCGGGGTCCCGCGCTCGCGAACACATTAGTCGTGGGTCAATATTGGCCCAAGCATCATATAGTAATGGTAGGGTTGGCAGTTGTCACTAAGACAAGTAGGAAATAATAGCTTAGTTTTATATTACTTTGCTTTTTTATTGGACATCCAACATTTGTGTAGAGCATACTGGAAGCGCAGAACATTATTGTCATGAGAATAACATCAGTCATAGATTGTCATAAATTTCGGTTCCCTATTATCTGAGACTAGAAGGATTCGCGACTTCATTTTCACAAACCAGTACATGATCCATCCAACCGGCTATTGAATTCCACTACTGGTCACATCACCCCCTCCGTTCTGTTTTTGAAACCACAAAATTTCCGAAAAAACTTTCAACATCTGTCAAAGTTTATCCATACTAATTATTTCAACTTGGATAGTCTCACTCGATGACCACGAAACGTACTCCAAAACTGTTCCCCCTAAAATGACATCGCTCTACCCCGCAAGCATCAGCGTTTGACGTATAAACTGGGAAGTGAATCAAATTTCACAGCAAGTTTTAGCGAAATTTGCCAAAATTCGCCCAACACAGTAACACCAAACAATATATTTTGTGGCCAAGTGGTGAGTCTGACTATGCAATATGCATTTCACATTGATATCATAATACAAAGTGAGACAACCCTATAATTCTTGTCGAGTTCCCAGTGCCTCGGTAGCAAAAATTTTGTAAACGAACAGTCCAACATGGAAATTTAGTCATACCTAAAACAAATATAAGGTGAGAAGTTGAGAAGTGATAATCAAAACATCGTTTAGTTGAACCGCAGTGTTTTTAGGGTTATGTAGCGAAATTAGATACACGTAAGCCTTTTTCTAATCTTCAAGGGTCATAGGATTCATGTCTACCTTAGAGATAAAAAAAAACTATGCCGTATTTCACTTTTATTAAACCAATAGGTACGCTTTAGATACAACCCATTATTGTCCCACAGCTGTCTTTTCTCACACGAGTCTTCTCTCGGAATGAGAGAGTTTAGGCCATAGTCCACCGCGCTGGCCAAGTGCGAAATGGTGGACTCCACACACCTCCGAAAACTTTTTTTTTAAAGAACTCTCGGGTGTGTAGGTTTCCGCACGAAGTTTTCCTTCACCGAAAAGCAGTGATAATTAATTTCTAATACGCACATAAATCAGTGGTGCGTGCCTGGGTTTGAACCTTGGATCTCCCAATTGAGAGGGCAAGTTTCAACCATTAGGCTATCACTGCAACAACAAACTTTAAATAAGTACAAATAATAACATAGGTTGCAATTTTATGCCCGTAAGCAAGTTCGATGTTAAATATCATCTTTTTTTAATTAGTGTGAAAATTTTAGTAGATATGTATAATATAAACAATGTCCTAATAAACCAATATAATAATACTTATATCTTGAATTGAAACACGAGAATGTGACGATTACCATTGCTTAAATAAATAATTCCTTTTTTTCCCTCAATAATATTATAAAAACAGAGAAAAATATCTTTATTTTGCAGTTACCTAAAATCACCATAACAACGGCAACAATAGATTCTAATCGTATTAAAATCGACGTTACGCCGGTTCCCCACGACAGAGTATCTGCGAGTGTTGCCAGCGCTAAATAAACGTCCGCGCGCAAATTGTGCGTGAATAAACACTGGCAATAATAGCAGTATTGTGTTACGATCACTCCCCTCGCAGAACACATTGTGCGTATCATATCTGGCGCGCTTGATCGGAAAACGAGCCCAAATTTGTCTTGTTATTGTAAGATATTAAGAAGTAAGAGAATTCACATTTTTAAATGAAAATCTCTTGATTAAATGATTAAAAATGATTCATATTAAAATAATAAAACAATGATACAAATGTTTAAATAAGTGGAAACTGTGTTTAACGTATAGGTGGCTTATTACTTAAAAATCTAGCGGGTACCTCATCAGACTACGAAACATAATGGACCCAATTGAGCACTAAATTGAAAAATAAGGCATAAAAACGTAAACCAATTTTGAAAGACAAAAAATTTCCATGCACGAACTTAACGCGGTCGGGAAATGGAACGGCAAACATTTTCACGGCGGGCTATTTCCTTCAATGTTGCTACACTAAAGAAAGATAAACTGCGGCCGTCTGCCGCTGACGCGTCCACTCGCCGCGCATTAGGCGCGCCTACATGGAAACTAAGTGTGTCACACACTTATTTTTTCCCCGCGGCAGTTTTAATTTCAGCAAGCTGACCGTGTGCGAGTGTCTCTGACGCCGTTTGATGTATGGCAACACTCGACGTTGCAGGTATCGAGCTTTTAACAGGCGTGTAATTTAATGAAAAACTGTTGCATTTTTCAATAAAATACATGACACTTTGACCGCTCATCCTCGGATTAATTTATTTATAATTAAATAAAATCTAGTTTTGCTTTTGAAGATTTTACACGTTAAATTATTACTGATGTGTATGTTAAAAATGTTTCATAAATTTAAAGCCACAGACTAAACAGTACGAGTAGCTACTTTTAATTCTAGCTCAGCGCAAGCGAAGCTTGCCAAGTTTTTTTATTTCTAATTCAAATTCGAAGGTGTCGTTGACATTCGATACAAGAATCACTTCACGAAGTATCTACTCGAGTGGAGAGCGTTGTATTTATCTTTATTTCTCTTGCATCGCATTACCACGGAGCAAGAATAATTTTACTCGGCCGAGCCTTCGACTGCATCGACCGCATGCTATTTGCGGACGTGAGGCCTTGTGTTTACTCAGCCAAGACTCTAGTGGTGGACAAACATGGGACCGATCGGTCGGAATTGCTTATTTTGTCTCTGCCTACACAACTAGGGAGTTGACGTACAGGTATGGAATCCGGGCATACCTCGAGGTAGCGATTTACGTCCATTAAAAAAAAAAAAAAATGTAGTAGTGTTAAAATTCAAATACTTATGAGGAGCCTGGTATTTTGTGCTTTCACGCTGCTTACACGGTTTACCACTTTAAGTGGAATTTCGAATGCCCTTCAGGCAATTATTGGTGCTAAATAGCTGATTAGTTTAGTTTTTGTGTTGGCCTTTATAATGTTTTTGTAAACTTAATTTTCTACATTCCTCAAAAGATAAATAGATACTTTAAACATCAAAATAATAAATAAAATTATTTTTGTATGTAAACACAAACATTTAAATTTTAGTCAAGCAATTTTTATGTAATCTTATTATATTTATTTAACTATATTTTAAACTGAAAGGTCCCATTTAGGTTACTAGCTTGATTTATACAATATAGGTTCAATATTAACAAAAATATATTCTACAAATGTCTTAAAAATGACGAAAGTCCATGTCAAATACCATTCATCACCATTATCACGAAGCTGAACACGTGAAGAGGATTCAGAAAACAGTTTATAATTTCTCGGAGCAAGCAATTAATTGTACTAACACACTTGAGCGGACAAGACGCTCATTAAATATGCCGCTCTATACAAACAGCACAACAGTCAGCTGATCAATATTGACTTGTTTTCATTGCTATGACTTTTCAGTACGTTTATTCCGGAAACTAAATAGACTACGGATTTATGAAACTAAACAAACCCTTGGTGAATCTATTGTCATTATACTATATCTTTTATCGTTATACCTATTATTATTAAATAGGTATAACTGTAATGTACAGACAATTGATTTAATTATATGTGATTGGTTAGAAATCTTGCTCCATATTGCCACACTTATTCACAGGTTTGCCTATAGATAAAAACTAACTCATCAACTTTATCCCCAGATCAGATTTACTATTACAAAAAAGAAGATTACAGTAAGTTGCTACTATTGTTAAAATGCTGAATGCACCTGCAAAGCTTACGAGCAATTATTACGGGATTTACGTCACGCGTCAGTCACGGTTCGTTTCCCGCCTAATTTTCGACCGCCATCTTTGTTTTTATTTCTTTGTCTATGCTCTTAAGAGGACGAGTAAGACAATTTATTTTTGTTAGCCCAATCAGTACGTGTTTGCACTTTCTCTCAGACTACTGGGTTCGTATAGAATACAGATTACGTTTCGGTTATTATCTTTTGTCTACCGGTTCGAGTGCCACTAGTTGACGGGTCAGCGCCATCTTGAATCGAGTGCACTTTTGAAATTAGTTTGCGACTGGCAATAATTGATTTGAACCGAACGTCAATAAACTAGTTGTTTAGAATAGAAGATGTGAAATACCTACAATATTTTTTTTATTTTCAAATTGAGTATTTTTTCCTGTAAACCCTTTACATTAGGTAGAATTATCAGTTGAAACTAGTTGCATTGCGTTAAATGAAATTTCGGAATTTAAAAGTAGATAGACTTTAGGTACATAATATTTCTAATGAGAATTTACTTTTAAATAATGAGTCATTAAATATTATTATAAAAATTATTACAAAGTCATAGTTATATCACAGTATAAAAATAATTTTAAAAAATAAACATTATCAAGTGCCTATAGGTACCTCATCAGATTTGCATTACTTTTCTGTTTTTAGTCTTTTAAGTATTGCCATTTTAATCAATATAAGCTAACCAACATGTTCCAAATTCAAAACCATTATGAAATGAATAAGATAATAGATCACAGCACAGTGTAAACAAAGCTTCCATCATGCACCTGTGCCAACCGATATCGCTTCCGTCTCCCGTGCCGCCGTGTCGCGTTACAGCAATAAGTAATTGAGCAGACGCGTTGTCACGCATTCCAGGTTTTTGCCCTTACTTAACTACTTCAGGGAGGTCGATTTGAATATCGAATGCTTATTCTAAAGAACGTAACGCTGTTTGTCTACCCTCGGATATAGTTCAGTCCCCAATTTTTATAAAGGCACATGTAACAACAAGTAGAATAGGAAAGAACTCAAATAACAATGATAGGCTATCATAACCAATTTTCAACTTTTGAAAATGTAAAAATAATATTCTTTAAATTAATTAAAACTCGATTAAATATCCGTTTCAGTTTACAAAAACTGATACAGAATTGGAAGGAAATAAAACCTTTAATTGAATACGAAATAAATAGCTAAAAAAGTGAAATTAATGGTTTCGCATTTATTCCTGAATCAGTCAATGTAACTCAGATTTTGAAACAATGTCAAATGCGCCTTTTTCAATATCGGAAGTAGAGTTACTTCTCTAGTTTTAGCTATAAACCCTTTGTGTTTACGACTACCTACTACGTAGTCTCAATATTTATTCCAATATTTTCAAGAGTAAGAAAATTTAAATAAATACATAGGTAGAGTCAACAAATAAAATAAAGCAATTACGCTTAGCTCTACTAAGCCCCTACATATTCAAACCGACGACGAATTCCAATCTGATTAAATTAACGTTTATATAAATTTAATATCTTCATATTGAAAAATAACGAATTTATGATAGGGGAAAAACACGCTGAAATATTTAGTGTTAATATACACGACGCACGCTATCGTAATAGTAGAATGCACGACACTATTTAAATGTACAATTTTGTTACCATCTGTCATTTAATTACTACATTCTAATAATAAATAATTTTCATTTTCATTTTTCATTAGTGTTACCTATCCCGCGAATTTGGCAAGTACCGACTAGGTGGTAGAACCAGTGTAGTTCGCCCGGAGAAGTACCTACCACCGACCGCCACACCTATTTCTAGCGTGAAGCAGTTTTTGTGTTTCGATGGAAGGGTGTGGTTGCCGGCACACTTTTATATGAAGCGATCATCTTAGTCCTCGGGAGTAGCGACGCATCTGTGATTGACTTCAGATAGAACCTTGTTCAGTTTGAAGTTGTTTACAGATATGCATAGGAAGCAGTGACCACTTACCATCAGGTGGACTGCATGCTCGTTTGTTACTTCAATCTTATAAAAAAACGGTGTTTATCGGTTATAAGCTTAGTGACGCATCAGGGTATTTCTAGTTTAAAGTTACAAAGTTTCTGGAAAGAAGAACGGGCACGTAAGTTTTGTTTTTTATTTCCATGGCAGCTAATGGTGTTGACAATTGGATTATCGCGGCAATCTGAGATGCTTTTTGTTCGTTTTTAACTTCAAATTACATAGGTATACCTACCTAACTTGTATGTATGGACATAATTGAAGTTACTTATAATTTTTGCAAACCGTAAGTTTTTACATTTTCACTTGAAAAGTATTTGACGGAAATTTTGCTTGGAAAGTGTTTTATGATGCTTGTGCCCGCCGATTTCTTTCTCCCTTCAAAACGAGTGTAGGTAAATGTAGGTACTTAACGTTCATTAAATAAAAATCAATACTTTTAATTTTATAAGTCTTCAAATACCTACGAGGACAAATAGACCGGTAAATTTCATTCAATTGTCAGTCTTCCAAAATTAGGTTTTATGCAAATATATAAAAATAATACCTAAGTACATAAGATTGTGGATGCCGTATGAAAGAGTAAACAACTTACTGTGAAGGCCTTATCACTATCGTATTTGGCCTGGATTCTAGCAAAGATACTTCTTAGTTAAGTAATCTACCTATGTGTATTCATTCCAATCCTATCCCGTGTCAAATATTAATTAATTAATTAATTAAATAAATACAGAAGACACACTCAAAAACCAGCAACAGCAACAATATAACGTTGTCTAAGGAAACACCTAATATACTCCTACCCTATATATTATACTTAGTGCTTGTAGTTTAAGAAAAAATGTTAAACGTTAAGGTAAACATTATATACATAATGTATAGACCACTACAAATTCAGATTTTCCCGACTACATAATAAATACAGCTGTTTTGTCAATTCAACAATTACCGTGTTCTGTTCTGATTTAATTTTTCTACTAAGAATTAAAATATGAATTTATAATTTGATTTAATTTTATTTTAAATTTAGCTTTCTTGATTTATAAAAATTAGTAGAAACCCCACCTAATAGGTGTGTTTTAACAGCAAAATTTAATAAATATGAGCTACATACAAATACTACACACAAACACTGATCTTTCACGGTTCCAATTGGCGCTGATAGAAAGGAACTTTGCACTTAAAGTACCTATAATTAAATATGTGACTAATGAAATTTTGCCCAAAAGTGTCATTTTTGCTCTCGGCAGACTATGGTCACAATGCCCGTAAATTGGGTAAATTATTAGTTGCATCTCCGTCATATTATTACATCTTTCAACACATAAAACAACAGCCCTGTCCCCTTGTTTTTTTTTTGTTTATGATGGGGAAACCTTCAAAAGGTACCCGACGGCGTGGGATAGACACTGGTTATGTGGGATTCTTACCGCACTACCGTAGCCCTATTCTGGTCCCGGAAGTACAGAGACAAACAGCCCTGTACCTACCGTTAATAAAAATCGACATAGATGTTAAAGTTCCGTTGTTAGTAAACGTCTTTAGTTAAAAAAAAAACAAAATATGTGTGCGTGTACTAGCGTACACTCGTAAGAAGTGAAACTTCTTTATGACGTTATTTTTCAAAAAATAATTTACTATATGCAACTTTACAGAAATTGGTTAAATAAAGTTAAATTAGATAAAGTTTAATAAAAGGCTTTTATTAAACTTTATCTAATAATCTAATCTATAATAATCTATCTAATATCACGCGTGGTAGGGATAAGAAAAAGATGGCGCGTAACGGAAAAAAAAGATGGCGCGTAACAGAAAAAGATGGCGCGTAACGAAAAAAAAAGATGGCGCGTAACAGAAAAAGGTGGCGCGTAACGAAAAAATGTTACACAAAATTTTTTTCCAACCCCGATAAAGAAGATTCACTTCAAAAATGTTGGCTCTTTAGCTAACTTGAGGATACAGTTTTGGTACGGCTACTTCCGAACTAGAACTTACGAGTAGTAACTCGTAAGTTCTACATCTTTTTTATAAACGAGAAGTAGAAAACGCACATGGACATCTACCTATAACCGTGTCAATACTCATTTTTTATATATGATTAAAGTAGCAATCTGAAGTCAATTACAGATGTGTTGTTACTTCCGAGGACTGAGATGGTCGTCTCATATAAAAGTGTGCCGGTAACCAAACCCTTCAATCGAAACGCAAGAAATGCTTCACGATAGAAATAGGTATGGTGGTGGTAGGTACCTCCCCGGTTGAACACACTGGTTCTACCACCTGGTACCATGATACCGGTCACAGGTGCCACTTCACAGGACTAACGCCACCATGTCTAACTAATCAGTCCACGTATCATACAGAATCTATCATAAAGAACAAATCCGCCGACTCACTGGCAAACCTGGGGTCGTTCGAGGCGGGATACCAGCTGGCGCCGCGCATGTCCCCGTAGTGGGGCAGGTCCGCGGGCGCGCAGCCGTAGCCCTGCACCGGGGCTCCGCCGTACAGCGGCACCGCGTACGGGTTGGCCGCCATGCCGCACGACGCGGCCGGCCCGAGCGGCGAGTTGATGCTGCTGCCGGAGGAGTTCGACCTGCGAGGAAAGCCAGGGTCAGTTCCAATGCTCATTCTTTATACACAAATAGTTTCAAAGTTCGTTATTTGCAAAAAGATTAATCGTTTTTTTTCCCTATTGAAGACAAACGCGCAAACAATACACTCGTGGTAAGTCGTCTTTAGTTTTAATGTTCATTATTCATGTAACTGATGGTAATTGGCCACTAACGCCCATGGACATCTGTAAGGAACCTCAAATAGAACAGGAGTTCTACTTTAATTCGATCACAGATGTGTTGTTATTTCCGAGGCTTAAGGTAGTCATCATTTATGAAAGTGAGCCAGCAACCACACCGTTCCAACGAAACGCTAAAACTGCTTCACGGTAGAAATGGGTGCAGAGTTGGTACTCTGTCCAACCTTACTGATTAATAAGTAAGTGGTAGTTAAGCTTATAAATAAAATTCAGCCTACATTTTAAGGTTCAGGATCTAATTAACGAAAGGCTAGCCTGATTTTTGATGCGCGTATTAGAAATTAATTAGCTTAAAATTAATGAGGAAATTAACACGCCTGAAACTCCTGTAATAAATACCCAACTGTGTATAGCGAACGAATCCGCATTCGGTATTACACTAGGTATGGTAATAACCACCATTACACACACGCTTTCTACACTCATAGCCCCACAGTAGGATTTTCTCCTGTGTCGTGGGTACCATGGACACACACAAGACGAACACACAAACACCCAGACCCAGAACAGGAATCTAAACTCATCATTCAGATACCTGTTTGGCCGGGAATCGAACCCGGGACCCATTGCGCGTCAGACCGGTATGGTAACCGCTGCGCCACGCGAGTCGTCGCGGGTGGTAATAGCCCTTTTCGTTCTGAAAAAGGTTCTGAAAAAGCAGCAAAGTAGAAATAGGTAGATGACAATAGGTAGCTACTTAAACAGTGATTTTTATTTTTGTGCAATTTTCATATTTTTTTTACTATTCTAAATTGTTTACACATTTAAAAATATACCGATTATTAGCAGTAGGTATAAACTTAATTCTAATCAGAATAAAACTTTACAACTAAATAACTGCCTTTTCAAAGAACGTCAAAAGCGCTGAACCCGTTTAAATTGAGTTTCCTGATAAATATATAAGTAAGTAGGTGACACGGAACATACTCGTAATTTGAAAAGTGGGTACGTTATTATTATAATGTAAATTATAATTGAAGCTTTGTGAAATTATGTTAGATCTATCCATCATTGATTATTCATCATTATTTTGAGATATACTGCTTAATCATATGAAAAGTGGAAACGAGCATGTAATCCACCTGATAGTAGTGGCCAATGCCGTCCATGAACATCTGCAATGACCCCCAGATAAAATTATCTCATCAGCAGCTAACCCCAGATGCGTTGCTACCCCTGAGAACTAAATTGGAACGACTCAGAAAAGTATGTCTGCCTTACAAACCCTTCAGACCACAGAAGCGCTTAGTTTCTTTTATCTGGCAGAAGTAGGCAGGTAGAGCGGTGTTTCAAATTGAACCACAAGAAGTTCTACCAACTTTAACGTGATGAAATTATTTGCCAGTAGTCATATTTTCGTACCAACGCCATACTTAATTTAAAAAAAAAAACAGTTTGATTTTTAGCTCTGTAAACAGCACTCATTCAAATAAAGCCACAGATTAAATCATTAATCTGTAGACACTTCCTGAACGAGTGTGACCCAAATCTGCCACACGCATCGTATCGTGGCGCCAACTCGTCACACGAACAATGGCGGGCTTATCTAACTAATCCCTATTTACACAATTTAATCTGCCTCTGCCCTAACGGCCCATCTCCATTCAGCGCGAAACGGTTCAAATACGATTTCCAGCCTTACGTATTTGATAGACTATGGTAAACAAGAGTAGCAAAAAGAGAGAACGATAAAGGCACAGAGTATAAATATCATCCAAGATGTGATACCTAGGCAATTGTAGCAACGTTTTCGTACAGATTTTGTAAGAAGTATACCTATATACTAAAGCAAAGTATTTAATATCATCTCAATGTGATATAAAATATCAGAATTTATTTAATTCGTGTTTTATATCAAAATGATATAAAGAATGTTGTCGTTGGTAAAGCTAATTTTAGAAATGACAAAACTCTAAGTGTAAGGCGTGTCTAAATTTATTGATTTTAAATTTTACTTGTAAAAAATAACCACAACCGGATACCCGTGCGTAACTAAAACTACTAAAACCAAAAATCATTTCTGGCAGATATGTGTTCTGTGGTAAACGCCCCAAGCAGCCATTACGATGTTTGACTTGACAAATTGAGTTTTGACAGGGCGGGAAAATTTAGCGCCGACTGTTTTAGGTTAGTACGTTTTAATTGGGGATAATTTCATTTGATCCGAGGCTGTTTTCTTTTCATTCGCGACGTTTTGTTTGTTTAATTGCCGAGCAAGTAATTTCATTAACGATGAGCTTTCGTTAAAGTAGTTCATGAAAGCTGTTACTTCAATGCAAAATGGATTAAGTACCTACCTACCAACCTACTTATAAATTCCCTTTGTACGTACTACATAATTCTTCACGTTTAGAGAAAGAGCAATTTATTAAGAATAAAATGTATCTCTTTAAATCTCGTAACTGCGTTTAATTTTTAATGACTACATTGAGAATTAGGTTGATTTAAATTACACTTAAAGTAAGACTTTTTAAAGCTTTTTGCGAAATAAGTGCTTATCATTTTTATTATAAGAGAGTGAACAAAAAATATGAAAAAATATATAGATAAAAAATAAAACCGCCTATTTATTTAACAGTGCCTTCTGGTATATGGCTTATAATTACCTACGATACTAAAACTATTAGATACATACAAATTTGAACTAATGCAATTACAGACGATTAGTACTACAAATTCTTTACCCCTAGTAAAAACGTTTTTTTTTTATCTGACTGAAGTAGCAAACTGCTCGAACTACACTGGTCTACCACTTTCATATGGAGATCTATCGATAGTCTGTCTGTATGCGGTTTACGGCCATATCTTGCTGTATACTTTGCAATCTGTCAGCAAAAACGTAAAGAATAATTATTTTAAGGAAACGTAGTAAACTCTTTCTAAGGCCACTATAATCAACACAGCCCACTGGACAATACTATCTTACCTACAATCTTAACAGTTGCGTTTCTACTGAGGGCTAAGTTGGAATGGAGAGCATTAAATAGGTGTCTTCCATACCATCACGGACGCAGCCAGGAAATAGGCGTGGTGTTATCTCCCTGGGCAAACCATTAGCTTTCTACCACTTTGAGAACATGAGAACTAATGCTAAGAGTACTAGAGCCAATTCAAACCAAATATTTTAATGTAATGGTTCATACTTTAATATTTTAACTTTTGAGTGGGGGAGGGGTTACGCAAATTAGTACCATACACAAAAATCCTAACAACAGCAGCAATACTGTTATTGACTGAAACTGTGCCATGGATACCACCCGAGTCGAACCACAAAGTTCTAAAAACTCAAAAATGAAATGGTAACATACATTATGATCAAGAATCATGGTTACAGATGATTAAACGTTCGTGAACCGTTCTCGTAAGCTCATTCAGCATCATTAAACTATAAAGCTGAACTCACCAATGCACAAATACGTAAATGGCCATTTGCAAATGGGTGTGCAAACTTCTGGCTGAATTTGCCAAGTCGGTTTTTAGCGCACATCAAAACAGTTACGAACATACGAACATACTATATCAAACATTTGCATGCATTTCTACACACTGTGTTCGTTGCGCTCTCTATAATAAAAATTATATCCATGTTATCTCTTCATATATAAATGTTTAGATATTATTTGAAGTAATTTTAGCTTATTAAAAGGTCAGTAGTATGTAAGTATATGTACGTGCATATCCACTTTTACCAATATTTTTGCCTTAAAACAACAAAACAGCCCTTCAATATTTAGGTATATTTGTAATACCTATGTCAAAGGTCAGAAAATATATTCTAAGGTAGAGTAATAAGATACCCATTGAGATTACTTGTAAGAGGCGTTTAAGCTTTTTACATTTTATGTTACATTACTTTAACCTTTGATCAAAGGTATGCTTTAATTACATTATTAAACTAATTTAATTAAATTAACTAACGAAAATCAAGAAATAATAGCAGCTCAACACCTCGCTTCGCTGAGCCAGCGGACGTGTCAAGAGCGAGCCTTCAACAATGTTATATCTATCTATACAAGGTACGTAAAGGTCAAAGCTAAGCTAGTTCGAATTTTATGAATATTAAGAAATTAATTACCACAACAGAAGGTGGTTGAACTAGTAGTAATTAATTACTACTAAACTAGTAATTCAACCGGGGAGGTACCACCGCCACAACTATTTCTAGTGCGAAGCAGTTTCTATGTGAAGTTGCTTACCGATGGCCATTAGCGGCAGTGGCCACTTACCATCAGGTGGACTTCACTGTGATAAAAAGAAGTTACTCGCTGAACGCTGCGGCATAGAAATCGATTTTGAGTTATCGTCACAACTCCAAGCGTAAAGATAAGACCAAAATTGCAGGGATAAAAATGCCGAAATAACTTTGTGATAGTGTAAAAACAGTTTGAAACAAGCTGTCTTGCTATCACACTGTAACACAATGGCAATTACGAACTACGGATCGAACATATGCGCTGACGGTGCTGTTATAAACAATAAGCTAAAAATGACAACCGCTTTTCTCTGCAAGTTTAGCGTAGCGCATCGACGGCCACGCTACAGTCCCTACGTCCGATAAATTATTATGACTTACATACAAGTAGGCACACTCGAAGGTCATACATCAAAATTTGCTGTATCGCGAATGCCGTGGTTTTTTTTCTTTTTAATGAAAGTAGCAAACGAGCATGTCGTCCATCTAATGTTAATTCGTACCTAGCGCCCATGAACTTCTATAAGCAATTTCACATCACGACTAAGATGGTTATCTCATATAGACATAAATAGAGGTAAACACGCGAAACTAACACAAATACAGTATAGAAATCGAAATTTATCTTGTACACGTTTAAAAATGGAACTCCGAACCGTTTGCATATTATCGATTGGCCGCTACGCTAAACGGGTCCTCAATTTTTTTTTACTGTCAAATCTCAGTTGAATTTCCCAATTCGCATACATATGAATTACCAAAATACACAAGGTACAAGTGTTCAAAACGACGAACGATTTTTTTTTAAAAAAGGACTGAATAATAATGCAAATAGGTAATAAAATGAATGAGCGATTAATGAGTTTGACATTGCATTGTATATTGGCTGCAGTGCCTATATATTCACGTTACTGTTACAAGTAAGTAGTTCATCAATTCAAATGAATAATCGATGAATACTAAGGCATATACCAAGCAATGTCAGATTCAAAGCCTCTGCAGCTTAACTAACAGAAATGGTGTTGGAAACATGTATTAAATTAAGCTTCTAGTGGATTTTACATGTATGTATTTAATAGGTAGGTGGTTCACAATTTATTGCACTTACAACAATGGGTATTAACAAAAATATTTATTTTTTAATGTCATCATTCGATGTTGGGGGTACAACCCATTATTGTCCCACTGCTGGGCACGGTCTTCTCTCATAATGAGAGAGATTTACTTTTGCTTTTTGCGATGTTGACTCTTGCCTTTTTGCCTTATATTGTATTTTAAAGTTTAATATTGACTATAGCGGATTTGGGACGCACAAGCACTAATGTAAAGAAATGTAGAGCGCTGATAAGAAACTAATTAAAATCATACAATCCAATAATATAAAAAAGCATATATGCACAAGCAAAAATATAGGTAGCTTGAATTTAATGAAAAAGGGAATTTAAAAAAAATGCCTTATTATTACCAAAATTATTACCTTTTAAAATTGACTTTTAAAAAATAGTGCACAATACTACTACGTTGAGATCATTCTATTGATTTCCCAAATCGAACAATGCATCTAAAAATCTAGCTGAATAACATGTCTGGCTGAGTAAGCGATTGTATCAAAAGCGGAAATATTCTTTGTGCCTTCCTAAGTACCTATCCTCTATTCTCTATGCAAAAATCCATATTTAATATGGCAAATATGAGAATATGTGAACTTTGATAATATCTTGTATCAAGTCAAGTTCAATTGAAATAGTGTTCTATCGATTTTTCATCGCGAATGGAGTATTTCGACGTTGTGAATAAAACAGACTTGTGAATATCTACATCTGATTTGTTTTATAAAATTGAAGTATCAACGAACATGCAATCCACCTAATGATAAGCGAGCAATGCCGCCTATGGATGTATAATAATTATTACATATTATTATATTAATTAACCAAATAATATGGGGAAATTATACTAAAAACGTAATACATGCAAAAATATGTTTATGGCAATGCTAAAATATAAATATATATTAGACGACCAGCGTGGTAGAGCGATTAACATACCGGTCTGACGCGCAATGGGTCCAAGGTTCGATTCCCGGCCAGACTGCTATCTGAATGATGAGTTTAGATTCATGTTCTGGGTCTGGGTGTTTGTGTATTCGTCTTGTGTGTATCCATGGTACTCACGGCACGGCAGGAGAAAATCCTAGTGTGGGGCTATGAGTGTAGAAAGCGTGTGAGTGTTTAAAAAAATATGTCCAGCATATTAAAATAATTTAATGTAAAATACACCTTAAATTTATGTATTTCATATGAATTCTACTTTACCAAATTAAAAATAATGTAACTATTTCTGTGTGGCTTTGTGCATTATTAGGTATATAATATGTACGATTGGCATTGTAACACAAATTACAATCAAAATAAAAGAAAAATCGATCTTATCTATTAAATTTTGTTCGCATGGTTGATCCTAGCTCGTAAAATAGCTGCTTCAAGGGTATTCTACTTTAAAGCCGACAGGCAGCACTGATGTCGAGTTTATTTTTTCTCTCCGAGTCCCTCTATTTATCATATTTATAAAGAAATATTCGTTTGAATATAATCATCAGTAACATATTTATACTAGGTCCTTGTAACTACACATCTTACGCAAACACATTTTATCTATCAAAATAATAAAAAACACTCCCGTCCGCGTTTGCAGAAACGCAAAGATTTCGTGACTAAATTGTTTTTTGTCTTCACACGAAATTTGTTTGCTCTCATGTAAATTCAATTTGTTTAAATAGAAGGCAAAATACATAGGTGTGACTCCGTCACCACTTGTGCCGAGCAAACACTACCGTTCGCTTAGTGTTATGTAAAATACATCTGTAAATAATAATAAATTCTATGACACACATGCAAATGTTAACGCACACAAGTGGAGAGTGCTCGTAACTATGTTATTTTTATTTTAAAAATGTCATTTTCTCACTTTGTGTTGTACGATAAGTGTAGGTAGGTTCGTTAAGAAAATATTTACCTAGTGTTATTCAGAATTGGTTCTCTGAACTTTCTACATACATGTCATATAGAATTCTCAGAGTTGCAAGAGACACAAAGACCCGAAGGTAAATGCACTGTTCCACAGAACCCAATCATATTCTCAACTGCCTAACTTAAGACCAGGGATGTTGCGGATGCCTATTTTTTCACATCCGCGGATGTGAATGCGGATGCGGATTTTTGAGGGCTCTCATCCGCGAATGCGGATGCGGATGCAGATGTCTAAATCTATGCGGAAGCTCCGCATTTGCGGATGCGGATGCGAATATTCGCAACATCCCTGCTTAAGACGCGATAATATTCATAGGATATAAAAAGCGACTACAGTAGTGCAACTTTTCTTGTCATCTTTTAAACGAATTAATTCACAATTATTTTTTTTCTTCTGTGGGGCAGTTACGCCAAGTTGATGTAGCATTAGGTACAACAGATGAGGACTAAGAAGATCCTACACTAAAATATTAAAAGGCACTCCCCAATTCAAATCCATTTTTTTACTTTATATTATTTTGATGTTACGTGCCATTGACATCCATTAAATCAAATTGAATGTCAATATAATTGCATATTTCTATTAATAAGTACATAAAAATAATTAATTAAAGTTTATCGGGCCTGTACGCAAACATTTGCAAAAAAACATGAAGGACTTGGAAGAAATCTCAAGCGTTTTTCCTAATTTTTTAAAATTTTGTCGGTCTGGTTGTTTATTGTTTGAAATCGCATCGAATTACAATGACTATATTAATTATTTAGGTTCAAAAAAATTTTCAAAATCCATCTTAAGTTAACATTCAATCCTATTATTATTTCAATCCATCCTTTCTATCAAACGTTTTTTCTGTCTTATAGTAATGTTACATTGTACATAAAAACGACGACATTAACTATGTTTATGCTAAATTTCAAAAAATCTGACCAGTACTTTGCGTGAAAGAGTAACACATTTAAATATTTTAAGGGGGCTTGGCTCTATTATTTTAAAAATGATGGATATTGAGAGATAGACATAAGAACTTTAGTTTTGGAAAAGAGCTATTGCACCCTTAGCCTTCCCCCTAGACACCGCCAGTAGAGAGGCTTGTGTAGAGTTATTATAAGCATTATAACGACTCTATTGTAACCTTATTTTCGTAGTTGGACCGATCTTATTAATAATTTATTTTAGTACCGTTTTACTTTTAAATTAAACTTCAACCTGTTGTAAAAATAACGTCACCAAAACATACGATGCCTAATATAGATATAAAATATAAATAGACGTACAGATAGATGAGCAAGTGTTTGCGTCATTCCGCACAAACACGGCATGTAAATATTACCAGGATTTGTTTGTTTACGTACATGTGCCAATAACCATTAACAGGCATCTGTACGTAGGACATCACATAGTGTATAGTAAACCTACTTTTTAACGAAATTCTACATGTAATTTGGTCTATATCTACTCGTATCTAGTGTCAGGTCTTGCGTTTCGGTGTAAGGGCTTTACCGTCTCACTTCCATGTTAGCCCTTGGAAAAGTAGCCCTCGAATTAAATTCAGATAGAACATGTGTTCTATATGAAGTTGCATACAGATGTCCATGGCTACCAGCCTCCATTTACCATGAGGGTGGCTGTGTGATCATTTGTTATTTAATTATTATTAATGAAGTAGCTTAGCCACCCATGCGGTCACTCGCAATAGGTATTTGGAAAAAGTTAGAAATTATTTTGAAGTTCGTTAGTGTCGAAATGGATTCGGGACAAAAATACTTTAAAAGTATCGCTATAAAGAGCTTCCCCGTTGAAATAGGTCAGCCATTTTCAAGATTACTTTGTAGAGACAGAAATAAATTGAAAAAACAAACTTTGTTTACGTATTGTACAAAAAGCGAATGGGCCTAGAAAATGTTTACTTGCAGGCAAGTATCACCACAGATTTTAAGACAGTTGTCTGTCTGTCTATACCTTATAAACATTAAAAGGTATTTCCAGATTTTACTTTAGATAAAACTGATTCGTAGTAGGTTTACGATAAACCTACAAGAGGAATACAGAAATTATCATATAAAAAATATTTTGATTCCTTTCAGTTTTTACAAACACAAAATTTTAGACCTATACAAACAAAATTTTAGACCTATACAAAACAACTGGTACCCAAATGATTAAAATGATGTTTTATCTACGAAGCTTTCCGATAGTAATTCTGTTACTCCTAAGTGGGAGATAAATGCATTTAATTAATAGGTAATATTTTTGTGTGTCTGTAGTAAAAAAATAAAGTAGGTACCTATAGTCAAATAATTTTATCTAGAAGTATCTGATATTGAACCTATTTATTTAACATAACTTAACAACGGAAAACTTGGCTATCTCGAATCACTACATAGTACGAGTATAAAAAAAAGTCGCTTCGCGCTGTCTGTCCCTATGTATGCTTGGATCTTTAAAACTACGCTGCGGATTTGAATGCAGTTTTTTTAGTAGATAGAGTAATTCAAGAGAAAGGTTTTTATGTATAATAATGCTTTTACGTAGAGGAACACCGATAATTTTAGGTTTTTGACTTTTACGCGGAAAGAATTTCGCCGGGTCAACTAGTTAAAAAAAAAATAGGTTTTATATATAACATATTTTACATTAATACAGAATTGTTACAAAAATTAAACAAAACGGTTTTATTTTATAAATCAGTAGTTGTGATTTTTTGAATTATTTAAATCCTTCCTTGGTGTAAAATTAAATTACCTAAGTATTTAAGATACAATAGGATTGCCTTCCGGCGTCAATATGTGATACCTAATATTTGTTGATGATCGACACAATAAGTGTTGAAGCACATAATGTTAATCAATTAAATTCTGATTACTGATTACTACTAAGTAGATAGGTCGTGTCGTCAACCCATTATTGTCCCATTGTTGGGCACGGGTCTTCTCTCAGAATGAGAGAGTTTAGGCTATAGTCCACCGCGCTGGCCAAGTGCGAATTGGTGGACTTCACACACCTCCGAGAACTTTTTTTTTTATAAAGAACTCTCGGGTGTGTAGGTTTCCTCACGATGTTTTCCTTCACCGAAAAGCAGTGATAATTAATGTATAATACGGACATAAATCAGTGGTGCGTGCCTGGGTTTGAACCTCGGACCTCCCGATTGAGAGGGCAAGTTTCAACCATTAGGCTATCACTGCTCTTGTAGTAGTAGATAGGTACTGAGTATTTAATAATGTGGGATGTTCCTTTAATTCCTAATATAAGTACTAGAAGCTCCCAGTGAGATATTAGACGGGCTTCTAAAAGCATAAATAAAAAATGGATTAGTCATGAAGATTTAAATCTCAGGACAGAATCCAATCGCCGTTCTACGACGCTGTAATTAATCCGATAATTTAATGAATTATCGCATAGAGAATGGATAAAAACAATGCTAATGTAACGTGAAAACTGTTATTCAATTCCTATAAATTTCTTATAATTTCTATAAATGAATAAAATAAATAAGTATATTAGTAGCTACCGAACCTATACAAATAGGTACACATATACAATATAATATGTAGATATATAGAATAACACAATAATAAAGTAGCAAAAATTGTAGTTCTCCATGTCTATAGTCTCTCACATAGAAAGGTAGCACATAAAATGTTTGAAGGGTTTTTGTAATAAAATAAATAACTTGGATTTCTGTTGCACAGAAAAAAATATCAGTAACTATAATAAAAAAAAAATTAATAAATTAAATAATGCTTTATTTTATACCGGCGGTTCTCAATCTCGAATTAGGGGGTCTAGGATTAGGTACATTTTAATCAACTCAAAGCATATCATAACTTAGTGCTCCTTTTTTAACCTTTTTGCGCTACTAATGTATTAGTAACAAGTGGAAACTTCACTGATCTATGTATTTCTTTAATGTACTATACTATATTGTGAATTATGTAAGCGTTTGTTTCTTAAATAAATAAATAAATAAATCAAAGTGTGTTTTTTATTTAATTTAAGTGTGTTTAATTACAAAGAATTTTAAGTTTATTATTTTACTTTTAATATTTTATTTATTAGAATGTTTACTATAATTATATATTTTTTTAATTATAGGTGCATAAGTTCTACATTAATATTCTAATAAACATAAATTTTACTTTAATTTTTAAAATACCTATAAACTATATACTAAAACTTTAAATAGTATGTATATCTTTTAAAAATACATGAAGGAAACTTGCGATACATTTATGAGAATACGAAGGGGTGGAAAATTTGACATAAATAAAGCTAATGTAGAGAATGAATGCGGATAATATTTATATAATCATAAGTGTAGGAAATATATTCAAGTGAAAAAGGTTGATTATTTTCGTTACGTACTGACAATGTAAAATATGTAAAGTCAGATGTCTATGTAAAAACACGTTATTGCTCTGAAATACAATTTAGTAAATTAAACCTAATTTTCTTTCAGTTAATGGATGCTTTCAAATAACTAAAAATCGATGCCCCAACATGTAAAAGTTTTGTAGTAGATAAAAACTTTTTGGAATATTTTTAGTTATTTAAAATAAAATATGTTGAAATTAATCACCAATCATATTACACTTCGGTGAGTATCCGGTTTAATTTTTATGTTATTTTAATATCGACTTTAACGAATTTGACCTCTACGACGGGCCTCTACTATACGTTATTAGACAACTATGATACTATTGAAAATTGCATGTACCTGTACATTATTAAAAAAAAAGATAAATGTAGTAAAAATAAAATTTAAGGTATTGCAAATATATTACTTATATAAAAGAAAAGAAAACAAATTTACTTACCAGTAATTGCAAAGACTACTTATGGGATAACTGTCCATAAAATGAGTATTTGAATCCACTATCATCACTTAGGCCTATATGTAAACACCACTATTAATATTTATTAAACTTAAAATGCATATAAAATGTCGTGAAAAAATATAAGTTATTTAATACGTATACATGTAATTGACTTTTATAGCCCAGCCAAATCCACGCGGTGTTTTTGATTAATTACTGATTTATCATTGTTCTCGGTTTATAATTTGTAGATATTGTTTATTGTTTTAATTAAAAAATAAATAAAATTTGAAGTCTAAGTTGAGTTAATAGTTAATTAGTGAATGGTATCAGTCTGAGAATTCATACGTACATATGCACATATTCTTCGAGTGGCATTTCGGTGTCGCGGAGCAATACACCCCGCAGGGGATCACTGTGAGTCCATTTTATTTCAACTACTTCGTCTTTGGGGTTAATCATTTGAAGTTCGGTTTAAGTATACTTTAATGTGACAATTTGCAAAGGGCAAAACGTAACGCGACGTAGTACTTATTGTAAGTCCGAGTCCATCCGTAGGTACTCAACGGGTACCCTAAGCACATCGTTGACCTCACATTCACATCGCATCATCACTTGACCGCCGATCACAACATACCTGCACAAACAAACGTCACCGAACTATATCCTTCGACTACGAGCGCCGCTCGAGCACTCTCGAGACCTTCGGCCCACTCGAAAAATCAGCGGGCGGAGGGTCCCCCCTCCCGATCGATCCACGCACCTGTACGGCGAAGGCGGGTTGTTCGCCAGCTCCAACTTGCGGTATTCCTCGATGGGCGACAGGATGTCGGTGACGGAGAAGGGCGTGGAGTGCTGGAGCTGCAGCTGGGAGAGGTTCTGCTGCAGCAGGGCCGACTTGGGCGACAGGCTCATCGCCAGCTCGGCAGCGCTCAGCTCCGGCAGCGCCTCCGCCGGACACGGCGAGTAGCCGCCGCCCTCCGCGGACATCCGACCGGTCGACACTCGACGCCACTCGACGGCTCAGCCTCTAGTGGCTCTCGGGGCGAGAGTGGCGCCCGGAGCCCCCGGCGCCCGGCGCGGGCTCGCCGCGCGCCCCGCCCCCGGCGCGCGCTGCACACCTATGGCGGCGACGCTCTGCTCCCATTGGTGAACGGCGAAACGTGGGGGTGTCGGTCGGGGGCCCCCGACGGCCCCCGGCGGCCGCAGTCCGTTGGCTCGGCTCGGCGGCTCGCTCCGCCGCCGCAGTGTGCCTCGCGCCTGGAGGGGGGCAGTCGCGCAGTGTAGTGAACGTTTTTGTAGCTAATTACTGACTTGCGTTTGCAAAATTTATACCTTGTGGACACTGATTGAACTTTTGTTTCGTTCGACGTTGCGAGTTCGATATCGGACGCGAGTCTGCAACAAGTTGTCATGTTAACTAACCTTTTGCCACTAATGTAACGTGTTATAAAATAGATACAAGTCTATTAATTGTAAATTAATGTGTTTCGAAGACTTTGTTATAATTATATTAATACATCAAGGAACAATGAAATATTGTATCAGTGAGATCTTTTATGTAAAATAAAAAACTAAACGTAGCTTAAAAAAACTTGTATTCTTACCGTATTAAAAATTAATACTAGATATGCAAACTAAATTTTGAGTCTTTTATGAATAAATTAAATAGACGCCTAATTAAAATCCGCAATTTACAACTCTACTTAGCAAAAATTAAAAAGATTGAGAATCGCTGACTTTATAAAATTATTTCTTATAATTTAGAACATTTACTTGTTAAGAATAGTTCATAATAAGAATATCAAAAGTATCACCAAAAAAATATTTTAATGTAAAGTTGAGAACATTGGAACATAGTACCAACGTATCAACTTGTGTTTATCCCTATGAGGTTATTATCAATGTCTTAAATTAAAGGGATAGCCTTTAATTTTGTAACATATTTATCTAGTCATGAAATAAAACCTATCGCCTACAAAGTATATTTAGCTTTACACACCAAGATTGGTTATTGCTTGAAACAAACATTATTGCTTGAAAAGTTGCACGCCATGAAAGTATATGGCTAATTGTGTAGAACTATATATATTGACCTGAGACCATGTTACACCACAATTATTGCAAATAAATATATTCTATTCTATTCTTTAGAAAATAATTACGAACGAATGTGTAATAGTAGAGTCACTTTCGACTCTTGGTATTTAAAGTAGATACTATAACTAATTTCATTCCGTGCTATTTCTTTAGATCATAATTTCATAAATTTTATCTTATTATATATGCAAGTTTTCTATTATTTTAAGGAGAGCTGCATTAAATGTTGATGAAGATTATATTTTTATGTGGAATAGTAAATATTTATTATTATTACCATTGTGATCATAATAGTGTTGAAATAGGATGATGTAGAATGCTATGCTTAGGTATATAGGTGGTGCTAACCCATTATAATCCCACTGCTGGGCACGGGTCTTTTCTCAGAATGAGAGAAGACCTGTGCCCAGCACACACACACAGTTTAAGGCCATAGTCCATCGTGCTAGCCAACTGCGAATTGGTGGACTTCGCACACCTCCGAGAACTTTTTTTATGAGAACTCTCGGGTGTGTAGGTTTCCGCACGATGTTTTCCTTCACCGAAAAGCAGTGATAATTAATTTATAATAGGTACGCACATAGTTTTTAAAAATCAGTGGTGAGTGCCTGGGTTGAACCTCGCACCTCCCGATCGAGAGAGCAAGTTTCAACCATTAGGATATCACTACTCTGTATAGGTAGAATACTGTTAATAATTTAATTATGTAGGTCTTTGGTAGCATATTCATCAGGCTTCCCCCAATTGTTTGTAGAGTCTTGTATTTAGGAATGCTTTATAAACAGGTTTTACCCACTGCTAGGGATGAGATACCGAGTTTGTATTTTTTCTTTTAGTTACAATGTGTTATTGGGTAGGTTATTATATATACTAATCTAAAAGGACACATACCTACCTATGTGGATAATGATTATTATTGTCACAAAATATTCAAAAAATAAGAAGACATGTACCTAATCTTAAGTCATTCTATCATGTGGATTTAAGCGAAGCACTTAGCACTTGTGTTTCTTGTGCTGCGTTGCTGATGAATATTAGCTACTACTACTAGTACCCACATATTTTTCCTTAGACGTCGATGTTACGAATAATGAATGGATAATAATGAATGTGAAGGTGATAAAACCAGTGTTGTTCTACCGGGGAAGTACCACCGCCACAGTTTTATATGAGGCGACCATCTTAGTCCTCAGGATCAACAACACATATGTGATTGACTTCAAATAGAACCCATATTCTATATAAAGTTGTTTACAGATTTCCATGGGCGGCAGTGACCACTTACCATCAAGTGGACAGTACCATCAAGTGGCTTGTTTGCTACTTCAATTAGAAAAAAAGGATTACCTATATTGAAAGGACAAGCATAAGTAAATTTTTACTTTATATATATTACAGTATAATAAAAGTAGTAAACAGATATGCTGTGCACTTGATGGTAAGTGGCCACTACCACCAATACACCCATATACAACACAGGTACAGTTACAGTTACAGGTAACCAAAACTATACCTACACGATAAAACTGAGTCCAAACTGTTCGGCCTTTTTTAAGGCAACGGAGATGGACTTCCGAAGACTAATGTGGAAGTCCTAAAAATGTGTTAATTTTTTTCGTTAAACTCAGTGGTGAAATTAAAAAAGAGTCATTTATCAATTTTTAATTAATTATAGCCTGGCAAAGATTTTATCGGGCAACTCAAGATTTTTTATCATTTTTAATAAACTAAATTACTTACTGAATAATTTTTACGTATTCATTAATCAGATCTGTGAAGGTCTATCTATATTTGGATCTTAGACCATTATTTAATACTTAGGTGTTGGTTAATTAGTATCTACCTATAACCATAGCCGCTGAAAGCCTTTCATTTTTTTTGTAAAAACATACTTTCGAAGATGATATTGTTTATATTTTAACTATGGCTTCCAAACTCCGTTACGAAGGCTTGGCAACCTAGGAGGTCGCGACCCACGCTTTGGAAAACACTGCATACACCGTACATGATATATTAAGAAGGGTGATACCAAATGTTCCCACAACGCGAGGGTACGACTACCATACTTATTTATTTAAGTATAGTAGACTTCTAAAGTTAGTCACTTATGTTTTCTAGTATGTACCTACATATACTAGACATATGTCGGTGTAGATTAATAAAAGTTGAATCAAACATGCGTATATTAGGAACATACCTACGCCATGTAGGTATGGGTATCTACTTAGGTTTTAACATATTTTTTACTTTTCAAGAGTGTTGTCATTACTACATCAAGCAATTAAGGCAAAGACATTAGAACTACCTAACTAGAGTCGTATCATATCAGCTCTGACATAATATACAGGATATAGTATCGCTTCACAACACTGCAATAATAATTAAAATATTACAAGGTATAGGCGATATTAGTGTAATACCAACCCCACTGCTTATGGGTGGTGCGGTCTACTTCGGTTATCGTCCGTTTCTGAATGTTATTTTTCTCTTTGGTCCGAGCTATGAGCTATTTTGAGCTGTGTGGTAGAGTGTGTTTAGGCACTCTAACCCAGGGTTTCGCAAATGGGGTTCGCGAACCCCTAGGGGTTTGCTATTCGATGACAGGAGGTTCGCAAAAAGATTTACGAATTGAAAATACAAAATGATTCCAAAAATTGAATCCATTTGTGACAACAAACAAGCACACCCATCACACATTAACAGTAGTAAAAATATATTTCTTTTGGCACTTTATTACTACTATTTATTGAAAAAAAAACATTATCATCTTCATCAGTCAATTTTCTTTGGGAGGGGGCGGGACTTATTTAGGTTATTAAGTTAAGGGGGTTCATTGTCACTTGGAAACATTAACAAGAGTACGTGGAGGCGAAAGTTTGAGAAACCCTGCTCTAATCCAAGGGCCGTTGCAAACGTCAATCACTCTGAACTGCAAGCGGCAGCATTGTGTTTTAAAACCGTATGTAAGAACTAATACTATTGTTTTGCTGCTTTATGCTATTCATAAATAACTGCACAATTTCAAATTCATCATATTTAAGTTCAAATACAGTTTTATTTAAATTGGTGCTTTAACTGCACTGTGGTTAGTGGCCTTTCATTATATTAACTAAATTTGGTATAAAATATAAATAAAAAGCATTGTTTAATAACTTTGCTCTCCTGTTAAATTATTGTTATGATCAGTTTTATTATTAAATCTAAGCAGCCTCTACACCTATATCTATGTCTGACCTACCTATATTTTGTTGCAAATTGTATCTAGTGTAATTTGCCAAGATTCGCTGAACGCTGATGATGGCAGCATCAAACGAATGTTTTGTATGTCTTACAATGTGAGGATAAATATTAAACTGTTTAAATTAGATAATTATAATTTAATTAGTGTTAAAGATTGTAATAAAATGTTTTTTTTTGAATATTTTCTTGTTATTTATTTAGTGATCTCAGATAAAGCAAGGGAATCGGCGCTGCAAGTAGCGCCTACGATTAGAATAAGTTTTAATGATGGCCTAGGTACCTAATAGGTTATCTATAGTATTAAAAATGCCTACATAACTTACCTACCTAGGTCATTTTTTAATTAAATGTAAGTAGACAAAAAACTGCTGTTCACTTTATTAAAAGAATTCACTAAAATAGGGAGTTAATAACCTTATAGAGACTTCTAGAGATATCGACCATAGATTAGACCAGATGTAGAGATAGACCCCTGTTTCGCTACCTCTATATCTCCTCTATAAACTAAATTATAACACCAGATCGAGATCTGTAACAAACTCCACATAGAACAATGGTTGTACTTAGTCAATCACAGACATGTCGCGCCTCCGTAGAACTGCCTAAGGGAATACCCTCGCATTAAAATTTATCGGCATTTAATGCCCGACAAAACAAGTAAAGTGCTTTATGATAGAAATAGAGGAGGTAGCTCCGCACTCGAATCATATTTTACATATCTTTTTCATCATTTATCACGCTCTTCCAACCAGAAAGGATAGGCGGTGAACCAGTAGGTATAGTTTTACCGGGGAAGTAGCACCGCCATACCTATTTCTAGTGTGAAGCAGTTTTTGCGTTTCGTTGGGAGGGTGTGGTTGCCGGCACACTTTTATATGAGGCGACCATCTTAGTCCTCGGAAGTAGCAACGCATCTGTGATTGACTTCAGATAGAAACCCATGTTCTATATGAAGTTGCTTACAGATGTCCATGGCGGCAGTGACCACTTAACAGCAGGTGGACTGCATGCTCATTTGCTACTTCAATCGTATAGAAGATAAAATATATATATTATATAACATCATTGTAATGTAACAGAAATTGGCAAGCCATCGCCGCTGCAGACTATCACCGTGAAGAACATATGATACAAATCGCCAAAGGCACAAAAACTTTGGCATCAAGTATTTTTCGCTTGCCGTTGCAATCATAACCGCTCCGTCTAGTCTTTACGACGGTATGTGACCACACATACCGCCGTCCTTCCCGGGATTGCCTGACCGAACGGTTCGAGCTCCCACTCTAGCCGCCGCAACCTCGGAAGCCCCTTTTAGCCGCCTCTTACGACAGGCAGGGGATGCCGTCATAAGAGACATCAACGGTAACTAGCTAAACTAGTTAAACCTAGATCGGTGGTCGGTACATAGATAATGCTCAGCTAACGCATTTGTGGCTAAGCTCAGGTAGGACTGTGATCTTCGTCCCTGTAGTTTCGGGATCAGAATATCCTCTGCCTGTCGTAAGTGGCGACTAAAAGGAACTTCTGAGGGTTAAGGGTGGTAATAGTAGGAGTTTGAACAGTAAGACGGCGGTGGCGGTCAATTGGAGTTCCCGGAGTCCTCTTCGCAGCGTCGAAGTCGGCCACCGGGGGGGTTTTAGTGCGGTAAGAATCCCACATAACCCGCGGCGCTCCCACGACGTCGGGTACTTTTTGAAACTTTCCCCCTCGAAAACAAAAAAAAAAAGGACGGCGGCATGTGTGGCCGCATGCCATCGTAAACACCAGAAAGCGCAGTGAGTACAAATGCTCACTGAGAATAGCCCGAATGGGCGTCGCGCATGGAGGACTCCAATTGCGTTCCATTGAAGATACCTGAGTCCTCCACGCAGCGCTGACGATAGTCACCGGGAATTTTAATGAGGTAAAAATTCCACATAACCCGGCATTGGGCCCACGGCGTCGGGTACCTATTGAAGGTTTGCTCCTCGATAACAAAAAACTGCAACTGTTTTGTTATCGAGGAGCAAGCGTTAGCGTTAGCTTTATTTACCTAATAAACAGATTTAAAAATCGATTCCACGAGGAATACTGCATAGTTGACTGTGTCTGTTGATTTCGAGTCCGTTAACATTGTGAACAGTTAACTTAAAAGTTAATCCGTAGGCAAAATGTTAACTTCGTTAAAGTAACGATTGATGATATAACGAGTTTATGCCCAGGTATGGTTGCTACCCTAGATAAGTCCATCCATCCAGCAGCGCTTTGAGGTCCACTGCTGGACATAGGCTTCCATTAAATGACGCCACTCCAACCTGTCGTATGCCCTCTGAATGCAACGGTTTCGCGCTGTTTTCTTCAGGTCAACGGTTCACCTGGTGGGGAGGTGACCTGTGCTCCCTTTGCCTCAACTTGTTCGCCACTGGAAGACCTTTCTTCCCCATCGGGTATCAGTCCACGAGCGATGTGGCCGGAACATTGCCACAACAAAATAAAAACCCTCTCCATAGCACGCTGAGCGACCCTGAACCTTCGAATGACGCCTACTTATAATAAAAGAGCACGTTTCGGCGCCATAGGTCATCACTAGCAACACACATTACTCGCATAATTTCGACTTGAACCACTAAGGAATTGTAGAAGAAAAACAAACTGCGTAATTTCCCAAACAAGGCCAGCCGAGTTGGATTCTTCGAGTGACCTGCGTCTCAAAGTTGGAGTTAGGTTCGAAGCCCACGACATCGCATATCAATTTAACATCATGCTCTTTAGATGCACTTTACAGTATCAACAAAAATTAGCAGACAGCGCGCGGTAAACGAGCTTGCCGCAACCTTACCACTCTATTGATGTTTTGCGTAGGTATCTGTGATATACGTTTTTATGGAACGGCACCTAAAATTCATTGTAATATTTACATACAAATATGATTAAATAAAAGTAAGATAAACGCATAATACTAAACACATCTTAATAACTACTTAAGTTTAATTACTATTAGACAAAATAAGTTCTACATACCTTCCTATTGTTGCATAAATATGTCAAAATACGTATCACACACGCACACGCGCCGTTCTTTTCGTCGGAGGTGACAACGACGACTGCCCCGGACTTAGGCGGGACCGGGGATAAGGCCAATGCGCCGCAAGGCTACGTTGAGGGTAGTTATTATAAACAGTGTTTTAACAGTGGTGCTCGCTTTAAGCTTGTACTCGCTTTCGGCCCGGGTCCCCTAGGTACCAAGTAGGTAAATATTACGTCGTCAATGCGAGACACCTAGTCACAATAAATCCAAACCCTGGCACCATACAGTGAAATCCTGCTATCAAATGTACAAAATCTCTTAAAATCTAAGAACGATAAGAAAATCGGTATTGAAACTGCCATTATCGACCATTCAAGAACACATTCAGTATCTAATAGGAGATCCCGCATATATTAATGTAGGTTTATACCAGTCTCGACATCACACTAACTACTGGTGTGTTAAACAAATCTATTGAAATGAGGAAGTAGGTACATAATTATTACCTATGTAGTAGTGATGTAACGAATATTCGCATTCGCAAATATTCGCATGCTTTTAGAAATTCACATTTGCATTCGCAAGAATTTATGCAAATATTTTGTGAATATTTAATTGCATTGCTTCGCAAAAAAATATCACTAAATCTATCCAAATCGAAATCGAAACGCAGTTCTACGAGGGAACGGGACCCGATTATCGGATGGTTGCCGAATAACGGATACGTCAATATCTCCTAACAAGTGACGAGATGTACCTATCCAAAAGATCGTTACTACTAGAAGGCAACTAGATGGAAGCACTGCGGCAAATTTAGCGCGGCAACTGTCAAAAGGGCGACGCCAGTGCTGTTTTTGTGATTTTTGTCCCTAAAAATTATAATAGTGATTATTTGAATAATATTTTCGAAAACTAAGGACATAATAAAGTTATGCTTTCATTATATTTTAAGTATTGGATATATAACTTGTTAAAAATATATTCCATACGAAAACTGTAAATAAGTTTTTGATTATATTTTCCTTTACACTACACCACATCAAAAAGTTCCAAGATTTTAAAACGCAGGAAAATATGAAACGTTTAGTAACAATTCTTTGTTGTAGCTACCATATTTTTGTTATTATACATATACCATATTTCTGTTTTTGTCAAAAGAGCTTATCTGTGCTTTGTTAAAAGAAATATCCGATGTTAGGAGCCTTCGTAGTTAAGATCTAAAAAATTCACACACTGAAATAACATTTAACATGTGTATTAATTAATTCTGCAACAGTCCAAATTGTTACAAAAGCATACAGTAAGTATATGAATCTGAGATTACGTACACCGACTTTTATTTAACTACGACTATCTAGTCGTAGGTAAATAAAAGTCGTTATTATTTTTTTAACCTAATTTTAAAGAATAATCGATAATCGGGTACCTTCCCTTACCAAAACCTATGTTCGTTTCCGCATTCGCGAATGTTCATAGGGAATTGTCGCGTTCGCATTCACATTCGCGAATGTCAAATAATGATATTCGTCCATCACTACTATGTACTATAGGTATTTAGTACATCGACTTTTTTTTCAAACCCATCATCAGATCATCACGCATACTTTCCAAATAGCAGCTCGTATTAATAAAGTACCTAGTATTGTATTATTTCCTGCTCTTTCCAATGTTCAGAGTAATAATAATAATGAAAACCTGCGGCTTATTTCCCTTTTATTTTTGGTGATCCGTAATTCTATACCTAAATGAATATCCTATCTACATCTATTGGCACATAACGTAAACATTATAATTTCACAATCGTTACTAACAAAATAGTTCTAAGTGTAGAAATTGAGATGTCGCTTACTTTCAAAATAAGAATTTGTATTTAACATTTTATTTTACAAATCTATCGTTTCAATTAAAACTTGGAAATCTAATGTAATATGTATAAAAAATATTTCTATAGTATATTTACAAAACAATAGTTTTGACAACGGATAGTAAAATGGAAATTCAATTTTATTCGTCGGGAACACCTGCAAGGAGCTGGCCACATTCTCGCTGTCTCCGAATCAGCAAGTATGTAAATGTCATTTTTGTAACTAATTTATAAAAAAAGCTGCGTTAACCGCCGTTTACATTCGTATTTAATAGCCGCGCGGGTGTGGAACTGTTTTATTACCGTTTACGCCATGTCGGCAAATCGCCATAACCTCATACGCGATCCGTGCATAACGTAACGACGAGGTTTACCGATGGTGAGGAAGACGATGGTTCTGAGTACGGAGTGGGCGCAGGTGGAAGTGGTCGAACTCACTAACGACGGCAACGGACTGGGGTTCAACTTGGTGGGAGGGCGCAGTACGGGAGTCGTAATAAAGTACGTGCTTCCTGGCGGGATCGCCGACAAGGACGGGCGGCTGCAAAGCGGGGACCACTTGCTGCAGGTGGGGTCGGTCAACTTGCGTGGGTTCACGTCGGAGCAGGTGGCTGCGGTATTGCGGCAGGCGGGCCCCACCGTGCGGCTACTAGTCGCGCGGCCCGCCGACCCGACAGCTTCTCTCCGAACTCCCCTTCCGGGCACCGCGCTCGTTCCGACCAAATTGTTAGCGGACCCTGAACTTTTGGATCGCCATCTCATCGAGCTCGGCTACGGAGCAGTATACGACCTATCTCAGTGTTACACAGAATACATCAATGGGCAAAACGGTGATGTAGACAATTTAGTGGCCGCTGTCAGTATTATCGGTGACAACCCTCAGCAAATACCTGACCATCCAATAATCTCAGACAGCATATCACCTACGATCACCATCACAGTACCAGTTGAGCTACCACCCTTGCCTGAGGTAGAAATTGTGCATGTGGACCTGAACAAAAATGTGTATGGTTTGGGCATTACTGTAGCCGGATATGTGTGTGAAAAGGAAGAATTATCTGGAATTTTTGTGAAGAGTATTATAGAAGGCAGCAGTGCGGAGCAGAGTGGGCAAATAAGAATTAATGATAGGATAATTGAAGTGGACGGTGTGTCGTTGGCTGAAAAGAGTAATCCTCAGGCGGTGGAGATACTACGGAATACTGGTATCTCTGTGCATTTAGTTTTAGAAAGATACCTGCGAGGTCCAAAGTATGAGCATTTGCAACTAGCTATATTTAATGAGGAGAGGCCTTCTTCTCCGTCTCCTTCCACAACCACACTATCCTGGTTCCCAGTGCCTTCCCAAGCAGAGAACAGTACAACAGAAATTGAACCTGAACCGGAATCCAATACAACAATTGACTCAAGTGTGCTAGAAGTTGGTGAAAATGAAATCGATGAGCCGACCCAGGAGGAGCTAGATAAAAGATTTGATGCTATTTTAGCTGTAAATGAGGAGGAAATTAGGGAGAAGTGGCAATTAGAAGTGGGACCTGAAAAAGAAATAATTGTAGCAGACGTAAGTAAGCTGTCGGGCTTGGGCATCAGTCTAGAAGGAACAGTGGATGTAGAAGGAGGACAGGAAGTCAGACCTCATCACTACATCAGATCAGTCCTCCCTGAAGGTCCTGTTGGCCAGCAAGGAACACTTATAGCTGGTGACGAGTTACTGGAAGTAAATGAGTACAGGTTGCACGGACTAACGCACACAGAAGTAGTGAATATTTTGAAAAACCTCCCTAACCGTGTTCGACTGGTCTGTGCTCGTAGCAGCACTGACAGTGGGCCGAGGCCTGTCATAAATCTAGCACAAGACAGGGAAGGATTTGAAGCCAGAAAGATTATATCTGGCAGCCTAAATAATCTCACAACTATTGTCAAAGCGCAGTCTGACACTTCCATAAATACATCAAGTACAGCCACCCTTACAAACCAATCGGGACAGTCTAGAAAATCACGTTCTCTCGAGTGCGTCTCTGGATTGGCAATGTGGCAGAGTAAAGAAGATATTGTGGAGCTAGTGAAGGGTGACCAGGGACTTGGTTTCTCCATATTAGATTATCAGGACCCCATCGATCCACAGGGTACTGTGATTGTCGTGAGAAGTCTGGTTCCGGGAGGAGTAGCTGAAAAGAATGGAGAAATATCTCCAGGAGACAGAGTCATGTCAGTGAATGGAGCTAGTATAAGAAATGCAACCTTAGACCAAGCAGTTCAGGCCTTAAAAGGGGCACCAAGGGGTGTAGTTAAAGTGGGGATAGCCAGACCCCTACCACCTCCGGAGACAACAAAATCGAAAAGTACCACTACACTCAACTCAAAGCCTAGTTAATCTCGGCTTTATGATTAACCACTGTGTTATTACTAGTCAAAGTTGTAACCATATCTAAGTACACTTAAAGTGAATATACACAGCATTTAGAATGCCTCGTTACACAACAAATAATTATAGAGGCATATGCACTATGCAGCTGAAGTAGTCATAGGTACAATTTGAGATACTGAAATGTATGTAATTCATCCATATATAACTTCAACACAAGCTCAAAATCTTTGATACGATAATAACTAACGCTTTACTAGGTAGGTAATGTATTCATTCATAAGTACCACATGTCATTTTATATTGCACATAATTTTTATGCAAAAAAAATAATGTGGTATGAATTGATATAGCACAATAACTTGCCTCTAGTCACTATTCTGTCTACTGATTAAAATTTATATATCATATACATATAGATATCAAAAATTTATTTAATACATATCAGGAATATGAACATATTGTGTAACAACAGGTGCTCCAAAATTGAAATCATTTGCTTTCTAACAGCAATCTTTGCTGCTTAGGTTTCCTGCTCAGATTTAAAAAAAAAAAAAATATTGTCTATCTATACTATTGCATTTGTTCAGGAAAAGTAATGGTTAATACATTTTAAGGACTAATTTTAGCATATTATGGAAATTACACATTACAACTGGAATCTACAAATTAAAAAAAAATGCAACTTCATTTTTAATAGGATACTTGCTATGTCAGTTTTGTGTAGGACTTTGATTTTAAATCAAAATCATCCATATCCTCCTATAAATATAATAAAAAATAGTAGACAGAAGAGACCAGCAGAATTAGGCACAACTTATTCTAAATAAACCACTATTTAACCCCATGTATTTGTCAATATGTCTAGATTTAGATCTTGTAAACTTAGGGTGTAACAATCACAAATTTTGTAGATATTAACCTAAGGGAACAATTATATAAAATGAACTTATATGTAAATAAATGAACTTTAACTCTCTGTAACTAAAATAAATGAAAAAATATGCTTTAACAAATATATTAATTTCAAATGCAAATATATCTCGTCTTCAAATATAAAATGTCCATTATATCATCTGTTTATCAAATAACAAAGCCAGAAATTATTACCTGTCTATAATATAGAAAGTTTAAATTTATCTTTATTTTAAACCATGCATCAATATTCAAAATATTGTTACAGAGTTTCTTATATTAACAGAAACAGAGGAATTTATTTATTTCAAAAGGAAGTTAATGTGGATCCAAGAAGGCACCTTATTAATTCTAATTGGATAATGACACTACCCATAATTATTTAAAAATTACCATTAGAACAATTTTGACACTCAAAAGTATTATACAATATTGATTTCAAATGGTTTTTACTATATAGTGATGAAGTTGGTTATACATTTTACTACAAAATATAAACCTGCACTTAGATTAGCCAGATAGAGAAGAAAGGGAAACCCACAAATTTTGATTAAATATATGAAGATCTGCTTCCAATTTTAATAACCGAGATAACTATGGTGGCCTGCTAGATCATTTTTATTTTTTTAATCTAATGAGGACCACCCTCAAGGTCAATCCCAAGGCCAATATTCACTTAAAAAAAAACTACTGAGTTGAGTCAAATAAAAATCAGTATCAAAAAATTTATAAAAAGAAAACTGTATAGTCTGTGTTTTTTCCATTTTTTAATTAAAATATAAATTACATTACATTTTTTAAAAATGTATAAAAACTTTTCACAAGTCATGTAACATAATTATTTATACAGTTATAAGTCAGCTGATATATAACTTCAAATAACATGTATTCTACACGAATTTACTTAAAATTGCATACTTAACCTTCTCTTAAAATATTTTTACTTTATATCAATGTTATAGGAACCAGTACTTACAAAGTCATTATTGTAATTAAAAGTGCACTAATAACCATTAGTGGAGCACATGTGATATGAGTGTGACTTGTATATTATATTCTAAGGTTATTTCAAACTGTTCACGTGGGAAAAAGCATTTGTTTTGATTTTTACAATTTTACATCGTTTTTATCGTCTTCTGTTACTAACTTTTGGCAAATGATAAAAATGTCTGTAGTATTATTATTTAGTACATATTAGAAGAGATCTGTCAATTCTGTAATAGTTTTTAATATAGAATTTGATCTGTAGTTCTTAGGAATGCTTTTCTCTATACGCCTTACTGAGATTTCATCAACAGCATTGCCTCTATAATGTTCCTCTTTTTATACTTATTGTGAATTTAAGTTTTATTTACAAGTAACAGAGTGAATAGACCCGCTGGTTGAGCAGGTTAGAGAACAGGGTGGCAGATTTTGAAGCAGGAAATATATGCATTTAGAGGGCGGCAATATTTATTAAATTGTATATTTTTGCCAGACATTTCAAAAAGTATTTAAGCATAGGTGTTTAGGCAGCAATTTTTTTAATTGAAGAATTAAATGTATTTGCAAATGTATAAATATTCTACATACAAATTCAGCGAATAAAAAAATAGCAATTCACTTTCATTGGATAAGGTTTATAAATGGAGCCAAATGCTGGGATAAAGCCTTATAAAACAAATGATTTTTTTTTCGTATGGATTTGCCCCAGTGCCAATAGTGTTAATTGCAAAAGGCTGAGTAGGCAAGGGCGGCAAATTTTAGGGACGGCAAAATAATAATATCTGAATAGCCTACCATATTGCCGGTGTTAATTATAAACTGACAATGAGTGTTACCTTACAATACTGCGTGGAAAGAAACTCTGTTAGTGTAAATAAAGCTTACTACGTAAAAACAATATAGTTCTGGAATCTAGAGCAAAAGCTGTTAAAGAAATCAAAAACTTATCAGATCTAATTTAATAGTAATAGCTAAGCTCATGCCCTAATAGACGTTAGATAAATATACTTTCATATTCATAGCTGTAATATTTATACATAATCCACTGTACTTAAATACATACTGTACCTGATAAATGTACAGTCGAGTATGCATGTGTTTTAAAATCGTATGTTTGCTCTCTACAATTCTATTACTTTTAGATATTTGTTCTGTCTCCATAGATTATATAAAACTACTCAGCTACTCTGAAAATAATGAGATTAATATATTTTTGTAATGTATCTAGTCCCTCGAGAGCTAACCGTTCAAACTATGTAAAATGGTCAAGCTCTGTTTATTTGTTTTAAGCCATTCTTCCCTTCAGCCAGACTGATGAATTTATAAGTAGAGATCGGAAATATGTGACCATACGAGTTATATTGTTTGAGGTTCCTACGACGCTGACGTCTATGGTTGTGTGCCTATCCTTGCCATTTCGTTTTTTGTTAAAAATATATTTGTAAACTTTATTAATGTATTGTAATAATGCACAAATATAACCGCACAAATCGTGTTGAATATGTATTATACAAAGTACTTTCGGTTGCCTTACGTCATAGACAATAGAATTAAAATATCAGTATTTTCACATATTTCCGTCGTGAACTAAAAATGTAAACCTGAGTTAAGGCGGCTATATACTATCGGTTAAAATTGACTGATCAAACGGGACTATCAATAAGTTTCTTTTGTAAATGTCAGTTTTATTTGATTGTGAAGGCTTACAAGTATCGTTACGTTTAGTTGTTGCACTGTACATGTATAACTACACCACGACTTAGCCTTACACTTGAAAATGTAAAAGAAAAAATATAAAAATGCAAAAATGATTTCTGTCGTTTCTCTCTAATTATGCGGTACCCAAGAATATAGTTACACGCTTGTAATTTTTCTGTCGAGAATTATCCAATCAAACTTAAACTCAACTTCAGATAAAATTGAGTTTTATTTTATAAAATTGAGATCACAAACGAGCATGCAGTCCATCTGATAGTAAGTGATGATGAAGTTCTCCATGAAGTCGTTGCCACTCTTAAGGGTTAAGGTAGTAGCCTAGTGTTTATTTGTTCCAACGGAATACATGAACTGATTCACTCTGGAAAGAAGTGTGACGATGACCTTACCAATCCAACCGTTCTGGTTCCAAAAAATTCTGAAACTAGAGCTCTGTCTGAAGTCGATCACTAATGAGTCGCTTGCTAATATACATAAACAGCTGTAAATGCTGACAATAAAGGTAATTGCATATCTGTTTCTTTTAATGCTTAGATTTAACTGCACGAACATGAAAAGTAATTTAAACACGCATAGCGCCATCTATCACTCTATACATGAGTTATGGATGAAAATAGTACATATAAGAACACCATTTAATTTGTATACTTTTGCATTACAATTAAAACGAATCATTGCAAATGCTTACATACTACGTAGTTTTTTAATTTTGGAATTGAGATTTTAATTATCAGTTGTATCTAAAGTGAAATTTTTGGATTTTATCGACATAGTGTAAAAATTATTATTCATAATTAGTAGTGAAGATAGGTATGAACTTCGTAAGATCTTGTAAGTCTTCGATGTAACGAATGCTCGTAACGTAAACATTACTAATTTCAGATAAAATGTGGATCCCTAGTCTACCAGTAGCAGTTGTCACTGGCGTGTGCGCTGGAGCAGGCGTACTCTGTATAATTAAGTAAGTATCTCTTATATCCTGCACCAACCCGCATGAGAACAACGTTGTTGAATATAGGCACTTCACCCCGCCGTTATATTAGGTCGATAACCGAATACATCAACCACATTCGATTAACCGGATTCGTTCATCAAAGTGACGGTTGAAGAAGAGCAAGTAATTATGACCGAATACGGCCAATGGTTACAACTTCACATTAGGTCGGTCACCGCAAAAAAATGTATTCAGATATGGCTAAGCGAATTGCTATTTACATTGGCCGGTGACCGAAGTCGTTCGCTGTCGAATATTGCTCAACCAACCGAATCTAAATGCATCCATTAGGACCCAATTTTGCAAAGAAACCCGTGCCCGTGCGTACATGGTTTCTTATAAAATCTTTGATCCGTATTCTCGTCAACCCATTTTTGTCCCACTGCTGGGCACGGGTCTTCTCTCAGAATGAGAAAGTTTTAGGCCATAGTCCACCGCGCTGGCCAAATACGAATTGGTGGACTTCACACACCTCCGAGAACTTTTTTTATTTTTAAAGAACTCTCGGGTGTGTGGGTTTCCTCACGATGTTTTCCTTCACCGAAAAGCAGTGATAATTAATTTCTAATACGCACATAAATCAGTGGTGCGTGCCTGAGTTTGAACTTCGGACCTCCCGATTGAGAGGGCAAGTTTCAACCATTAGGCTATCACAGCTGTTGATCCGTATTGCTCGGAGTAAAGTTGTATTTACCTACCGCGAATAGTAAAAAACATTGTGACATTCTGCCTATCAGAGTGCTCCTTTTTCCCTTTCACCGTAAAGGTATTTCAATCCATGTTAATATGTTTACCTAACAATCCTCTTAATTTCTCTTTATGTTTTTTTTCCATTCACTTATCATATTTAATATTATCAATGAAATTAGAAATCTCACATGACATAGTTGTCACAGAAATCTGATGATTGTGTCACTTCTCAGAGATGTACGTAGCGGACCACCATACGATCGGAAGGTGAGCGCGGAGGGCAAGACGGTCATCATCACGGGCGCTTCCAGCGGCATCGGCAAGGAGGCAGCCTGGGAGTTCGCCAATAGAGGAGCTAAGGTATGTGGAATTATGCTTTAAGCATATCGATATAGAACCCAAAATAAAAAACCCAAGATACACATTCAGCGTTTCAAAACTGTCCGGTGAAAAAGAACGCTCAATTTCAAAATTGAGCGCTCATTTCAAGTAGTAAAATTTTATTGCATTTTGCATAAAGCGTTGTAAATACAACTTTAGATCATGGACGTAAGGTTGTATTGCAAAAATATATGGTCGTTATGACTATATATAAAAATATTAGTATATTTGACGACAGTTTTAGGTGTCATTTTTGTTACAAACTGTATATCTAGTGTATTTCTATATCGATGTTTATGCAGGGTTTATTTTCATTTCCGCAATATCCTCGAATAGCAACAAAATCATTGTAGTGTGTGTAGAGATGAAAAAAGTTAGGATGTGTAAGATCATGAGCGTAGCTATCTATAGTTTTGTCAAGGGGGAGTCTCATAGCGGTGGTTGGCGATACAAAAAAATCGATAGTCTGAATTTATTCAGGCCTTATGCCAAGGAGGTGGTCCGAAATAAAGACGGTCAAATGAGGCGACTATCTTTGCCCTAGGGAGTAGCGACCTACCTGTCATTTACTTCGAATAGAACCTCTGTTATATATGAAATTGCTTCCAGATGTCCATGGATGGTAGTAACCACTTACCGTCAGAATAACCGCAAGCTCGTTTGTTACTTCAATCGTTTAAAACCCCAAATTGGTAAATCTTAGTCAACTCAACGAATGGACGATGCAGCCAAATTTTCTTTAATATCCCAAAGTATGAAAGATCATGTTCCACTCCCAGGTGTTCATGGCATGCAGAGACATGGAGAAGTGCGAGGCGGCGCGGCGCGAGATCGTGCTGGAGACCAACAACAAGTACGTGTACTGCCGGCCCTGCGACCTGGCCAGCACCGCCTCCATCCGAGACTTCGTGGCCAGGTGAGTTTGGACGCTTCACTGCTGTTCCACTTCCAGGTGTTCATAGCCTGCAGAGATTGGGAGAAGTGCGAGGTTTGTGTTTTTGCCGGTACACTTTCATATTAGGTAATCATTATAGTCCTCGGGATTGGTAACGCATCTGTGATTGACTTCAGATGGAACCCATGTTCTGTATAAAGTTGATTACAAGGACTGCAGTGAGCACTTACCATCAGGTGGACTGCATGCTCGTTTGCTACTTCAGTTAAATAATAATAATAATAATTTTCTTTTATTATTATGTTTGCTTATAACGTGTATATGTGTAGGTACAAGACGGAGGAGCCGCACGTGCACGTGCTCGTGAACAACGCGGCGGAGATGGAGCCCCCGCGCGGCGTCACGCGGGACGGCTTCGAGACGCAGCTCGGCGTCAACCACCTCGGACACTTCCTGCTCACCAACCTGCTGCTCGACACCATGAAGGTACACGTGGAGGTGTTGAATGAGACGTGTGTACGGTCTTAAGTAGCGCTACTCTGTTTTAACGGTGAAGGATACGGTTTAATGGCAAAATACAGAAGACTGGCAATACTATTAGGCAGCTACTGATCTAGAATTCTTACCGCTCTAGGCTAATTATAAGGGCGCGCCCCCACCAGGTGTGTTCCAGTCGGCCTAAAAGTATTAACTACAGCTCGTCGAGCAAAAACAAGGTCTCCAAATCTACAACCTCCGGTATGTTTTGTCTCGGTCTAGTTGAAATATGTAGGGTAGATGCAATGATGCAAAATTAATAGTTCATGCGAAAACACGATATCAGCGCGCCCCCTTAATCCTAGCACCCTAGACTGCCGCCTCATTAGCCTAAGGATTGATCAGGCCCTGCTATTAGGGGAGGCCTATTTTCAGTGTATAATTATGATGGATGGAAATGAAGACAAACACGCATTCTGAATTTATAATCTTGTAGTACCACTACCTCAATTGTAGTTTAAAATCAAGGGAATACGTTTTGGTGCTAGACATTCTTGTTCAAGAGTTAGTGTCTAATGAGCATTGTGCTTATCACATGTTAAGTGTCTATTCATTTAGCACTAAACATCATTTCATCTTCACAATCTGACGCAATTCCTACAGTGGACTGAGTTTTTCGCCTCATATTAAAGTGAGCCTGCAACCACACCCTTTTTTCTGACTGCAATAGCAAGCGAGCATGCAGATCATATGATGGTAAGTGGTCACTGCCGCCCATGGATCTCTGTAATAAACTTCATACAGAACATGGGTTCAATATGAAGTCAATCACAGATGCGTTGCTACTCCGGTCTATGATGGTCGCCTCATTTAAAAGTGTACCGGCAACTATACCCTTCCAACAAAACGCAAGAAAGTCTTCATGCTAGAAGCAGGTGTGGCGGTGGTACTTCCCCGGTCGAACTACACTGGTACTACCACCTTGTGAAAGTGCGAAAGTTGCCACTTCATATTAAAGTGAGACGGCAACCACACCCTTTCATGTGGACATCTTGACTTTAGAAATAGTCGTGGCAGTACCTTTCCGGTCGTTCGACTATTAATAAACAATGTTTCCCCCAGCAATCAGGCGGCAGCCGCGTGATCCAGGTGACGTGCGCGGCGGCGCAGCGCGGCGCGTTGCGGCGCGACGACCTCAACCGCGCCGCGCAGTACGACGCGCACGACGCCTACTGCCAGGCCAAGCTCGCCAACCTGCTCTTCGCCAGGGAGCTGGGTCGGCGGATGCTAGGTGAGTATAAATATTCCGCCAGGTATAGATACCCCCTCGTCCCTGTAGTTCCAGGATCAGAGTAGGGCTACGGTATCCCCTGCCAGACGTAAGAGGCGACTAAAAGGGGCTTTCGGGGTTGCAGACGGCTAGAGTGGGAGCTCGAACCGTTCGGTCAGGCGATCCCGGGAAGGACGGCGGTATGTGTGTTCGCATACCGTCGTAAAACTAATATAAGTCCTAAGTAGCAGCACATCTGTGATTGACTTCAGACAGAAACTCTGTTCTATACGATGTTACTTACAGATGTATTTTTTTTTTCATTTTTATCTAACTGAAGTAGCAAACGAGCTTGCAGTCCACCTGATGGTAAGTGGTCACTGCCGCCCATAGACACCTGTAATCAACTTCATACAGAACATGGGTTCCATCTGAAGTCAATCACAGATGCGTTGCTACTCCCGGGGACTATGATGGTCGCCCTCGTGTGAAAGTGTGCTGGCAACCACACCTTTCTATCGAAACGCAAGAAATGCTTCAAGCTAGAAATAAGTGTGGTGGTGGTACGTCCCCGTTCGAACTACATTGGTTCTACCACCTCGTCAACGAACGGTAGTTGCCACTTGCCATCAGATGAACTGCACATTTTGCTACTTCAACAACATAATATTTATTTTATCTATTTAACGACATGTAACTCAATTTCAGAAACAAACGTGGGCGTGATCGCAGTGGACCCCGGCTTCTCGGACACGTCGCTGACGCGGCACATGGGCATGTCGCGCAGCGTGACGCGCTTCGTGGTGTACCCGGCGTTCTGGCCCGCCATGAAGCGCGCGCGCGCCGCCGCGCAGGGCGTGCTGCACGCCGCGCTCGACCCCAAGCTGGCGGCCTGCAAGGGGGATCTCTATGTGTAAGTGTAACAACCCATTATTGTCCCACTGCTGGGCTCTCTTCTCTCAGAATGAGAGAGTTTTAGGCAATAGTCCACCGCGCTGGCCAAGTGCAAATTGGTGGACAGAGCGAATTGGTGGACTATGTGTGAGTAGCACTCTGTATGGCTCATATCACAGCTTGAAAAGAGGAATTTATAAACTCCATCTTAGTACCTACAAATTATATAAATGGTACAGGTATACATTTTACAGGTGATAGGTTCTGTTCGTGGGCTGCAAGAGGGATCTCTACATGTGAGATTGACACTCTGTACGGGTCATATCTTAGCTTGAAAGGAGGAGTTTCATATAAACTCTATCTTAGTACCTGTAAATAATATAAATTGTACAGGTGATAGAACCAATGTAGGCGACCGGGGAAGTACCACAGCCACCTTTTTCTAGTGTGAGGTATTTCTTGCGTTTCGATGGAAGCGTGTGGCACACTTTTATAGTTTATATGAGACGGAAGTCATACTCGTCGGAAGTAGCAACATTGCTTGCCGTATTAGCGTGCCTTTGGGGAAAAATTAAAGTACCGGCTGTAATATTATAACATTAAATGAATACTACAATCCATACATCCGTCAGCGCCCTTATAGGCCTCTCCTTTTTTGCCAATAATTATCGCGCCTAGCATGCATGTTGGTGACCGTATTGAATGTTGATGTTGCAATGGAAGAGGCATTACTACCCACCTCCTAGATTTGACACACCTCCTGTATTATTCAAGACTGACTCCATACTGAATAACTGTGATATTATGAGAGCGCTTTCACATTAGGTCGCAAGTAGCGCGGCCGCAACGCGTCAACCGCGCGACTGCAACGGATACTTTCTTATTATTGATATAATTATTCAGTATTTATTTTTTATTATTATTTACATTATAAAAATACAGCGCCCCACCCAAATCAAAAAAAATCCCGCACCTATAGTCGTAAAAACAAAGCATTTTCTGTATTCGCGCGACTGACGCGCTACTTGCGATCTAATGTGAAAGCGCTCTAATAATTGTTTTAGTGACATGAAGAAAGCCACAAAGTTATCGGAGGAGGCACAAGACTTCGACTCAGCGCAGTGGCTGTGGAAAGTCAGCGAGAAGTGGACGAAACTTGACGAACACAAAAGCGCTATTGCACAAGCTAAATCAGCATAATTACGAGAAAAACACCTCATTCAATTAAAGTAGGACTGAGTAATTTTACGTTAATGTTTCCTTTGAACAAATCTAAACAGTTACAATTGATATAGGATTGAATTTGTATCCTCGTTTTTGCATTTTGAACTTGCATTTTTACAAGCAATGCAATTTGATAATAATTTTAATTGGCTTCGGAATGCTCTGATAAGTGGACATTTAGTTTTAGTAAAGTGTTTGCGTTTTCTGCATTTACTTTGTGCAGTATGTATTTAGTATAGTGTTGTTTATTTATTGTAAATAAAGGTAGCATAATAAACAAAATGTTTTCTTATCATTTAAATATGAACAAAAAAGTCGCTTCTCGCTGTCTGTCCCTATGTATGCTTAGATCTTTACAAACACACACACACACACACACACACGCTTTCTTCACTCATAGCCCCACAGTAGGATTTTCTTCTGTGTCGTGGGTACTATGGACACACACACAACGATCACACAAACATCCAGACCTAGAACAAGAACCTAAATTCATCATTCAGATACCTGTCTGACCGTGAAATAAACCCGGGACCCATTACGCATCAGACCGGTATGGTAACCGCTCCGCCACGCGAGTCGTCATTTCTTGGTAGTCTTTAAAACTACGCTAAGGAATTCAATGCAGTTTTTTTAAAAGATAGTGATTTAAAAGGAAGGTTTTTATGTATGTACATGTATAATATAGTAGGCAAACACTGATAATTTTAGATTTTTGACTTTTAGGCGGAGCGAAGTTCGCTGGGTCAACTAGTTGAAAATAAATAAAGGATTTCTTACACTATTAAGAAAAGTTTTACTCCACTGTTCTCATTTAAAGTATTCTTCAGTGTCCTATATTATTGTCATGTATTAATCACCCATTCATGGCGTAATAAAGAAAACTCAATCGTATTAAATACGTTTAATTAAAACACCTATTACTAAATAAATAAAACATGCGTGCGTACAAAGTACACATGTCAGAAGTGAAACTTCTTTGGCGAACTAATTTATAAATCTTGTTTATATTTATACAAATCTAAAACTTTAAATTTCCAAGATTAAGAGGAAGGGAAAAAGGCGTGATACGACGTTCGCTCTGTCTCACTTTTTCTCTCAATCTTTCTCACTCGCTTGCTCCCTACTCTCACTCCACGGCTAGTTGCTCATGCTACGTTCGCCCTGTCTTACTCTCTCTCAATCGGTCTCGATCACTCTCTCTCTCTTTTCCGACACTTCCGTTGCATACCGGCGTGACGTTTCATCTGTAAAAATTTTACCCTCATGAGCCTAAAGAAGTTTCACTTCAAAAATACTAACATTAAGGAACAGCACACAAATCTTTTGAATATCTTCAATTACATTTTTACAGCTATGGCTATGGAGTTAATATAAAAGGAAATAGTTAATACATAAAATATACTTGTTATGTTTTTTATACACACTACATCCAGATACAAGAGTAAGAGCTTATCTTATACGCTATTTCTTATTTTTTTTTAAAACGATATTACAGGCAGTCTCACTCATACTCGGATGTATATCGACACTGCACTACAACCGCACTTTTTGATTTCATTAGTTTTATGCACTCGGGCACATCTTGACACTTGAGCCTGCGTTGACGCTAAGTCGATATACGGTGCTTTCCGGAAGGCGCTCACGACGCCCTAAACGTCGTTCCGCAAGACGACCGCGGTCGTAGTGATCGCGACGAAAACGTCTCTCATGACGTCATGACTTACGCTCACGCGACGCTCACGACAAACCCATCTAACAAGGTGTGTCGAAGTGATCGATCCAGTAGAGAATATGTCAGTAATGCTCACAAGCTAATAGAACGGGCAAAACTACGGTTCAGAGCGTGAAGTTTGTAAACGTCTAATGGAACGCTCTCATAGACTCGTGGTGCTCGGGCTTTTCGAAGAGTAGCTCTTTAAGTGCAGAGGCGGTCGACGACAGGCGTCACACTCGGGCATCGTGACACTACACTACTCGGGCCTGCGTTAACGCTAGATCCATATAGAAACTTGGTACTCTGGTTTGTCGAAGAGCAGCTCGCGCGTGCAGACCGGCGCGCTTGGTGCAGCAGCTCAAGCACGACGGTGCAGAGCGGCTTTTCGACAAGAGTCGAACATCTCGACACTGCACTACTCGGGCCATGTCGACAATAGGTCCGTATCAACGCGTGATACTCGGGTATCTCATAAGTCCACATAGATACGTGTTGCTCCGGCAGCTCGAAACTGCCCTAATCAGGCCTGCGTTAACGCTAGCTCCATATCGACGCGTGGTATTCTGGCTTGTCAAAAAGCAGCTCGCGGGTGCAGAGCGGCTGTTGGACACACTGACATCTCGAAAATGCACTACTAAGGCATGCGTCGAAGCTAGGTCCATATTGAGGCTTGGTACTCGGGTATTTCGACGCTGCATTATTTAGGCCTGTGTCGATGCTAGTAGGAGCGGCTGCGCGGCGCGGTGGTGGTTCAGTAGCTGCAGCACGCCGTTGCAGAGTGGCTTTTCGACAAGACTCGGGCATTTTGACACTGCACTACTCGGGCCTGTATTGACAATAGGTCAATATCGACGCGTGACACTCTGGTATCTCAACAATGCACTATTTGACCCTGTGTTACTCCGGCACCTCGAAACTGCCCTAGTCAGGCCTGCATTAACGTTAGGTCCATATCGAGGCGTGGTACTCGGGCTTGTCGAAGAGCAGGTCGCGGCTGCAGAGCGGCTGCGCGGCGCGGTGCTGGTGCAGCAGCTGCAGCACGCCGGTGCCGATGGCGGCGGGCACGCCGAGGATGATCGACTCCGACACGCCCTCGATGCAGTCCCGCTGCCCGTAGTACGCCGCGTCGAACAGGTGGTCCGCGGTCTTCTCGAACTGGATGGATATTTGAATGTTGTTACTTATTGTTACAAGGGAACCATTTCCTGAAGACTGCGAAACATTCGCTTCAGGCGAAACGCACTGCGCCGCGTGCATTAGGGTTCAGCGTCAAAACAAATGCATATCCTATATATTTGATATGCACTTAACCTCAACACTTGCAGCAAATGTTTCGTAGCCGAGCGGTAAGTAAGTATCGTTTACGAATTGTTAGAATCGATCGATAATAAGTATACGGGTATGTTACATATTGTATTATATTGTTATATGTCTCCGCCACCTTAATGTGACATATTTATGAACCAAAATATACATAGGATTTCCACGGGCGGCGGTTTTTTATTTTTTGTTAAATTTGAAAAACCTTTTTATTAGAAATTCTATTTTTCCATTTATTTTTAAATTTTTGAAACAACTGGTCCAGACTTAAATATCACTCAAAAATAGTTAGAAATAGCGTGTACTCGAATTCTATATTATACAAAAGAATAAAAAAACATATATTTTATATAAAAGACAGTTTCATGAGGCAGACAAGAGTTTAGATCAACGTCTATATAAAACAGCGGCCTACAACCCATGATACCCACACTGGCCAAGTTGAGCACGGACTCCTTCATCCTTGCGAGCCCGTAGCGCGTGATGCCGAGCACCTCCCCGCGCGCCGTCATCTGCGCGGCCAGCAGCGCCACGTGCCGCCGGTCCACCGCCATGCCGTGCCCCGCCATCACCGCTGTGATCTCGCTCATTATTGTTGACTGGGCTGCTTCTACGCCTAGCGTCGCGAACACCTGCGACCGCACATACACAGTGTTACTTACGCACATAGTTAAAACCTATGCACACATACCGACATGTAACGAAAGAGGGGAGGGGATTAAATTAATCAATAAGTTTCAAGGTGGTAGAACCAGTGTAGTTAGACCAGGGAAGTACCACCGCCACACCTATTTCTAGCGTGAAACATTTCTTGCGTTTCTATAGAAGGGTGTGGTTGCCGGCACACTTTCACATGAGGCGACCATCATAGTCCTCGGGAGTAGGAACGCATCTGTGATTGACTTCAGATGGAACTCATGTTCTGTATGAAGTTGATCACAAATGTCCATGGGCGGCATTGACCACTTACCATCAGGTGGACTGCATGCTCGTTTGCTACTTCAGTCAAATAAAAATAAAATAAAACAAAAATTAAATGATTTCAATTGCACGTAATAGAACCTTTTTGTTCGACTTTTAAGAGATCCCAGACCACCATTAAAATAAAAATGGTGGAATTACTTAAATTAATTAAAAATTAGGTTAGTTCAATTGAACGTGGTATGACCTTTTTGTTTGACTTTTAAAAGATCATGTTTCATTTATATGATAACTTCTTCAAAATTGAATTAATTTGTACAAACAAAAAATGTAAGCATTTGAAAGAATATAATTAAATTTGATATTTGGCCAAAATTAGTTTTTTAAGATTATAAATTCGTCAAAACGTACGTATAAAAACAAAATAAAGATTATATATCGATTACCTCTAAAATATTGTTCGACGACGTTTTATTACCGTTGACGCCGTATGTGGCTATCACATCTCTCAAACCGTCTCCCTCAACGCATAATTTATATCTGGAACAAAGGACAAATTAAAATTATGTGATAAAAACACCCAAATCGAATTATATACATCTTGCTAAGTTGATATCAATGTCAATGAAATCGTCAATTTTAATTACGACAGTCGAGGTACCCATTTCGACACAACATCGCGCTAAATCTCAAGTTTGGCGGGCATTCAATTTATTGCTGTGATGTTATCAAGCTCTAACGTCAATATGTTCATGCATAAATTAACGTTTACACACAAGGATCGCGGGAGACGCGCGGCAGCCCCTTGACAACGACGGCGTGTGAGCCAGCCGCCCAGCGTTATTCAGTCACCCATCTCGGCTTGGAGCTGGAGTCGTCACACGCGATGACTGCGCGGCGGCCCCTTGGCGACGAGAGCGTATGACGAGCCGCCTAGCGTTATTCAGTCACCTACCTCGGCTGGGAGCTAGAGCCGTCACATACGATGACCGCGCGGCAGCCCCTTGGCGATGACACGCATATGAGCCAGCCGCCCAGCGTTAGTCTGACACCCAACTCGGCTTGGAGCTGGAGTCGTCGCAGGCGATGACCGCGCGGGAGACGCGCGGCAGCCCCTTGACGACGACGGCTTATGAGCCAGCCGCCCAGTACTGGTCTGTCACCCACCTCGGCTTGGAGCTGGAGTCGTCGCAGGCGATGACCGCGCGGGAGACGCGCGGCAGCCCCTTGACGACGACGGCGGGCAGCTGGCGCGCGAGCTGCTGCAGCGCCACGTTGAGCCAGCCGGCCAGCCGCCCCGCCTCCGCGCGCACCTTCACCGCCCACTCCGACACCGCCGAGATGTTGCCCGGCTTCACCTTCAGCTTCGATGTGCAGATGCTGACAGGATACAATCAAGGACTTAAACGTCTTCATGAGAAGAACGAAAAATATTGTCGTAACGATTTTTGTAACGGTTACGTTGGGTATGTAAGTCAGGGATGGCAAACTATTGGCACGCGTACCATTGATGGCGCCTAATTTTGAACACGTCCCTAAATTTTCATACTTAACTAATTTACGCAATTATTTTCAATGGAGGCAACATCTAAAGCGACATTAAACATTTCTTTAGAAAAAAAATGACATGTTACTGCGCAAGGGTTCGCCATCTCTGGTTTAGGTGATTTCTATCTAATAAACAAATTAACTGAACATTAGTGAGATTTAATTAACCAAAAACGTGTATAACAGGACAGTAACAACGTGTAGACTCACGAGTATATGATGGAGTGCACGTTGACCTCGAGACACAGCAGGCGGATCCGCTCGGCGTCCAGCCGCACCAGCAGGAAGCACTCGTGGGGAAGGTACACCTCGTCGATGTACGTCGTGATCTGCAATCATCATTGTAGGATTTAAAAAAAAATGTGTGCGTGTACTAGCGTACACTCGTAAGAAGTGAAACTTCTTTATGACGTTATTTTTCAAAAAAATATTTACTATATGCAACTTTACAGAAATTGGATAAATAAATAATCTAATCTATAATAATCTATCTAATATCACGCGTGGTAGGGATAAGAAAAAGATGGCGCGTAACGGAAAAAAAAAGATGGCGCGTAACGAAAAAATGTTACTCTAAATTTTTTTCCAACCCCGATAAAGAAGTTTCACTTCAATGATACAACTCTTTGTGGCTCGACAACTTCGACTCCTGAAGCACAGACACCACATCTATTTCTGGCAAAGCTTAACGTTTATTAGTTTTAAGTAGTTTGTAATCAAACAGTTTGTCTAATATTACCTAGAGCCCACAAACATTGCAGACGGGTTTTTGTCAAGAAGTAATTATGCACAATTTACGAAAAATCCCAGTAGTGGACTTATTTGGATAAAAGTCGTTAGAAAATCTCACCTCTCCCAAGGTCGTCTTCTCCACACGCCCCTTGACCCGCCTGGCGAACTCCTGGTCGTAGGGATCAGTCAGCTCCGCGGTGATGATGGGCGTGGAGATGTTTTTGGATGCGTTGATGATTTCCTTGACTCGCGGCACGCCCTGGGTGATGTTCATCGACGCTACGCCGGCGAAGTGGAAGGTTTTCAGGGTCATCTGGGTGCCGGGCTCGCCAATACTCTGGAAAGCGCAAAGGCGTTTACAAATAACCGTTAGTATAATTTATACATAGCAATTGACTTGACCAAGACATTATATTTGACCAATACTTGACGAAGAATGTGTTCAGTGTATTTTGCTTAGCCAATCCATCATAATGTGTAAGGAGAAATGGATAAGCTCGTAGCACTAGGTACGTCCAAGTTTCCACGAAACGACTTTTACAGTGCTTTTGAAATTAACAAAATGTGTATTTTGAGAATACAAAAAACAACATGATGTGGAATACTGAATCATGTGGAACATCATATAGTTTCGAATATCGTTATGACGTTCTACATATCACGATATGTAATATCGTATAGCACATCATAATATTGGATTGGAATAACACATATGCGTTGTATGTATGTATTGCGGAATGTCATAATACCATATCGTGTCGAATATCATCATAATCCATACTATCATACTAATATTATAAAGGCGAAAGTTTGTGTGTATGTTTGTTATTTCTTCACGTGTAAACGGCTGGAGCGATTTTCATAAAATTTGGTAGGGAGTTAGCTGACACTCTGGATTAACATATAGGCTACTTTTCACTGTGAGAAAACATCTTATTCCCACTGGACTTGCGGGGTTCAGCTAGTATGATATAAAATATCGTTTAATATGAGTGTATGACCTGTGCCGCGAGCGCGCCGACGGCGGTGCCCGGCTCGAGCACGCTGCGCTGGTACTTGTCGTGGCACAGCCGCATGAAGCGCACCAGCTGCGTCAGCGTCAGCCGCTCCAGCTGCCGCGCCACCGCGCCGCCGCCCGGGAACCGCGCGCGCACCGCGCGGACGCGCTGCGCTACCGACCGGATGAACGTCCTGGTGGAACACCGAGAGTTGGGATTCAACATAATAGAAATTGGATGCGGTGGTAGTGTGAGAAAATATATTGTAATTGACAATTTGTAAGTGCCCACATAATCAAAATAAACACATTTTATGAAACGGTACATAAACTATTTTTTGACTAACCGCTTATAGGAACGATCGTCATATCGATCTGAAACGGAATGTATTTCGGATCAAAACTCCCAACCAGACGAATATCTAAAGGATAAATTAAGATTTCTGTTCTGGAAATATTTAATATTTGTTTATTTGTCTTTGAATATGTTTTAATAATGTTGTTGTTAGAAGGTAGAACCAGCGTAGTTCGACCCGGGAAGTACCACCACCACACCTATTTCTAACGTGATTAATTTCTTGTGTTTCGACGGAAGGGTGTGGTTGCCGGCACACTTTTATATGAAGCGACCATCTTAAATTTCTATTATTTCAATCTTATCACATAATAAACCACATAAAGACATTTTAATACTTACAGTAATTCAGTTTTAAACTCGTCTGTGCAAGCTTTAAAGTCGTCCAACGCCAGCGTCTCCTCCGCCGCCACTTCAATGCCGTCTCCGTCGAGTGGCTCCTCATCTCTGTTGAAATAACCTTCAATATAACTTCCATATTTATTTGCTTATTTCATTAGCATGAGGCTATGTACCGAAATAGAACGAGTTTGCTTTGATCGGGGTAGTTACACTATTATATACACACACACACACACACACACACACGCGCGCACACGCTTTCTACACTCATAGCCCCACAGTAGGATTTTCTCCTGTGTCGTGGGTACCATGGACACACACAAGACGAATACACAAACACCCAAACCCAGAACATGAATCTAAACTCATCATTTAGATATCTGTCTGGCCGGGAATAGAACCCGGGACCCTTTGCGCGTCAGACCGGTATGGTAACCGCTCCGCCACGTGGGTCGTCATATTGTTAGTGTGAAGTTTGAGTGGAAGATCATCTTAGTCTTCAGAAATAGAAATGTGTCTGTCATCAACTTCAGCACGAGTCTCCGTTCCATATGAGATTGGAGACAGACGTCCACGGGCGGGAGGGACTTACTTAGATGGACTGCTGACTCGTTTATTGTTTAATTATTTAAACAAACTATGATGAATAATCTCTCGCTGAATAATCACTGACTACTCGAATTTAAAACAAAGTTTGCTGAAAAACCCATTTAAAAAACTGTACTTCGCGAGGAGTGCAGACTCGCTTGCTACTCGATTTTTTTATAATAAAGTGTGTCAGGTCGTACTGCAGATAGCCGCTGCCGTAGCGGAACTGCACCACCTCGCCCGTCAGGTCGTACTGCAGAGCAGGTCCTGCAGCGACTGCAGCGCGGAGCAGCGTACCTGGCGGGGCAGTGCGCGCGCACGTGTCTGAGCGCGCGCGGCAGGTCGACGGGGCGGTCGCGCGCCTCCATGTAGGAGGGGTCCAGCCCGTCGCTGCCGTAGCGGAACTGCACCACCTCGCCCGTCAGGTGGTACTGCAGAGCAGGTCCTGCAGCGACTGCAGCGCGGAGCAGCGTACCTGGCGGGGCAGTGCGCGCGCACGTGTCTGAGCGCGCGCGGCAGGTCGACGGGGCGGTCGCGCGCCTCCATGTAGGAGGGGTCCAGCCCGTCGCTGCCGTAGCGGAACTGCACCACCTCGCCCGTCGCCGCGCGCACCGTCAGGTCGTACTGCAGCACCAGGTCCTCCAACGACTGTAGCCATAATGTTACAAGTCTCAATATTATATTTTGTATCCGTTCCGGTAACGTCCTTTCCACGTGCACGTCAGGAACGTGCACGTACATGATACGCATGCGCACGTACACGTCCGGACGCATGCACGTAGAACGTTACCGGAAAAGTTACGTAATCGATAATACCCGATAATATGCAAGTGTTACCCGATGTGCACGCGCATTATGAACACGTGTACGTCAGGTCGCACGCACTTAGGACGTTAACGAAAACGATACAGAAATCAATATTGAATACTTTTATCGAAACTATTTTTTCTTTTGAATTAGTTTCGAACGTGGACATGAATCATTAACCCAAAAACAATTTCAAAATATGTTTCCTTTGTATAGACTTACTACGGAATTCTTTTTTCACCTACATAGACACACCTTCGTAAGGTGATTATTTTGCGATGGTGATGCCGCGTCAATAACTACAACCCATAGAATAATCAAAAGTATTATATCATTACGATTTACATATAAAAGTTCATCAATAATTTTGAAGGCCATATACATCTTAAATTCAATCAATCAAAACAACATTATCGATTATGAAAGTCAAAATGAACGAACCTTAACCAGCCGCCTCTGTAAGTAGCCGGTCTCGGCGGTCTTCACGGCGGTGTCCACGAGCCCCTCGCGGCCGCCCATCGTGTGGAAGAAGAACTCCGTGGGCGTCAGGCCGGAGTAGAAGCTGTTCTCCACGAAGCCACGCGCCGCTGGGATCTTGGCTGCGTAACGGTAATTTTATAGGTGTTATATATCAATAAATTTCATTAAAATATTACACTACATAATCCCTTGATTTAAAAAAAAAAATAAAGTCACTGTCAATAAGATAATATTTAATCGAATTATATAAAAGATCAGACAATAAACAAGTCCTACGTACATAGAACGTCTTAAAACCCAAGCATACCTTTTAGGTCCACCAAACTTCTTTCTGCTCGAGAAAATGTTAAGCTCTTTTGTGTTCTGGTCTGAAGAGTATAGTAAGGAAGACACTTATCCACGACTTTTCAGTTTAAGATTTAGATTTAAAGATTTTTATTGAACTAAAAAACAAATCACAAGTAAACATCTGCAATAGTAAAAACCGCTGTGTCACAGCGGTTTACGCCTTTCCCGAACCATAGTAAAGGTAAGTTTAAGTTCAGTACTCAAATGTACGTATGTACATGTATGTAAATGTACTATGCGGCCTGCCTCAGATAAGACTAATAATTTTATCTATGGTTGATTACAGATATCCTTGGGCGCCAGAGGTGATATTATAGAAGACATGTGCCACTGGTGCCTAACCACAAACCACTGGGGAAGCACGATGTACTACCATCGGTACCAAGGATCACAAGGTACTCACAGTGTCTCTCGAAGTGCGGCAAGGAGCGGTCCTCGAAGCCGTTGGGCACGCGCTTGCCGTTGAGCGCCTGCTGGCCCACGCACGCGATCATCTGCGATATGTTGATGTTCGAACCTGAGAACATAACCACCGACATAAACATGGGTCCCCCCCCCTCCTTCGAATAGTCGAGAAAAGAAAATATCGTCAAATTCCTATTTTAAAATTTCGCAGTCTATTTATTTCAGACTTCCCCCCTCCCACTTAGGATAGGATGAGAAAAACTTTCAGAGGCTAGCCGACATTTACTCAAATCTGTCAAATAGTTCACTTATGACGTCACACGCTTGGGACGCCAGTTGCCAACAAACAAAACAAAGTCTATAGTTTAATCCAAGATAACCGATGCATCAATATCGTTCGCTGCATAGAAAGGAAAAAGTTTACCGTAATTATACTTAACGTGGTAATATTAATGACAAAAATAATTAAATTATAATGAAACATAATTAACAAATTCACCTTTAGAGCCACTTTGTGCCATAATAAGCGGCGCGTTAGTGGGGTGTAGTTCGCGGAAGCACGCCTTCGCTGCCAACTCTCTGTAATTTATAAAGAACTTATAAAGGATAGCTCTTCTGCATTACTATAACACAACAACAACGAACAACAACAGCTACAATCAAGCTTTAACACTTTTGAGTACATCCTATCGTACTCTAACCCATCCTAACCTCAACTAGAACAAAGCTATGGGATTCTGCTGTTATACCTGAAAGAGTAATGTAAAACAGCTTTGATATGTATGTGCGTGCACGTGCTTACTTGCATGCAAACGTACCGTAACGTACGACGTCTACCATGTAAAAATAAAATCAGTAAGAAAACTTTTATTACACAAAAAGCTATGTCACCTGATGCTGCTGAGCTCGCTCAGCATGACAGCTTCCAGGGTCTCTTCCATGGTGCAACCTGGCTGGCATTGCAGCGTACCCTTCTCCATCTCCAAAATATAACCGTCACATTTCGAGTAACTGCAAAAGACAATGAAATCCATTTTGTAAAACTGCTTCCAAACAAATGTATGGTAAATCCATACATATAATAAAAAATAATGTTACCAGTGCACAGAGAATCGCACATATTTGCAAAAAAAATAGTAGACTGACATGCAACAATACAACTATAATTTTTAAGACCTTGTATGCCTGTTCTTTTGTGTTTGTAATACCAACGACCCAAAACTATTCAATTATTTTAAGATCACCAGAGGATTAAACATATATTTAAGTATTGAACTAACATTTAATTCTTGTTATTTTCTATGTATTACACATGCACCAAAACTCATTTCATTTTAGGTTATGTTACATTTTTTAAAGTGAGATATTTCGCAGGCACGGCTAGTCAATTACTGAAAAAAATATATATGTGACGAATAAATAAACCCTTTCCTTTGGGAAGTCGGTTAAAAATTTTCAAACTGGTAACTCCATATTAACTCACCCAGACTCTAAGAGCTTGTTCTTGGCCTCGATGAGCTTCCGTCCGGGCGTGACGTCGATGATGCCGAAGCTGAAGCCCCTGTTCATCATGTAGTAGGACGCCATGCGAGCCAACCTGTGTAGGGGAGATAATTGATTTTAGACTAGTATTATCGCGGAATTGATACATTATTATACTTAACAGGTACTCATGATATGCGGTTTATGAATTCTTATAGAATTCCTTTCGCCGATATTTCGGCCCAGTTGCATGGATCGTGGTAACGGCCAAACTGTATTATAATGGGGAGATAATTGTTGTCTTGCTTAACCATTACCTCCATAAAGCTTTGAAATCCAGTGAAGTAGTCTTCAAAGTTTTAAAATATATAATGCTAATTGTACCATTTATGTTTTATGCCAAAAAAAGACTAAAGGGAGTTTAAAGATTTTAAAATAATAACATTGCAAAGAAACACTAATGTCTATATGAGCAGTGGTAGCCTAATGGTTGAACTTGCCCTCTCGTTCGGGAGGTCCGAGGTTCAAACCCAGGTAGGCATCACTAAATTATGGGCGTATTAGAAATTAATTTTCACTGCTTTTCGGTGGAGGGAAACATCATGAGGAAACCTACACACCGAGACTTCTTAAAAAAAAAAGTTCTCGAAGGTGTGTGAAGTCCACCAATTCGCACTTGGCCAGCGCGGTGGACTATGGCCTAAAACTCTCTCATTCTGAGAGAAGAGAAAGAGAGAGAGAAGAGAAGACGCACGTTTAATGGGACAATAATGGTTTAACGAGACAAATATCCATCTCCCTGGACCCCTAATCTCTTGGTAATATTCAACGCCCTCCTCTAGAAGAACAGATAAATCACTCCTCTTTCATTTTTATTTCTTATAAACGAAACGATCAGTGCAAAATACCAACATTGATACAGAAATAAGTGTTAAATGTGTTTTCTCAATAGAACAATCCAGCTTGAAGGACCACATAAAATGGTTAAAATCTAACCAAGATATTAGCGAGGTATCTGTACAGTATTCTAACTTCATACAAACGCACGAAACGCAAGTTACGTGCGTACGCAACAGTCAGCGAATGTGCCGTAGTGACGAGCGGGCGGTGTGACGGTTTTTTAAGCAGTGGTACTTTTTATTTCAATAATAACGTAGCGAAGAGCTATTGTAAACCATATTTAGCTGCTTTTGGTTTCTTTAATTGTACACAAGCGCATCTAGTCTTAATTATTTTAATATTGGTTGGTAAAATATTAATCAGTGTCAAATTTATATCTGTTGTTTGTGTACGATTTATTATTAACGCTCCCAAATATTAAAAGAACAAGTTTTTATTACCTTAATCTACTTTTATCTATAAAAACATAATAAGTAATAAAGAAAGTCAAGTATGCACATGTAATTAAAATACTGTTAGACAGGTAGCTCTAACGCGAACTCTCGTCCAGAGCGTCTGTAGGTATATAATCAAGGACAGGGTTGAATTAAAATACTGTATAACACTACGACTGTGATATTAGTGAGCACACGAACGGTACCTCCACATGGCGCGCACGGCGTACTCCTCGCCCCAGTCGCGCAGCAGCACGTAGAAGATGCTGGTCTTGGTGCCCGAGCCCAGGGTGCTCTTGTCCATCGACCCGCAGAGCAGCTCAGAGTTCCTTATTATTACATCTGGAGGGAAATATGAGACTTTATTTAATGACTACCTATAGACGCGACTTTTGAATTTTGGATACTCCTATATAATTATATACATATTTAACGCTGAAGTTGCAAAAATAGAGTAAAAATAGTGTAGTTTTCAAGGTGGTAAAACCAGTGTAGTTAGACCGGGGAAGTACCACTGCCACACCTATTTCTGGCGTGAAGCATTTCTTACGTTTCGATAGAAGGGTGTGGTTGCCAGCACACTTTCACATGAATCGACCATCATAGTCCTCGGGAGTGGCAACGCATCCGTGATTGACTTCAGATGGTACCATGTTCTGTATATAGTTGTTTACAAACGTCCAAGGGCGGCAGTGACCATTTACCATCAGGTAAATTGTCACTTACCAGTATCTGACCATTTACCAGTAGCAAACGAGCATGCAGTCCGTGCGCGTTTGCTACTTCATTCAGATAAAAGAAAAAAAACTCAAAACCATTCCACTTACAAGAATCCTGTACGCACATATCCTCGTTGCTGGTGTAGTTCTTCCCCTTGGTCTCCAGGTTGGCCAGCACCTCGCACCGCTTGTTCGGTTTCATTATTAAACTGAAAACAAATACTGGGACATTACATATATCTCTAAAGGCTTTTTCAGATCAGTGCCTGATGCGAATGACTTATTGGACTAAGCCAGGTGGACTGTATATACTGGCGACCTAGGGAAGGACGGCGATAGTTTATATATCGTCGTAAAGATTAAACGAGACGGCGGGCCCAACCTTTCATCTGGGTGGAGCCCGATGGGGCAACGCACTCAGAGGACTCCGGTTGTGTTCCTTTAAAGATCCCGGGGTCCTCTTAGCAGTACCGAGTAATTTTGATGAAAAAATCCCCAGTGGAGCGTAGCTTTGGACAAAATAAGTAAAGGATCCGAATGGACTGATAACCTGTGGAAAAATCTGCTGGATCTGGATTAAGAACCGTTTGGAGTAGCATAGGTTGGTGGAGGCCAATATCAAGCAGTAGATTATTCAAGGTCGATAGATTAAGTCCCATTAACCTGAAGATCTGCTTGCCGGTCCACAGCACCCTGGGCTTGAGGATCGCGGGCGGCGGCATGTCGAGCCGCATGGCGGCGTCGGGCCCGGCCAGCAGGCACGCGGCCAGCTGCTGCGCCTCGCCGCGCGTCAGGAACGTGTCCCGCTGCGTGATCAGGTACCCCCCGGTTATGAAGTCCTGCGTCGCCGCGATCAGCAGCTCGCCGTTGCGCGGGGTTACTAGGTTTGATTTGTTCTGTAGGATAATCAGTGCTATGAAGTGAAATGTCTTTATTTTGTATAGGCCTACGGGGCACTTAAAAATTGTCAGTTATAATATTTTTTCTTAAACTACCGGATCGGTACACAAGCTTAAATTAGAGCATCTAGCAAGAAACCTAGCGGGTTTATCTTGTTTCTTTGTGTTCAATTTTTTTTAACTATGATTATTAATATTTAATATTGATATAATGATTAAATTTTATAATATGATAAATTTATGATTATTATTACACAACGAAGATAAATACCAAAGGGAATAAATGTATCCAACTTTGTTAAATTACCCCCATCAGTATAAGCGCCTCCGCCCGCGCCTCCTCCGTCTGCGGCAAGTGCATGTTCATCTCGTCGCCGTCGAAGTCAGCGTTGTAGGGCGTACACACGCACTCGTTGAACCTAGACATTTAACTTTATTAAAATATGATATAAGCAATTGACCACTACCACTTACTGTGATCACCCACCTGAAGGTAACTGGCCTTTCAAAACCATGTTCGATCGAGTGTTCGTCACATCACACATCATCACACATCACTGTGTTCTTACGTTTCGATAATGTAAATGATATGACATCCCAAATTTATGCCGCGGTGGTGCCGTCGCCTCCTGGCGCTCGGCCACAGGCCTCAAGGAACCCTTCTTTGCCCGAGCAATTCCCTCGTTGGGTTCACTGCCCACCGTTGTTGTTGGTTGCCGCTAAGCATGGGTACAGTATTTGGTCCTCAGACCTATGCTGGGCTGCTCCAGAAGATTTAATCGCCGTAAAGAGTTCACGAGGGAGCGGACGCCCCTCGGGCGGTCAAGCGCGTAGGGTCGCAGACGGAAGTGTGGGCCGTTCTTCTCGTACAATGATGAACACACATACAAAGGTGTACCTGAAGGTCCGCTGCGGCTGCACGCGCGCGCGGTGGCACATGATGGACAGCTTGTGCAGCGACGGCTGCCGGTTGAACAGCACCACGTCGCCGTCCACCAGGTGCCGCTCCACCACGTCGCCGCACTGGACACAAACATTTTTCAAAGTTACCTTTATTATTTTTACATAAGATTGAAGTAGCAAACGAGCATGCAGTCCACCTTATGGTAAGTGGTCATTGCCGCCCATGGGAAGTCAATCACAGATGCGTCGCTACTCCCGAGGACTAAAATTGTCGCCTCATAAAAAGTGTGCCCGCAACCACATCCTTCCAAAGAAACGCAAGAACTAGTGATTGATCTAATGATAAAAAAAACACAAGAACATCAACATGTTTGTAAGTACATATAATAAAAATGAAAGTTCCACATGACGTAAATTCCGAAAACATGCACAAAGTCGGATATACAAATTCAAATCCAGAAGAGAAATGTATTGATCATTCAAATGGGATACGAAAATGAGTTCCTTCACGTTGTATCCCTAAAAAGAAGTTTGTAACATTAACGTTTGCCATGAACACGCAAGGGTACGCCAGCACCTTCACCACGTGGACGGCACGCTACCTGGGGTATAGAGGAAAGTGAGGAAACAACACACCTTGAGCTCCTGCGCGATCTTCTCCCGGTTCCCGTACTTGAGGTACTTCTTGTGCGCGAAGCCGCGCTGCTGCACGTAGTTGGCGCCGGGGTGCACGTCCGGCCCGTTGCACACCAGCGAGCGCAGCCACTGCAGGTTCGCGGGGAACACGCGCTCCGGGTACGTCAGCACCTTCGCCACGTGCACGGGCACGCCCACCTGCACACGTGCGTGGACGGTAAGGATATACTTTCTAAATATGTATGTATAGATTGTATAAGCGGTAAACTTAAATGCTTCAAAGCAAGTTTGAAACAATTTCTTGTAAATAAAAGCTATTATACCGTAGATGAATTCCTTAAAGATAAAGATATATTACTATGATAAAATTTGTATAACTTAATTGTATTTAATGTTTAACTGAATAATAATTTGACATTTAATTGATATTTAAGACTCTAGAATTAATTGTATGGAAAAATTAACATGAAATTTATATAAATGTAATAATATAAGATTGTTAATAAGATTATTATAATTTGACTAATTTATTAATATGGAAAATTGCACGCCCTTTGGGCATGTACGGAGAACTATGATTGTAAATATATGACATAACCACATGTACTTACGCAATAAATGACTGATTACTGAAACCGGGGAGCTCAAATCACTCCCGCCCAACAACACAGGAAGAAGGAGGTGGCTGAAAAACTACATGGGACCTGGTCCTGTGGCAGGTGAAGCTGAACCACAACCTTTTGCCCGTAATCTTTTGTAATAAGTTAAATTTTGTGAAGTTTCTTTTTATGTGGCAATAAATGCATTTTATTATTATTTATTATTATTATATTAGGTAAAGCCTGCGGCTTTAACAGCTTCGGTCACGTTTATAAGGGCTACAAACAGCGTTTCTAGACGTCCCGATTTTGGCGGGACGTCCCGATTTTTTGATCAAAATTAAATATCCCGCGCGGGACAGGCTCGGTCCCGCTTTTCGGGATGAACTCGACTTTTGCAAAATAAAGGTCGACTAATCAATAAATTTATACAAATTTAAATCGAACTACAGTTTGCCGACCAAATGGATCGCCAAATGTAGAACCTCCGGCCCCCATCCGCCGTGTCCCGCTTTTGACTATGAAATCCCGCTTTTTTCAATCAAAGTTTCTTAATCCCGAATTTGATGAAAAAAAAAACTGGCAATGCTGGCTATCAACTACGTGTGTGCTAAATATCAACATCCGAAGTGTAATTTTTGCTTGAAAAAAATAACAAACATTAATCAGATAAGATTTAAGTAGTAAATGAGCCTGCGGTCCACCTGATGGTAAATGGTCACTGCCGGCTATGGACACCTGTAATCAACATGAACCACATATGCATTGCTACCCCACAAGAACTAAGGTGGTCGCCTCGTAAGTTAACGTTCGTGTACATTCAAAACTTGAAATCGAGCAAGTATAAACATGCACAAAGTTTAGTCTATACATTTTATATATTTGCGAAAACCATAGTTTAGAGGATTGGGAGTAAATAATAATAGAATTTTTAGATTAATAGAATTTATGTTCTGCTCTGTGTCTGTATGTTTAAAATCACGTCAAACCAAAGCTAAGAAATTGAATTCAAAACAATAGAAAATGTTGTCTCAAGTTATGGATACAACTTGCGATAAGTCTAAATTATATTTATTTTATCAAATCATTACAATTTAATGAAATGCGATATGTACATGTAGTTTAAAATAAATATTACCTCCTGTATTTGCAAATTGGGGTCTGGAGATATGACAGTTCTGCTGGAGAAGTCCACGCGCTTGCCAGACAGATTGCCGCGGAAGCGACCCTGTTTCCCCTTCAGTCGCTGCACGAGACCTCGACCAGGTTTTTTGGGCTGAAAAACAAAAATAAATTAAAAGTTATAGGGTGTTCCTACACTACTCGTCATAGTAAACGTCATAAGAGCATTTCCAGTTGCTTGGTTAAGACTAGTGATGGGCCGGATCGTCAAAATAATAGATCCGCTGATACGGATTATTTCTGTCATGATCCGTGGATTCGGATACGGATACGGAAACGGATTCTTTCTGTCATGATCCGTGGATACGGATACGCAAGCGGATTCTTTCTGTCAAGTTTGTGTGTGTGTGATATAGAACGAAAAAAGAAAAACAAACTAGACGTAGGGTATTCAGGTTAATTTACCACTAGTGCTTGTCAACGGTCTCACCCCGCCACCGCAGTTTCGCTGTGACCACGATCCATGCAACTGGGTCGAAATATCGGCAAAAAGAGTTCAAAAACCGCATATCGTTAAGTATTAAAATGTGTTAGATGTTATACTTATTTGGCGTAATAAGATAAAAAAACTTTTTAAAAAAATTATCTTTCGCACTACGTTACGTAACGTTTGTAGAAAAAACGACACTTACAATAGAAAAATTGTTCAAGACTTTGAAAAAACTATACGTATTGACAATTTACGAAAAAACTATTACAAATCCCTGTTCACGACTTTGACGAAATGTTACCATTATGTGTTCACGATTTATAAAAAAATGTTATGAACCTCAATTCACGACTTTGCATGACAAAATGTTCCGAATCCCTATTCACAATTTTGTATGAACAAATTATATTATAAGACTCCAATGTGATAACTGATAACTTGATAATTGATGATATTGTACGACTTCATAATGATAATTGTAAGGATTGTCCTTACAATTATCATGGACGAAGGTATTCCGGAGAGCTCGCTGTTGATATACAACGCTGCGTGGAGCCGTAGGTAGTCCAAGTCCGACTGCTTCATCGACAGGTCGTCTCGATTGCTGGCAGGGAATTGTGAGGACAATGTTTGTAGTATCTCCCACCTGCATGGACGAAGGTATCCCGGAGAGCTCGCTGTTGATATACAACGCGGCGTGGAGCTGAAGGTAGTCCCAGGGCGACTGCTTCATCATCAGGTCGTCTCCGTTGCTGGCAGGGAGTTGTGAGGACAATGTATGTAGTATCTCCCACCTGCATGGACGAAGGTATCCCGGGGAGCTCGCTGTTGATATACAACGCGGCGTGGAGCTGAAGGTACTCCCAGGGCGACTGCTTCATCATCAGGTCGTCTTCGTTGCTGACAGGGAATTGTAAGGACAATGTATGTATCTCCCACCTGCATGGACGAAGGTATCCCCGAGAGCTCGCTGTTGATGTACAACGCGGCGTGGAGCTGCAGGTAGTCCCAGTCCTCCTGGATCTGCTCGCTGCGGCCGCCGCGCGAGATGTGCCGCGCGATCACGTCGTTGATCAGCAGGATCTCCGACTGCTTCATCGTCAGGTCGTCCTCATTGCTGGCAGGGAATAGAAACGTGGATATTTATTAACATTCATGTAAAAATATCTCATGTAAAACTTATATTAATGCATCAGTAATTAATAACAGATTTATCAATTTTAAGGATGGTACTCTATAAGTCGATTCCGGAAGCACCACCTTCGTACCTATTTCTGCCTAATAACAGCATTGTTAAGTGCTATCGTAAATATACTTCTCCAAGGTGTTCCAACCTAGTCCACAGAAATAGCATTTCTGAGCATCCTCAGGAACTTTTATGACTTATATAACTTCTATATATCTGGGGTTAACTACAGATATCCATGGGCGATAGATATCCATGGCCACTTACCAGCAGGTGCACTCCATGCTCATTCATCTATAAGTCACTTTAAATGAAACAGAGGTTTTATTAAATATTGTAATCAAATGATTGTGCCTGCGACCACACCTGTCCAACGAAACACCAGAACTACTTCTTGTTAAACAGTGTAGTGGTGGTACATACCCAGTCGAACCAAATACGCTCTACAATAGAGATGGCAATAAGAGTTAAAAATATTTATTGGTTAAATGTTAAGTGATAAATATTTTTATCGATATTGTTATTGGTTGAAAATATTAGTTGATATTTTGCTGAAGTTGAATATTTTGTTAATTGATGTAACTTACGATACAGATAACAGTATAAAAATTAATACAATGATATTTCTTGCATATTTGAATAGGATTATGTAGTAGGTATTTTTTTATAAATGATAATAAATAGAGCTAGGCATATTTAAAAGATGGCTTTTATGTACACGATTGTTTTATTGTTCAGCACAATCCCAGCACTTGTTAAAAATATCGTTTAGTTCGAGTGAATAAAAATATCACAGACAATATTTTTTACGTAAACATGAATATTGTACTCTATTTTCAGTGCAATAGAACATAGAATTTAATGTGGTGAGTGACTATTTTCTATGGCTAACGTCAACGGACTCAGGGTCAGCAGGCCATAAGCGACGTGCGAGGCGAGTTGGAAAATGTTCCCTATAACTTACGAGTTACAGTCGAAATATTAATGCAGTACTCACATAGTGTTAAAATTATAAAGTTGATATTTTATTCAATATTGATAATATTGTTTAACGAATAATATGGTTATTTAAAATTATTCGTTAAATTTATTGGTTGATGGTTATATTTATCATCTCTACTCTACAACTTTGAAAATATTATGAATAGTACTTAGAAAATTGACTGACGTGCCATCCTTTATATCCGACACAACACTGGGCCGGATGCAAAGCGGCGGTACCGGCAGCCGCGTGAGGATCAGGTCTTCAGGCCGCGTGATCTTCACGTTCATGCCCAGGAGCGGGATGTCTTCATCCGGGATCCGGCGGAAGAGGTTTAAAACCTGTAATTTAGTTTTGCTTTCAAAACCGAGTGACTCTATTTGAAATTGCATCAAGGCAATACTACCGAATTTAACTAATCAGTTTAAAACATGTATATAATATTAAAGTGACATTTACTTCATTAAAATCTGCCTACTCTATCAAAGGTTATCATAAATGCAATTATTACAAAGTTTCTAAGGTGCGGGTAAAACCGCAGAGCAAAACTAGTACAAAATGTTTTTGTAACATATTTAAATTTATTTAAAAAATTTGTCCACTCCCAAAATCCCACATGTACCTCAATTCTATGTTAACTTACCTCAAAAGGGCTTAACTCAATAATAAGGCCACTGTTGATCATAGTAGCCAACTCCTTGTTATACTCCTTTGCATCATTAAACTCTTTCAGGACCTTCTGCACCAAGCTATCAGTGGACTTCTTATTCCTGTACTTATCATGTATTATCTTTAAGATCCCTGCAGGACTCTTCTTTACAATCCCATTTAGGCCCTCACAATGAGGACACTTTGTACAAGACTTAGCCTTCTTCAGAACAGCGGCGCGAAGAGTCTTTTTGTGCAGATATGAGATCTCTGGGTTCATGAATTTACGGCGGAACGATTTTTTCAATACTTCGGGTAACATTACTTTTGCACAATCCTATGAAAACAAAAATTTCAATAAAAATTAATAATTTGGCATTAACTTTTGGAACAAATCTCCACGGTTCCAAAACCATCAACCATACACATTAAAAACAAAATGAAAAATAGTTCTGGAGTAGGAAATACTAAAGTGAAATAAATCTTCCGTACTTCACATATCTTTTCTCTTAGGGCCTTATCATACTAGCGGTTTGCAAGCAGCTGTGGAGCGAGGCGGACGCGCAGCGAATGCGTCGCGAACACGCCGTGGCTGCACAGTGAGGACGACACGGATGCGTGGCAGATACGCAATGTTATCGTCGCGTGTTTTTTAGCGAGTTATAAAATGGCGTCTACGCTGTTAATCTCGGGGTGATCTCGTTGCGCATCCGCAACGAATTCGCTACGCATGCGCGGCGTATTCATTGCGCGCCCGCTCCGCTTTGAGGACGCTCGCAATCCGCTAGTACGATAAGGCACTTAATAGAATTGTTCTTTATAAGACTAATTAACAAAAAAATATTAGCAAGTAATAAACTATAAAATGATTGAAATATTACCCACCTTACATATGGTCTGCAGAATGGTAATAATAGACCGGAAGTATCCCACATGGAATACTGGCAGTGCTAAGTCTATGTAGCCATAGTGACCCACGCATTCATTCAGGCCAAGACCACACGTCTCACAGTTAGCATCCTTCTGGTTCGTGCCCTGTGTAAAGTGAAGTATAATAATTATAAAAATATCACTTTCCACTCCCTTAGCCCCACTAGGATTGTAGTTGGTAGAACCTGCGTAGTTCGACCAGAGAAGTACCATCGCCACATTTATTTCTAGAGTGAATTTTCTTGTGTTTCGACGGAATCAACTTCATATAGAACATAAGATCTATCTGAAGTCAATCAAAGATGTGTTGCAACTCCTGAGGACTATGATAGACGCTTCATATAAAAGTGTGCCGGCAACCCACACCCTTCACACCCACACCATGGTACTTCCCCAGTCGAACTACACTGGTTATACTACCTTCTCTGAACAGAAAGTCAAATTTATCATTCAGGTATATCTAACTAGATTCCAGATGCCTCTGTGGCCAAATAAAGATTTCATTTCTTATTTGAGTTGACTGATACTTTTTCTTTACAGCTGAATAGGTAGCAGTGTGTATTTATCAATATGCTTGTCTGATACTACACTTGAACAAAAAAACAAAAAAACTTTATTGACTGAACAAAGTGAAACCTGATTGTAGTAGGTATCACAATACCTACAATCAAGTTTTAATATGTTGATGTATTCAATGCACTCAAATATGCTAGTTGCACTTTTTAACCATATTTGAAATGAATTAATTTTACTTCCGAAAATACCTTATCTATAGTTCTATACTAATATATAAAACTGAAGAGTTTGTTTGTTTGTTTGTTTAAACGCGCTAATCTCAGGAACTACTGGTTCGAATTTAAAAATTCTTTTTGTATTGAATGGACCATTTATCGAGGAAGGCTTTAGGCTATATAACATCACGCTGCAACTATTAGGAGCGAAGAAATAATGGAAAATGTGAAAAAAACGGGGAAAATTATTCATCCTTGAGGGCTTCCGTTGCGTGCGCTGCGAAAACGGTACAAGATACCATAAAACATATGTATGAAAGAATTATTTGTCTTGAAATTATCTAAAAAAATGTCCGCGACAGTATATGTCTATCTTTTAAGATTAACTCACTAGAACCGTTTTCATGGTAATCAAATTCGGTCGAAATTAGTTAAGAGTTGTATCAACATAATAATATTAATCTTTGTCCAAATAAATGTGCTGTTGATTAAGAGTATTTAATTGCGAACAAAATTGTCTTTGACATCACTTAATTTCAACGAACATCTTAGAAGATATGACTGAATATATATTCAGCCGCGCCGCATGATGTGCAAAACATGACACTGCAAGGAGGAGGGGCGGTGGTTGTATGCAGCGTTATTTGTTTTTGCGTCGTTATATCGTCGTGTAGTAATACTTTTTAAATACGCGGACGAAGTCGCGGGCACAGCTAATATTATAAAGGTGAAATTTTGTGAGTGTGTATGTTTGTTACTTCTTTATGTCCAAATAGCTGGAGAGATTTTCATAAAATTTGGTAGGGAGTTTGCTGACACTCCTGATTAACATATAGGCTAGTTTTTATTGTGGAAAACATCTTATTCCCACAGAACAATTGATACATCGATTTTCTTATTGCGGGCGAAGCTGCATGGTTCAGCTAGTTAACTGATATATTGTGTACGTGAGTTTAATGAGTCTTTACAAACATGAGTAAATCATTTTTATTTATTGGTGGTATATAATCTTCGCGTATCTTACCATGCGCCGGTCCAAGACGCCATATTTAGCCGGGACTCTCTGGCCATCCTGAGCGTATAGGTTCTTCGTGATGACCTGGATGTGGGCTGCCTTCTGTATGTCTGCGGCGCTGTCCACATTGAATGTAACGTGTGAGCTGGAATCAACATGGAATATTAACAAAGGTTTTAGACAAAAATATGACTATATAACAAGCTTTCATAGTAATTATGAACTAAAACACTAAATTTTATCATTTACCGGCATTGTAGGAACTCTTAAAGCATTTTTTTTAAAGAAAAATAAAATCAAAACATGTAAACATAACCTCACTCACATTTTCCTCCCGACATAAGTCTCTCGATATTGCTCTTTAGGCATCTTTAATCAACGAATAGTTTACTAATTAAAATATGTGTTTATCCTTTCGTTTTAATTTTCATAATAAACGCTTCATTTATTAAAGTTCGGATGGAAATTTTAATTATTGTAATTTCACAACTTGAATTTACTTGACGTTCAGAATTCTGACAGATTACTGAAACATCTGACAAAACGGCATTCCATTTCACCATTTCAACAAAAACGTATTTAATAATTTACAAAAAATAAATATAATAATTATCCCATCAATTAAGTTTGTTTCAAATAAATATGTCGTTAAATTGCAGTATTTAAAAAGAATAAAATTGCTAATTAATAAACATATATCAGTAGTCAGAACGCAATAACATGAGTATTGCCATCTTTCGTTTTCAAATTCTACTCAATTTCATGTTCTTTTTAAATTCCCTTCAAACAATAAATAATTAATAAAGAAAACTTAAGGGCTCGATTCTACAAGCAAGAAAGAAAATCTAAAAAACATTACAAGTTACTTCTTTAAGTATCTATTCAAAGTGAAAGATTTACTTAGATTAACTTAATTCACAGAATTTTCATTAAGTTACCTTTTATTACACAAACTTCTGAAAAGCGCAAATGGCTTTGAAATTACTTAAAGAATGTATTTGTCCCTCTGATCACGAAAGAATCTAATACCGAAAATTGAAACAACAAAGGAAGATCTAAGAAGAACCCCAACATAGCATTTCGCTGAATCAGTACGTTAAGACTTTATCCAATATGAGCGATTACTTCAGAACTACGATATGTACATAGATAAACGTTTAATTATGTTGCTTTTTTACTTTTTTGTGGCATAGAAGTTGTTCGTATTTATATAAAAATAGTTTATAATCATGACAGATTTATTTTTATAGTTAGGTTTGTTGCATGAATAAAAGTACACACGTAATAAATACTAACTTTAATTCAAACGTCACCATGTAGCATTTTTCGTAAACCTACGGATAAACCACAACTTACATTAATTTTAAAAGATCATCATAAATCATCATCATCAATCAAGCGGAGCGATACTTCGCATTGCACATTTATTTTTATGTTTTCATTTATGTTCCAACTCAACCTAAATCATCTTATTTACAACGCTATTATAGCCCAACCTCATCCTAAGCCATGACATCGGTAAGGATTTTTTAAATATAGCGCTTCCTCCTGACGTATTCCCGGAGCGCTATGACATGGGGTACTTCAAGAAAGGTGCGAAAAGAGCTCTCCTTCACAGCCGGCAACGCATTGGCGACTCCTCTGATGTTGCGAATGTCCATGGGCGGCGGTGACTACTTTCCATCAGGTAGCCCGTCTACCTTATCGTTAGGTTATTTATAAAAAAAAAATGGTTCCAATAGCATAAATGCTACAATTTTCGTAATGATATTTGTGAATACATCACAATACATAATTATTCCAAATTTCATAACTCGAAAATACATTTTTATTTTTTATGCAAATAAATATATTACAAAACCAAAAAAATATCGTGTTACATTATTAACAATAAAAATATTATAGCGACATATTTTTTTAAAATTATTACTCCTTCAAATTAGCCAAACAGGTTAACTTATTATCTACCATTTGGTAGCTTTTACTAGCAACACTAACCCAGTTCATATGTTTCTGGCGTAAAAAGAAGCGCCCCAGCGCGCCGTTTTTTGGCTTGTCAACCGAAACCACGCAACAATTTTCACTTTAGTAATCTTGATAAATGTTACTAATTTCCTAATGTTCTACTCAAAAGACTATAACTTTCGATGCGCCTTACACAGTTAAGTGAATTGCAAGTGCAGTGTTATCGTAAATCTTATTAAAATTCGTTTTCCCACCGACTTGACCCGCGAACTCTCAACATGCCTCTGTTGAAAAGAAAAGCATTTGAGAAATCCACGGCGTCGGAGTATCTGCGGGACGACGATGAGGTCTTCCACTGCGAGGTCACCGACGAGATATTCAAGGATTATGAGTGAGTTTAATGTATTGCAATGTTTTCGCGCAAATTTTGTAAAAACAGTACTTAAAGTGTATTTTTCCGTTAGGAGGGCCGTCGACATTGCTACCGCGCGGTAGCCCGTGCGATAGAGCAAGCGTGACACAATGTTTTACAAAACTATCGCGCCGGAACATAACTTTAATATATTTATTCATGTTTTCGATATTATTTCTTTCGCAGGGAATACTGCGAGAGGATCATTCTCGTTAATTCGATGGTGTGGACATGTGAGATGACGGGAAAAAATAATTTGACGTATGCGGAGGCACTCGAGAGCGAGAAAAATGCACGAAAGTCACTGAAGGACTTTCCCATGGAGCTCCGTATACCCATCCTGTACCTGGCTGCACGGACCAAGAGGTGCTCGTTCATGGACATGGCTGAAGATGTCTTCAACTTTGTTAGGGAGCGTTACTTTGTGGGGGAAAGTGTTGAAGCTTGCCTGGAAGGTGACATATGGTGTGAAGCTCACATCTTGTCCGTTACCTCACAGAAGCAACATCCAGACAGGTAGGTCTTTCAACCGGTTTTATCCAATCCCTACAGATGTGTCAATTGTTTTCAGTATGAAAATGACAATGTAATGATCTGGTAGTAAATATTTGTCTAATATATTAATTTCCCTGTATATAAATTATATTAGAAACTAATTGGGTTCCTATTGTCCTTATGGCAACAATTTACTCTGAAAATGGCTCTGATCAGATTTGAGTGGCCTTGGTTTTTTGTGAGCACATAGTAGGATAAAACATTTCTGTTATCTATAACCAGTCTCATTCAATAAGTTATAGGTAAAATACAAGAGTGGATTTTTAATTTCACAAATATAAATGAAATAGTTTCGATTTTAAAATGTTTGCATAAAATTTGTATATGTTACTATTTTTACATAACAAAAATATAAATCATTTACCTTATGTAAAAAGTGCATAAACAAAAATGTGACATACTTACCAATTCATATTTTTAGCTAGGTGTATTATAATTACTATGTAGCACCTTATGGTCTTAATAAAGCACCTATACTTTACTGTACTCATATATAATACAACTCTTATGCTCTCATTCAGAATAAATATTTGCCTTTTGGTAATAACTAGTTATGATGAAAACCCTCTTGAGTTGTTGCAATAGCGTTTCTGCTGAGATTGTTTTCTAATCTGATCACAATATAAAAAATATATATGAGTGATAATTTATTAGTGTCCCTATAGGTTCATTAGTCAATGCCTTTATAATTATACTAGCCGACCCAGTGAACTTTGTTCTGCCAAAGAATGAGCAGACTTAGGATTTTAAAATTATTATAAAGCTAATTTGTTAATGGGATAATAAATAAATATAAATAATTGATATGATTGGAAAACTTCTTGTTATTCAAGAACCTCCTGTGTGAGAGAATATAATATTGTCATTTCTTTTTAATGTAAAAAGTAGTGAATTATACACTCATATTTTATAGATCTTACAATGTTTCGATTTTTATTATAAAGATTGGTTTATTCTTAAATTTTTATAGAACAAAAGGGAGCAGATAACCCATTTCATTATTGGGGTATGTCAACAAGTCACATATGACTTGTGTTTTACCACTTTAACACTCTCATGCATACAAACATGAGTCATACATTTTTGTGTAGAAACATGAATGTACACTTTATAATTACTATTAATTATTATGAATTAATTGACAGTATAATTTATATATGAAGGGATTTTATGCTGTATTCATATAGGTACATTCAATTTAATATGTTGTATTGTTGTGGTTTTTTGTTTGTATGACATAATATTAAAATGTCTATAAATTCATGCAGGCATTCCTGTTTGTTTGTATGTTTAATAAAACAATTTTATAATTAGGATGAATTTTATGCTGAATCATGATTACTAAAATAGGATATAAAATTTACATTTTTTCTGCCTGAGAACCATGGAAAAGAATAGAACACCATACTTGTAAAAGAATTAAAAATCTAAAATGCCTGCTTGGCCAGGGTGTGTACTTGGCATGCCAGAAAATACAATGATAATTCTGCCACAAATATTATCACTTTTATCATTAAACATCAAATTAACCTTGTATTTTATTTTTTCCAATTTATTATGCCTAAACTCAAGAGGAAAATGCAAAAGATAAGATATTAAACTCTCTCTGCTTGATGCAAAAGAAAAAATCTTGATCTTGATATAATTATTAATAATTTGAATTAGACCAATGAGCTGGGCATGGAGTAGGGAATTTGATACGAAAATATTTTTTTCATATACAATGTGGCGATATCACTAAAGATACTCAACTATATAATTTAATTTGGGCCCTTTTATCTTCCAGCAAATCCCTCCTCCCTCCCTCCTCGTACTGCTACGAGGTGGAGCAGTTCGACGAGACGGACCCCGCCGCGACGGGCCAGATCGGCACCGCGCCGTACGACCGCGTGCGCAGGCGCAAGGGCGTGTACACGCGCGACAAGAGCCGACTGTTTCTCAAGCAGTTCATCGTACCCGGCAATGGTGGCTTGATTAGTGTTAAAGTAAGTTTTATGACCTACTTCTAAATATATGATGGTACATGATAATATTATCATTTAAATAAAATTTGCACGCCTTGTAAATAAGAGAAAAAGAAGTTATTTAACATAAAAATTTGTACCTTATTGCTTAGCTAATAAAGATTATTATTATTACACTTGTCAACTGTGATTTCAGATTTAGTAGTAAATGCTGAAAGAAATTATCTGAAGAAAACATATAAAAGTTTATCTACACAAATGTTAACATAACAATTTTTTACAAAATCGTTCCATCCATACATATATAGAGAACTTCCCTAACCAAACATAACCTTTGATATGTTTATTCAAAGCTAACATTATATTTTTTTGGATGAAAGTGATAAATGATTCACATTTTTGATAAGTATTTAGATGATTCAGATTCTTGATAAGCATAGATTATATTCATAAGTGGGTAGTATGGCTTGATTAATATGGCTAACAGAATGTGATTTTGTTTTATTTAATTATTCATTTATTTTTATGCACAAAATTGTTATTTACTTGACACCTTCCACAGGAATCAGCATTACAAAAGTACAACATCAGCAAAGTGCACTTCGACCAGATATTCACGGGCAGTCCACCCGAGTTCCCCTCCTCCAAAAAGCTGATGAAGAACAGCATGTCTCCACCAGCATCGAGGAGCTTCTCTAAACCAGGCTCTGCATCCAAACTAAACAAATCACTAAAGAAAATCAGTCCGGATAAGAAGGGCAGGCAAGAGTCAATGGACAAGTTTGTTAAGAAAACAGATAAATCTGATGGTAAGTTAAAGTTTGAATATTTAATTTAGTTATCTAAAATCCACTTCCTTGAGGAATTTTAACATCCTGTAGTGTTCTCATAGATAACATTATACCATTAATATTATTCTATCTTAAAACAACATCATGGAAAGAGCTAAGAAAAATGTACAAGTTAAATGCCATTCAAATTATTATGAAATGTGCTATAAAATAAAATATTGTATACAATCATATTTCCAATTTACAGTTTCTCCGGCGCCTAAACAAAAAACACCAGGTGACTTGGCGAAGAAGAAAGCTGAGAATGATTTGATGGAGAAAATGAGAAAGGCCGAGGAGCAGATGCGGCTGCGGCGCGAGGAGGAGAGGGCTCGCAAGAAGGAGAAGACCGCGCGGCTGCAGGCCTACATGAAGGAGTGGCAGAAGGTCAAAGATGACCTGGAGTTGGAGGATCATAAGGTTAGATTTCCTTGACTTCCTTGTTAGATGTCCTTGATTTTGAAGAGCTAGCTTGCGATACGTCCGGTGCTTGCGTCATGTCATTCATACAAAAGACAGTAGTAGTTTAATATTGCGAACATAGGTGGCATTGCTGCAAACATTTTTTTAAAATATGTAAAAGAAAATAATCATGAATGTATGGATAAAGTGAACATTTTTTTTTAAATTACACTGTTCTCAGTAGCTTGTTAAAATTGTAAGACGTTTAAAGGATTCATTTATCAGTCACTCATTTTTATACGCTGATATTGTACAAACGAAACTATGTGGGCAAAAACGTGTGGTTGCGTTGCACGAATTTGTGGCGAATTCCTTATGATTTGTGCCAAAAAACCGACACTGAACAGAATAGCTGCAAGGATTTGGAAACCTACACAACTAATTAAAGGAGTCATTCCATATATTTCATTTTGTGTGTGTAATTTTGACTTACATACCATTGTATATTGTCTTTAAGGTGAACCATTATGAGCACTTCGTGTTTGTTACCACGATATTTTTAAATAGTCAAATGCTCTTTTGTCCTCAGATTATTCCAAAAGGCACGCTCGTGGAAGTAGAGGGCATTCCACATGCGCATTTTGGCGACTTCCTATCAGTTCTGGAATTCGTCCACACGTACTCCGAAGTGCTGAAGACCAAAGATGTGTTCCACAATGAGTTGGACCTGGAAACCTTCAGGAAGGCTCTCACAATGAAGGAACACGCTGGGTCGTTCAGCGACCTGGTGCAGATGATGCTAACAGCAATATTCTCATTGCAAGAGGATGAGGCAGAGGAGTACAATGAAAGTGGTGGAATTCAGGAGTCTACAGGTTCGAAAACATTTTAAGTATACACATGAAAATTTGTAGATAATTGTAGAGGTTTGCCACAGTGTGATTTGACCTGGGAAGTACTACCATCACACCTACTTGTAACGTACTTTGCGATGAACGAATGTGGAGGCCTGCTGCCCTAAACATGTCCATCGATCAATACGACCTTCCGCAGTCCGTAGGACTAGCATCACATCTGTAGTTTACCTCCATGAAACCTTGTTTTATGTGAATTTGATGACTACTGCCCATGAGTGAAGAAGTTTCAATGATGATAACAAGAAAAATCGGCAAAAATACAATCTGTTTTATTAGTATAACTTATGAATATAGACTGTTATCACCTAATGTGATGGTCTGACATCTTACATATATTCATTTTCAGGGGAGCAACATCTAGACACGGAAATGGGCACAACTAAAGCGGTAGAATTAGCCACCAAAGCCGGGAAATGGTCACAAACGTATTTGGGCACACCACTCAGTAAGCTCCCACTGGATCCCACCACAGTTAGTGAAGTTTTAAGGTGAGCCAATAGAAATAAATATAGTAATATATCTATTTTCCCTATAATGATTTAAGCATTTTTTGATTGAATAGTTAATATGTGTTTTTTTATATCTGACTGAAGTAGCAATTGAGCATTCAGTCCACCTGATGGTAAGTGGTCACTGCCGCCCTGCGACAACTGTAATCAACTTCATACAGAACATGGGTTTATATGATATTAATCACAGATGCGTTGCTACTACCGAGGACTATGATCGTCGCTTTATATAAAAGTGTACCGGCAACCAGAGATGGGCATAACTAGTTACTTAAGTAATCTAATTAATAATGAAATTACAAAGTAATTAAATTAAATGTAATTGAATTACACAGTAATCAATTACATTGTAATTGAGTTACTACCAACGTACAATGTAACTGATTACAATATATTTAATTACAAAATAATTTAATTACAACATAACCTAATTACTTAGTAATCTGTTTAATTGTAACCTTAACTTTGCATGTGAAATATATTTATTTGTTCTATCTGTAATGTTTTTTGTTTACAATGATAATCAAAACCAGATGTATTTAATATTTCAACAAAACATCTGATTCACATGTTTTTTTTAGAAATGAGCGTAAATAACTTTTTTATTTTTTTTTTAAATATTAAATAAAATAAAAATATAACATCTTCGCTTAGTGTAGTAGCGTATGTAGGATTGTAGGTAAAGCAGACACGGTCTGCAACTTCGGCAAGTACGAATTTAAGTGCAAACGTTCCAGTCTAATACTGATTTAATTACATTATAACAGATTACTTATGTAATCTGTTATAATGTAATTAGATTAACTTGTAATTAAATTATTTGTAATTAGTTACAGTAAATACTTATTGTAATTAGTTACCTATGTAACCTGTTACAAAGTATTTTGAATACTAATTACAAAGTAACTGTAACTTGTAATTGTTAATTCAATTACTTTTTGCCCATCACTGCCGGCAACCACACCTTTCAATTGAAACGCAAGAAATGGTTCATTCTAGAAATAAGCGTGGCGGGGGTACTTTCCCTATCACTAGCTACTTCTTTATTATAAATACATTAATACGTGAAGCAAAACTTTGCCACGGACGGATTAGTATGAAGTTTTGCACGGTTTTAGTGGACGTCGAGAAGGAGAGCAGAATGTTAATATTTTTTTCAAATAATGCATATATCATATATAAAATTAAAAACACATTACACACACTACCGTGCATTTGTCACAAACACATACGTAGTAAACGAAATAGAACATTCAATGTCTTACTATGAAAACACATAACTTCCAAATTTTGGACAATTTTTTTTATATTTTCGATTCCAAAATGTCAGATGTCTTTGTCAAAATACCGCTATTGCTTTTAAATGCGGCTTAGATAATTAAACCTCTTTTTATATTTAACGGGCGTGTTCAAAATTACTTGAAAATTATTGCATTTTATTTGAATTTGAGAAATATTTATACTATGGACAATATGCAGTTTAGTTTTTTAATTTAAATTATGGTCGAAATTTGGTCCGGTGCGTCGGGTGACTAGTTATACAAAAACATTGATTGTTGTTGTTGTTGGTTTGAAGGAGTACAATTGTTTAACAAGTTACCAAATTACATAAAGGAAAGTGAAACTTTAAGTGTGTATAAAAGGGAACTTAAAAAATACTTAAACACTAATGTAATTTAGATAATATATATATATATATATTGTTAATCATAGCAGCCCAGAGGCAATAGTTTAGTAAGTACTTAATTATAAATCTTGTATCTCATTTTAAGTGAAACTGTACGTTTTTTATGAGAAATAAATTTGTTTAAACCTAAACCAATGATCGTGTGGGGGCGTCAGGTTGCACCTGCTGTCGTCGGGCGGCGCGGCGGGCGCGCGCTGCGCGGCGTGGCGCTGCCACCAGCGCGGCGGCTACAGCAGCGCGGACGACCCCGGCCTGCGCCTGCGCGTGGCGCGCCCGCTCCTGCTGCGCCGCCTGGCCGCCGCGCACTGCGCCGACCTGCCGCTGGGTGAGATACTTTTTTTTTTGTTTTCGAGGGCGAAACCTTCAAAAGGTACCCAACGCGCGTGGGAGCGACGTAGGCTTATGTGGGATTTTTACCACACTAAAACCCCTCCGGTGCCCGTCCTCGGCGCTCTATAAAGAGGACTCCGAGATCTCGAAACGACCTCAACCGGAATTCTCTGGATGTGTTGCCCCATCGGACTCCTCCCAGATGGGCGGCTGGGCCCACCGCTCCTTCTAGTTTTTACGACGGTATGCGACCACACATACCGCCTTCCCGGGATTGCCTGACCGAAAGGTTCGAGCTCACACTAGCCGCCTGCAACCCCGGAAGCCCTTTTTAGTCGCCTCTTACGAGGGCAGGGAATGCCGTAGCCCTATTCTGATCCCTGAACTACAGAGATGTGGATGAGCTACTACGTTCAAAGGCGGCTTGCCCTCGACCATAATATTGTTGATTTTATATACAGACCAAGAACAGACCTCGAAAATTGCCAACACGCGAAGTATCCAAAGCATGAGGACTTGTTCACGCTTCCAACCATCTTTCGATGCGGGTTTGTTCGTTCGTAGTATGACGGACCATGAGACCAGGCCTGCATTACATGTATATTATTAAATCTCTAATCTCGTATAAGTATTCAATCTTTAGAAAACCAACATGATAAACCTGTTTCAAAACTGAAACTTGTGCATAGAAGTTAGTGCCATCGCAATGATGGTACATATGTTCTAATTATATGGCAGAATGTACACAATATAATACTCAACTTATTTATTATCTATTGATTTTAAAACACTAAAGTTCACTATTCAATTTCCATTTTTCAGATGATAAATTCGCAATACTTCAGTGTCTAATGAATCAAATATTGAGTTACGCTACTGTTCGAGATGTGATAGAGGAAAAACTCGAAGAGCACAGAAATGTTAAACAGTCCTACAGATTATTACAGGTCAGTGTTGGTTCAATATAACATAAATATCAGACCTTTGTTGTTGGATTATAACCCATAAGACTTATGTATGATTGTACGAATAAAAATAAAACTAATCAAACAACTATACCCGGAAAATAAAGCATCTGAATCGAAAAATTTACCAAACTTCAATATTTAATTGCATCAAAAAAAATGTCGATTACAGATAAACGAGCGAAAACGCGAAGCACAAGTAACAGCGTCGCGGCAAGAGCTCAGGAAGGAGGCGTACGCGAAGAAGGAGGAGCAGAAGCTGACGGGGGAGAGGGCGCGCGCGGCGGACGAGGAGCTGAAGGCGGCGCTGGAGCGGCTGGCCAGGGACAGCGACGCCCGCCGCCAGGAGTACGAGAAGAAGTGCAAGGAGCTGCAGGCACAGCTCTTTGATTATACTACTTATATTGGTAAGTTACGTGTGAGCTCTGGTTTAGTGACTGTCACCCAGAAGTTAGCTATAGTCAATGTTTTAGTTTTACTATGCACGCGCACAGTGTCACGAAAAACCGACACTCAGAAGTTAGCTATAGTCAACATGTTAGTTTTACGATGCATGCGCATGCTGTCATGAAAAACCGACTGACACTTTTAAAAAAGTTTTTTATCTTGTTACGCCAAAGAAGTATAACTCCTAAACGCGTGTACATAAGTACAAATCTTTTTTCGCATTACTATTTGTTTTGTTATTGGATTAGTGTTGATAGTAAACAGTTGATTACTGGCTGTGGCGTGGACAAACCTAACATGTTTCCACCTGACCGTTGTCCAAACCTCCCCCCCAGGGTCGGACCGCGGCTACCGGCGCTACTGGGTGTGCCGGCGCGTGCCGGGGCTGCTGGTGGAGGCGGGCGGCGAGGCGCGCGGGCCGTGCCGCGCCAAGCCGCTGCCGCCGCCGCCCGCCGCGCAGGACCTGCTGGCCTACGTCACCGAGCTCTACCACCGCGAGCGGGAGCGCGAGCGGGCCCGGGAGCGCGGTATGTACGCCATACTAAGGTATTGCGGCGATGTTAATAGCTGATTGATGTAGCAAACTAATCCATGCCACCCGATGGATAGTCGCTAGTGGTGTCCATAACCTTTTCGTTACCAATTCCATATATAACAGGGATTCTACCAGATGTCAATTACGAATGTGCTTGTAGGGGTTTTTGTCACAGGTAAGTTGCTTCTACCGAGAACTCTAATGAGGTCGTCACTTCAGAAAATAAGCCAACAACCACACCATTCCATTTTGAGGAAAAACTGCTTTACGCTAAAAATAGGTGCAATTTAGGTTAGATTAAGTTTTTCGTTCAAACAAGTTCAAATAAGAAGTATCCAGCTACGACTTTTTTTTTAGCTTTACGGTAGTTCTTGAGTTTTGGTGGAAGGGTATGGATTGTAACTAGCTTTCATATGTGTGAGGCGACCGTGTATTCGAGAGAGTAGAAATTAATGCGATTGACTTCAGATAAAACCTTGTTTGATTTAAAGTTACTTGCAGTCTGTGGGAGGCTGTGACCTCTTACCATCAGGCCAAAAAGTTCAAATTGTAAAATCTATATTGTTCTTGCATTATTTCTATGGTCTCGTTAAAAAAAACTGCTGTGTTTAATTTTGTTGTTAAGAGAAATCCATTGTTATTATCAGCGGGCAGCGACAAAGAGAACGAATCGGCCGCGAACTCCCGCGGCGGCTCGCCCAAGAAGCCGCTGAGCAACGTGAACGGGCTGACGTCGAAGCTGCCGGCGGGCGACGGCGCCACGCAGCACATGCGCGAGCTGCTCGTCTGCACCGCCGACATCGAAACGTGCCATGTGCATGGAAAGGTAACGTTTTAACAAGAGGGTGGACGCAAGGACACCCAAGCTTACACTTCTCATTCGTTTTATTCTCTACGCACCCTGTATCCTGGGTGTAGTCTAGAATTACTGTTTGATACATACGGTAATAGGAGGTCCCTTCCGATTTTTCCTTGCATTTTAAAGCAATTGCCGTATTAGTGTTACTCAAGGTGGTAGAACCAGTGTAGTTCGACTGGGGAAGTACCATCGCCACACCTATTTCTACCGTGAAGCTTTTCTTGCGTTTCGATAGAGAGGTATGGTTGCCGGCACACTTTTACATGAGGCGACCATCGTAGTCCTCGAGAGTAGCAACGCATTTGTAATTGACTTCAGATAGAACTCATGTTATGTATGTAGTTAATTACAGATTTCCATGGACGGCAGTGACCACTTACCATCAGGTGGACTGCATGCTCATTTGCTACTTCAGTCAGATAAAAAAAAAAGTATCGTACTATCCAACCGATGAATATCCCTATCTATATGTAATTCTTTATAGTCAATTCCTAATTGTAATGACTATTTCATTTCTATTCTAACTGTACGAGCTACTGCACGTACACGTGACTATTTTACGTATGTGAGTGCTTTACTTGCACACATGTAAACATTTTCCTTCATACGAATATAATTTTATAGTAAGCACTTTTTACTAGCACTCATTGGGTTTGGGTTTCGTACGCTACCTTTCCCCGCAAACTGTTACCTTAGTTCCTAATACTTAGTGAACGGTACACTAACATCTTATTATAATTCCTTATACCCAGGGAGACTTCAGACCACGATGGTGGGTATACCACACGGAGGAGCAGATCGAGGCGCTCATCGACTCGCTCAACAAACGGGGAATCCGCGAGAACGAGCTGCGACAGGCTTTGGAAGCGGACAAGGCGAACATCGTGGAGTATATCAAGAAATGTCCTCTAAACCTCCTCAATGGGAGCACGCCACCGGTGAGTTATAATAGATCATTAGTAAAACCTTTGGTCATAAGTAAAAAAGTGGGTAGTTGGCCACAGATGGGTAGTAGATCAATTCGCTATCGAAATTATCTAAACAACTTTTACAGTTACTGTAAGTGATAAAGGCGGCTCAAGAACAAGACAATAAGACAGGGAATTTACTTGATGCTGATTACAGATGCGTTGTTATTGTTGAGAAGTATAATGAAACCTATATGGCGACAGAGGATTTTACCCCTTCTCCTAAAATATAAGCCCTGTTTCAGCGAGGTCTAGTTTCAATTCTATGAGAAAATTAACTTTAACCACTGTTTGTAGACATTCGTAATGAACCTCAGAAAAGATAAAGTCTTATCAGAGGTTGACCACAGATGCATCGCACAACAACCCAAAATTGCGTTAAGGTACTGACACACATGCTCATTAGTAGCACGAAAGCATGCTAGTAATGAGCATTTGCTCTCATTTGTAACTTATTATCTAAGTTACGAGTGTTTATGGAACACAAGTTCGCCTTTATATAAAAATAATATAGCACGAAATAATGCCTACGAAAATTTATTAAAAGATATGAACGACCCAAATTAAACTATTTACGGATAAAACAAGCGTCCATTTTATACAAGAACTTGCGTTTAAATAGCATGTGTGTTCTGTTGTTTGCTTCGCGTATGCTTTTTCGTGGGCATGCCTAAAATAAGCATGCTTATATTAAGCATGTGTGTACAATGAAAGAGAATGCTCGTTTTGAGCATGCTTTTTAGCGATCAATTAGCATGCCACTAATGAGCATGTCTGTCAGTACCTTAACACTGCTGTGATTAGAAAGCCGTTGGCAGGCCTTCGAAGTGTACACACACTCATCCCCCCCCCCCCTCAGCCCCCGCTGCCGGCGGTGGCGACGCGCAAGCGCGCGGTGCAGCCGTCGCTGGCGGTGCCGGCGGACTGCTCGCTGGCCGAGGCGCTGGAGCTGTCGCTGCGGGACCACATCCTCGAGCTCGAGGAGAAGATCTTCCACGGATGTCTCGGCGCGCTTAAAGTTAAGGTAACGTGGGATTTGATGTACCGACCTGTGTCATTTGTGTGAGTTTGTGATATTGCGTCAAGATTATCCTTTTTATTTTATTTAGTCACAAATTGTACAGCTTGTAACAATTGTAAAATTAAGTTCTAAACTTATAATGTAGGTCCTAAAGCCAATTACAAGATAATTATACTTATTTTAGCTAAAAAAAAACATTCATTACATTTCTTAATAGTAGTTTTCTTAATTACTTTCGGCAACGTGTTTTTCGTGAATATGCGGTGTCCCGCCGACATATACAAACATCAAAAATTTGTGTTGGTCGAGTTATTAGTGACTGATCTACTCTTGCTAACGATGGACGCTGTTACCGTAACATATTATTTATATTATAGCAATGCATCGTATTAGAAAATAACAGCAACGAAAAATATACTGTACGGTGCAGTGCTTATGATGACCGTGATTGTGTTGTCAGGATCGCGAGGCGTGGCGCGGCACGATAATGCTGCGCGGGTACGACAAGCAGGCGGACTACCTGACGTGGGGCCCGCACAGCCAGTACAGAGACGACTGTCACCTGCCCAACGGCGAATTTAAAGTTCCTATGGGTGAGTATAGTTTTGATTATTTTGGCCCCGGGGTAGAGCGGGACACCCTGTAATAAGGCCTCCGTATTCAGTACGGGAGCGCTCGCGAATTGTTTTGAGATTTATGTTTAAACGATTTTTTTTTATTTAGTACTAGCCGACTCGTGCCCACTTCGTTGAGCGTTAATTATATTTACATAATATACTCCTGAATAGTGTAGCTTTCTGATTCTAAAAGAATTTTCATAATCGGATTTTACAAATTATGATGTGAAAATAGCAGTCATAAAATTTTGGATAAGTAATGCAAATCAATTGATTAATTGATTGGAAATGTTATATTTCAATTCGTTCTTTTCCCATGTGTAAAGGTAAAGGTATCAGTATAAAATATATTCTGTAAATTCTAACAAGGGTAATGCAAAAGTCCTTTTACGCTCTTACGGCTCCACAGCGTCAATGAGAGCGAAACGAGCTTACATTACAATCTATCATTTATAGTATCACTAGTGGACCCAGCGAACTATATATTTAAAAAAACTGCATTAAAATTCGTAGTGAAGTTTTAAAGATTTAAGTATACATAGGCACAGACAGTGGGAAGGAACATTGTTCTATAATATATAGTGATATGTTAAACTACTTTAATGAAGTTACTGAACATTATAAAATGTTATGATAATAATTTATTTACATGCGTACAATAATTCACGTATTACAATAATATTGCACAGACATAGACCAATCCGAAGTCCAAATCCCGGAGAACAAGTACCGCGACCCGGGCTACTATCTGGAGCCGGCGCGGGTGAACGGCGTGAAGAGCGAGCCCGAGGAGGAGGCGCGCGCGCCGCGGCCCGGCGTCGTGCGCGAGCTGGCCGGCGCGCTGCTGCAGCTCGAGCAGGCCATACACCACAAGTACCTCAAGCGCCCGCTAGGTGAGTTTTGTTAATTTCCTAATGAAAATTGATCCGCTACCTTGTCTACCTGGAGCCCGTCAATGTGAACGACAATAAGAACGAGCCCGAGGAGGCGGCGGCCCGTGTGCTCGCGTTTCGGCGTCGTGCCATACACCACAAGTACCTCAAGCGCCCGCTAGGTGAGGGGACGCTGCTTTGTTTCTAATGAGAATTGATCCGCAACCTTGTCTACCTGGAGCCCGTCAAGGTGAACCGCATGAAGAGCGAGCCCGAGGGGGCGGCCCGGCGTCGTGCCATACACCACAAGTACCTCAAGCGGCCGCTAGGTGAGTTTTGTTATGTTTCTAATGAGAATTGATCCGCTACCTTGTCTAATGCACATCAAGGTGAACGGTGTGAAGAGTAAGCCCGAGGAGAGGGCGGTTCGTGCGCGCGCGGCTCGGCGTCATGCCATACACCATAAGTATCTCAAGCAACCGTTAGGTGAGGGGACTTTGTTTTGTTTCTAATGAAAATTGATCCGCTACCTTAACTACCCGGAGCCCGTCAAGTTGAAGGGCATGAAGAGCGAGCCCGAGGGGGCGGCCCGGCGTCGTGCCATACACCACAAGTACCTCAAGCGGCCGCTAGGTGAGTTTTGTTATGTTTCTAATGAGAATTGATCCGCAACCTTGTCTAATGCCCGTCAAGGTGAACGGCGTGAAGAGTAAGCCCGAGGAGAGGGCGGCCCGTGCGCGTGCGGCTCGGCGTCGTGCCATACACCATAAGTATCTCAAGCGCCCGTTAGGTGAGGAGACTTAGCTTTGTTTCTAATGAGAATTGATCCGCTACCTTGTCTACCTGGAGCCCGTCAATGTGAACGACAAGAAGAACGAGTCCGAGGAGGCGGCGGCCCGTGTGCGCGCGTTTCGGCGTCGTGCCATACACCACAAGTACCTCAAGCGGCCGCTAGGTGAGTTTTGTTATGTTTCTAATGAGAATTGATCCGCTGCCTTGTCTACTTGGAGCCCGTCTACTCTACAAAGGTGAACGGCATGTAGAGCGAGCCCGAGGAGGGGGCGGCCCGTGCGCGCGCGGCTCGGCGTCGTGCCATACACAAGTACCTCAAGCGGCCGTTAGGTGAGGGGACGCTCTTTTGTTTGACGACCCGCGTGGCGCAGCGGTTACCGTACTGGTCAGCGCGCAATGGCTTCCGGGTTCGATTCCCGGCCTGACAGGTATCTGAAGTTCATTCTGAAGCCAATACAATCCGAGATTTCGTCACCATGCTACGCTGAGCGTAATGATGACTGCTCTAGTGAATCTTTAGCTGGACGACACAACTGTCCATCTTTTGTATTCCATTAGTTGTCATGATTTTAGACACGAGCTAGAAATTAGCAAATTAGATACTGCAATTTTAATGCTACAACAAACTTACAAGCTTGTTTGACTTTAATTATTTGTTATGAATGATATTGTGTTTTTATACTTTCACGGCGAAACGACACTGTTTACTTCAACGTCTTTTTCTCTCCATCTTCTATCAAATCGATTATTCCTACACTTTATATAAAACTATCTCCACTCTATATAAAACTATCTATCAACATAAATTCATCTTAATTTATACTTTGAACACGTTCTAATGCAGGCCTCGACGACAAGGAGCGCAAGGACCGCGAGGCGCGAAACAAACCCTTGGACCTCGACGCCCTGGAGCGATGGGAGGTGTCCCTGATGGAGTGCCGGAGCTTCGCCCAGCTGGTGCTGCACCTGCTGGCGCTGGACTCCAGCATCAGCTGGTCGGCCAGCATCCTCAACGCCAGCTGCCGGATCTGCAGGCGGAAGACCGACCCCGACAACATGCTGCTGTGTGATGGATGCAATAAGGGACACCATTTGTACTGCTTGAAGCCCAAACTGACGGTGAGAGGGCTTTTAAATAACTCATTATATTATTAGTATCTTAAAAAATTCTATACTAACAAAGGCACGATAACATCTGTCTGTCATTAATTATAATATTTCACTGTTATTGACATATAACCGCATTGCCAATTTACACGCATTCAGGAGGAGCTGAGAACTAGGAAGGTAAGATGCACACCTCATAATTTCTAGTAAATCTGTTACTTTTCTTCACAATTTTTAAAATTATTTTTGTTTGATTTGGGTGTTCATCCGAAAGTAGTAGAATTTTATTTTATTACGCCCCATTTTTTAATTAAATTAATAAACCAGTGGATAGATACATGCAACATAACACCCATCCATTGATGCATGCATAAAGTGATTCATGCTACAAGTAAGTGACAAAGAAATAAGCGTACCTTTTTAGGTTATTAAACGGTTGGTACCTTTTTTTTTTGTTACCCTCCCCCCCCGTGGCTATTCTCAGCGCGCCGTAGAGGACTCCGGGATCTCCAATGGAACACAACCGGAGTCCTCCGAGCGTGATGACCCCTTCGGGCTCTTCCCAGTGACCATTGTACACACTGCGCCTCATGGTGTTCTTGGATGGACGGTTCAAGCTCCCGCTCTTACCGCCCGCAACCCCAGAGGACCCTTTTAATCGCCTCTTATGACATGCAGAGGATACCGTAGCCCTGTTCTGATCCCGGAACTACAGGGATACGGCGTTATCTGCGCCTACGGCGTCTGCGTCTCCTCGCCGGGTCAGCACGCTCCCTGGCCCGTTCGGCGTCCTCGGGAGTAGCAACGCATCTGTGATGGATTTCAGATAGAACCCCCCCACCCCCAACCCTACTCTTTGCAGTTGATTACAGATGTCCAGGGACGGCAATGACCACTTACCATCAGATGGACAGCAGGCTCGTTTGCTACTTCAATCAGATAAAAATAAATAATAATTGATAAAATATGTATTAAACATTGGCAACAGAAAGTGCCGGAGGGCGACTGGTTCTGCGAGCAATGCCGGCCGAAAGAGCGGACGCCACGCAAGCGCAGGAAGCTGTTTACCGAAGAAGACCTTGAGGAATCTTTTGATGACAGGTGATTTTTTTGTATTGTGATAATCGGGGATAACTATTATCGTGAGACAAGTCCTAAGGAGAAGTTCTTTTGTTACATGTTTTAACTAGACTACACTTTTATAATATTAAAAAAAAAAAAAAATTACTGACGTTGTTAACGCCCTAGCGAGTTTAATCTAGCATTAAATGTTAAAAGCAAAGAAACCATTTGGTTAAAATAATTTAAATTATTCCATCAGAATGTTTTAACAAATTTTACTGATGTTGTGACGAACATATGTTGAACCCTGCACAAGTATTTTAAGTGATCGCATAATATATTAAGAATACGTGAACAAATGGTATTCACAAATGTATATTTTTTCTGCAAACAGAAATACCATAAATAGAACAAGGAGGTAATAGAAGGGAGACAACAATATAACAATAAGAAAAGAGTTTGTGGTGGTAGTGGGTGCCAGTGGAGTTAAATCACAGAGCTCTCAAATGTTACATAAGAGTTTGTTTTTTTTGCGCAATCTGAATGGAATTCGTTCAAGGAGTCCATATATTACACATGGATATTTCTTAACAAATTTCAGTTAAGTTAGGGTTTATAATTGTCTTGAGTAAATGGTTGCCTTGCATTTAAGTTGCTCGCCATCTGCACTCGTCTAATGAAACGCCAAAATTGTTTTTAGTAAGCAATAGGTGTGACGGTGGTAGCTTTCCGGTCGAACTGTACTGATTAATCTACCTTACAAAACATGTATTTAAAATTCTACTTAACTCAATAATCTGTTATTTATACATTTTTTCAATTCCGTTGTCTCTGTATTTTTTATGTTACCTCTATCCTTTCACTATTCTGTATTGTGTTATTTTCTGCTACCTATTATATAATATTAGTTGCTGACATACGAAAATTGTTATGCTATTAGTTTGTACACCCTACCCTGTCTTGCGTCTGAGATATTTCCTTCAACCGACCTTAAGGTTGTCTGGAAAAGATCGCTATTTTAGTGATAAGATCGCCTCTTGTACCTTTCTTTATGTGTTCTTTACTATTTGTTGTTTTTATATCTGATTTTGGTGTACAATAAAGTTTGGCCGTGACCACGATCCATGGGTCGAAATATCGGCAAAAAGAATTCTATAAGAATTCATAAACTACATATCGTGAGTACCCGTTAAGTATTATAATAACTTTTATTGTACTAAAGTTGTTTGTACTGTATTAAAATGATAATTGGTCCGCAGCTCGTCGGAGTCGCTGGGCGCGGTGTGCGGCGCGTGCGGCAGCGGCGGGCGGCTGGCGGCGGCGTGCCGCGCGTGCGGCGCGCGCTTCCACGCGGAGTGCGCCGCGCCGCGCCGCGCCCGCCACGCGCGGCTGGCGCGCGCCTGGACCTGCGACGCCTGCCTCGCGCCCGCGCGTGGTATGTACGCGTATTATATCCCGCTAAATCTAAACGTACCTACTTTTGTATTATTTTTTTTTTGCTAAATCCATGCTCAATAGTACAAAAAAGATAAACCCAATACGAAATTAATAGTCCGGTCAAATTAGACATTCGGTGCTACATAAATTCGCAACAAGCTGAATTTCGGTACAATTATTCAAAACACGATTATAAACAATAGCTGAAAGTTCCCCATCATTCCTGTGTGTGGAATTTTTTTTATTCAAGGTCAAATGTCAAAAAAATGAGTTTTTCGCGATTTTCAGCAAAACGGTAAGTTTTATCAGAAAAATACCTCAGACTAAAATTGTAGATCATTAAATTATCTATAAAAAATATATCAATACTTTTTTTCTCACGAGACACCGTTTCGGAGATATCGCAGTGTAAAAAGTTGTAACAGTTGCAATTGTCATAAAATGCACACGTTTCCACGCCACCTATGAGGAAGTGTACTTAGCGCATTTTTTTTAACGTGGTTTCCTCAGTAGGCCTACTCCACAAGTCAGTAATTATCCAGTTTAATTAAAACTATCGTAAATAGAAAAAAAGCGATGTTGATAAAAAAAAAGTACAGACATTTATTAGTCGGAATCGTAATTTTCGAATTCTTCTCGATTTTCTCTTTGTTCTTCTTCTTTTAGATTTTATCCTTGTTCATTTTCTTCTGGTTCATCCTCGTCTTGGGTGCAAGTAAATTTAGCCAATAACGATGTATCGCAAGTCGGCTCATTGACGTCGAACGTATCATCAATTGTTGGTGATTCAACATTAGAGCACGACTTGCCTTGGCAACTTGTACGCGCCATAGAACAGAATAGACCCACTTTTTTGCAACCACATTTAGCGCTGCATCCCTTTTTGCAGTTGCAAAAAATTGCATTTAGCAATTTTTCCGGCGCAGGTGGAAGCAAAGTTGGAACTGGTTCCAATTCATTATTTACAAACTTCCAACCCCAGTCTGTTGGGTCTTTCTGACAACTAAGCCACACTTGAACTTGGTAATATACCCGAAGAAGATGTTGATGAGCAGCAGCCGAAGTTGGAGGAAGACAAGCTAACTGTACTTGTTTTTTGCTTTTGGTGTTTTTGACGAAACATGCATACCGATGTTTATCTAAGCACGTAGTTTTTTTAGGAGCCCCGTACATCGAAAGAAGAAAGCGAATGCCACTTGTGATGATCTCATGTTGAGTTGAATTACAGTTTTGAAAAACTGCAGCACAATTCAACATTGAACAGAAGACAGATGTAGGCCCAAGGCTACACTTACGTATAAATGAAGGGACTGGGTTTCATTTTACCTGATATTCTTATAGTTATAGCTGATGTATATTTTATATTTTAAGTGCAAGTTACAATGACCGACAGAAAAATATTTTAACCTATACTACATAATATTACAACTCTAGGGATGAATATACGTGCCGTACTCATGCATGTTATGACAATTGCAACTGTTACAACTTTTTACACTGCGATATCTCCGAAACGGTGTCTCGTGAGAAAAAAGTATTGATATATTTTTTATAGATAATTTAATGATCTACAATTTTAGTCTGAGGTATTTTTCTGATAAAACTTACCGTTTTGCTGAAAATCGCGAAAAACTCATTTTTTTGACATTTGACCTTGAATAAAAAAATTTCCACACACGGGAATGATGGGGAACTTTCAGCTATTGTTTATAATCGTGTTTTGAACAATTGTACCAAAATTCAGCTTGTTGCGAATTTATGTAATTTCACCCTAATTTTTTGGTCTAATTTGACCGGACTATAATATTGGATTATACTGTCCATAACCGATATCTAGTTGTAATGGTTGATATGAGAAGATAATGAACGCGATTAATTTGTAAACCTTTTGTAATCGCAGACGCCAGTTAAGATTGCAAAGTACACTATATATCTTTCTCTAAAAATGTGAACTACTCAATAATCTTCATCTTTGGCGCTACCGTAAGTCAATGCAAATTAACATGTGTTTTATTTTTAATTTTATTCTAAAAGCCAAATTACTCATGATCTGTGCCAGGTGTGATCTGCGAATATAACTTGAAGTCCACATTCTAAGTAGCTATCACACAAGAATTAATCGTCTCTTTATTTGGATTAGAATATTATGTTGGTCACTTAACGGGATTTTCACGTCATATGTCTCAACAGCAAATATCCGTTAAATATACTGAATAAAAATATTATTGCAAAGTATATTACTTCTATTTCATCCAAATAATTCACGAAATAGAAATTGCTTCATTGAGTCACGAGCAGAGTAAAGTTGTTGCACAATAATACAGTTGGTAAAGTGAAGGATTTAGATAAACACTATAAGGTGTAGTCAGTTTGGCATATTAGTTTAAAATTGGTAAGGTGATAAGTAATTACCGTTATTCCTGTGCATTTCACACGGTGCGTGGTTATGTGATTGACACGAAGTCTATCAAGGATATATAAAATAAATCCTGTATAGTAGTAAGTCGTTTTAAGTAGCGCAGTAAATCGGTGTGGTATATAATGTGTACGGTGTTATTGCGAAGAGCCGTCCGCGCGGCGCTGCGCGGCGACGGCCAACTGCAACATCCAGCAGTACGTGCGCGCGCTGCACGCCCGCCAGCCCTCCTCCTCCGGTGCGTGTCCGCCCGAGAAGCATACGGGCCCTCTTATACACCGACTTTATTTCCTTTAAACCCTGGTCTTTGTCTGTCCTTCGCACGAGCTTTGTCACTCACGCTGTCTTCAGCTATATTAATCCTTAAAATACTGGTCTAACGTCTAGTGCTTCTTCGCACACATTGCCTAACACATTGGTGTTTAACTTAAACTAAAAATTTAACTCATGTCACGGTTATCAGTGTCATTATACATCCTTATAATTCCCGATCATAATGTCTGTTGCTCCTTTTCCAACCTTTACTCTAATAAATTCAGGCACTCACGTGCTAGTTCACTCCTTATAAATGCTGGTCACGTCTTGCTCCTTCGCCCCAGCTTTGCGTACTATCTAATCAATGTAACGTAAACTTTGCTACTTCCCTTCATACAACTAACTTCGTCGTCAACCCATTATTATCCCACTTTTCTGCGCACGGGTCTTCTCTCAGAATGAGAGAGTTATAGGCCATAGTACACCGCGCTGGCCAAGTGCGAATTGATGGACTACAACTAACTGTCTCTTTCTAACACCCGTATTCACAAACAATACTATGTGGCCTCATAGTGTTAGCTAACGCATAGGGTGGTTAAAATTATTTCATAGACAATACATAAGCAAAATCCAACGCTATGCGTTTGTCAAAATCGACGCATAGGTAAAGTAGCCGTCGAGCTATTTTATGGAACGCATAGCATCGTTTATTAAGGTTCCGTAACCAAAGTGCAAAACCGAAACCCTATTACTTATGTCTCCGCGGTTCGTCAGGCCGTCTGTCCGTCTATCTGTCTGGGCTGTATCTAACGAACTGTAATAAACCGTGGAAATTTTCACAGATGGTGAATTAACGTATTTTTTTTAATGTTTTTTTACAGATAATGTATGAAATATACGAAACCGTGCTCGAGTCCGACTCGCGGTTGGTCGTTGTTTACGTAACTTGGTTACAAGTTACCTAGTAACGTACTAATAATGATTTGTCAGTGTTGTCAAAAAGTCTAGAGCTGGTCTAGAGTGAATGCAGCTACAACAAATGGACCAATTACAGAGTCCGAACCAACGCTATGGCACCTCATAGCAAAGTATTACTTGAGTATCGTTTATGAATTAGATGGCTTGACATAATGAACGCACAGGATACTATCGCTCTTTGCATAGTATTGTTTCATTACTTATGAAAGTATTGTTCTTGAATACGGGTGTAAATCATCCTCGTCATTATTTTCAAATTCATTTGACTCTAGACCAATGTCTCATGTCCTTTACCTCAAGAATCTCCGCTTCTGATATATTAAATAAAATTAATTTATTCCGCCATCTCTCTGATGACATCTTTTTAATATTTTTTTCGAAAAAGTACTTTATAATACCTAAATCTTCAATCCTTCAAAAATAGTGTATTAGATCCTGAATTATCATATTTACTCCAATTTACTAAACTTACACATATACACCATCCAAACTACTACTACACTATCCAAAAGATCCTTTATCCATTTTTATGTCCAGATCTTTTCATATCCATCCACTGCATACTTATTTATCCATATAAATCATCTACCTCTTTGTCTTGGCTGGTCAACTTTTCATTTGGATATGTGTTCATCTAGCGGTCATACACTTCTGTCTTGCATGTTTTGTTGAAATCTCTCGACGTTTGTGATTCATTTGTCTTCCTCTCATTTGAAAATATCTAATACTGTCCTACCATATATGCAGCACGTTTTCTTCGCCTTTATTTGAATGTTAATTTATCTACACTGTTTTTGGCCTATAACTTTGCTAACATTTAACGCTACGGTTTAACACCAGAGATGCAGGAATACTTTAGGAAGCATAACTAAAGCTAAGGTTTTCACAAAGCTACAGATAAATAGTCGTATTGCAGTGTTGCAGAAGGTTATATTACAAAAGAAATGATTGACATTTCTTTTAATTAAAGATATTGCGTTTTATTTCATCGTTAATCGATTTTTTGAAATTCATTAACAATGAAATGAAATATGTCTTTATTTTATAAAGGCTGACGAATACACAAATTTTTATATGTTTTTTTTACACTGCCGCGGAATCAGAACATGAAATCAAATGAGAAATCCATCAAGAAAATCAGAAGATTTTGTATATTGTCTTTACAAGTGAAAATAGCAACACCAAATCTGTTATCGCAATAGATATGTTTGATATTTTCTAAAGTCGAAATTTAACTTAAATTCTTGCAGTATAAAAGCGTGTAGATAGTTCACATATGAATGTTGCGTGCTCCAAATGGGGTTTTACATCGTTTCATCATCTTGTTTCTCAATGCTTGATCTTCGTAGTGTGATCATGTGTTCCGAATTCCTTTGATGAACTCACATATCATACGCTTTCTTCTCTTCGATGTTTTAACACTTCGCTGCTTGTTGTTGTGGTGTGTTGTATCATCCGGTGAAATAAATTAACAATAACATTTACTAAATAATGACTACTGAAAATAAAAATATATACAATGACAAGTTTGTTTTGTCGATGTTCTCGAAGTATACTAGTGTTAGTTACATAGCGCGGAAGATATGAATCGTATTGTATCAAGTCGCGCTGCTAAAATTAAATTACAGCTATAAATTTAAAATATTTCCACAGGAAAGTAATGACATACATTACCCTTCTGATACAGTCGGGGAACAACTTGTAAATAAAATAATTTGTGAATCGATTCATAAAAAAAATAGTATCTTTGTGTGTGTATAAATGACGTTTGTATAAATCAATTCAATGTTTATTTTTCACTATTGTCTTACAGTACGCTAAACGAGTTTGTTTAAATACAATATTTGGTAATGTTTGTAGAATCGGAAGACAGCGACAACAACACCCCGCTGGTGAAGCTGAAGGCGCGGCGCGCGCGCGGCCGGGAGCCCTCGCCGCTGCTCAACGGCAGCGTCAAGAAGGGGAGGAAGTAAGGATAAACTTACTTAAATAACCTTTTTTTTATAAGATTAAAGTAGCATAGGAACATGCAGTCCACCTCATGGTTAGCGGTCACTGCCGCCCTGCGACATCTGTAAGCAACTTCATACAGAACATGGGGTTCTATCTGAAGTCAATCTCAGATGCGTCGCTACTCCCGAGGACTGTGATGGTCGCCTCATATAAAAGTGTGCCGGCAACCACACCCTTCCATCGAAACGCAAAAACTGCTTCACGCTAGAACTAGGTGTGGCATTAGTTCTACCACCTACCTATATGTATTTTTAAACTAACCTACGTTAAGCTCACATTGATTTGAATGAAAGATTTATATTTAACAGTTGCTAATATTGGTGATGGAAGTAATCAATTATTTAGTAGTTTTAAATCGCACAAACTCGGGTAGTTTTTACATTTAATCAATAAGAATAATGTTATTACTTATTTATTTATTGACACATCAACAGCATAACATACAAAACATTTACAAATTAACATTTTTAATATTAAATATAGACCAGTATGCATGCCAATTACTGGTGTGTACATCAGTCGTCGTACTTATTCTTTAATTACTACTAAATTATTTGTCGTGGTGTAATTTATTTTTTTAATTTGCTTAAACTGAAACGAAAGGTCGAACAAAAATGAATTTATATAATAGTGAAAAAATATATTCCTCCAGATTTGCTTAAATTGTAACGAAAGGTCGAACAAAAACGAATTTATATAATAGTGAAAAAATATTTTCCTCCAGATCAAATCAAATCAAAGAAGAATTAAACGGCAGTACAAGAAAATCAAAACATTCTCTCACTAATGGTGTTCATGGTAAGCATTTATTAAATATTGTATTGTTTTGTGATATAGTATTGGTTATTATATTACACAAATACTGTTAACTAATCCACCAAATTCTAATTTACAGAAGAGAAAAGTGCAGTAAAGAAGCGAAGTAGCAGACAAGAGGTACAGCTTCACACTGAAGCATTAGACCAATTGCTGCGCGAAGTCATGAAACACAAGGACTCATGGCCATTCTGTGAACCTGTCTCCACGGAAGAGGTAATGTATTGGACATTTGGCTGACATTTGTACTACTCGACCAAAACAATTAGGCGCATGACAGTTGAAACGTCATTAGAACTAGGGATTTCCCATCTCGATACGAAGTATATTCTATTACCAATTACAGAAAGTATGTAGGCGCCATACGCCATAGTGGCGAGGTGCGGGGTATGTAACCGCTTTTGTTTTATTCGCCTAATTGTTGTGGTCCTGTAATACTAACTGCATGTTGCCACATTCAGTTATTACTTAGATGTATCTTGGATTATATCTAGCAATGGCACTTACAATAAAATATCAAAACACATGGCCTTGGTTCAAAGAAACCAGGCCCCGTTTGGAAATAAATCTCTCCAAAATGTTTATTACTGTTTTAGTCTTCGACTTGATAAGATCCCTATTAACGTGTGTGACACTATAAAATTAAAAAAAAAAACACTAAAACTAATCTAGTTATGAGTTGACAAACATAAGGCAGGTCTTTTCAATACAAACAACACAATTTTCAAGCACTTCTATCTTATTACCACTGTATATAGCGCTTACAGATTATCGTAAATCAAATATTACTGTCCAGGTGCCGGACTACCTGGACGTGATCGAGACGCCGATGGACTTCTCGACGATCCGCGAACGGCTCGCCGGCGGGCGGTACGCGCGCGACGAGGACGTGCTGGCGGACGCGGGGCTCGTGTTCGCCAACTGCTACACGTACAACAAAGACACGCATCCCGTTGCTAGGTATTCTATTTACTATTATAAAGGCGAAAGTGTGTGCTGATGTATGCCTTCTTCTTCTTCTTCTAGTGCCTCTCCAACTAGTGAAGGTTGGCTGTCAGCTCTGCGTATTTCTTTTTGTTGATTACGAGGCGAAAAGGTTCAGCAGCACTCTTGATCCCCGTCCATTCGCGGATGTTCCTCAACCACGACTTTTCTACGACCGGGTCTTCTCTTTCCAGCAATCTATCCCATAATTATAAGTTGCAAGAGTTTGTATCTATTGTTTTAAAGTTTTTTAAAGATTTATTATCACCAAAAACAGTTATACATTTATATTTTCGTAAACAGTGGCAATAGTATAGACTGTGTCGCCACTATTTACGCTATATACTATTGTGGCTTAGCACATGACCCAAATAGGCAACTTTACGCTGTTTGACGGTTTGCAAAACCTTGCGTTCCCGGCCGAGCCGGGTTGTTACTATTTCACGCAATAACGAATGGTCGGGTTTCGTTGAAATTTGACAAATAGATCGTTTATGACCTGCATTATCACATAGGATATTCGTTATCATCGGAGACGTGACGGAAGCGGGCAAAGCCGCGAGAAAAGACTAAAATTATAATCCCTCCAAATCACGTATGTATCCAGATTAAAACGAATGTGGTTCGGCCGAGGAGGTACCACCGGCACAAGTATTCCTAACGTGGGGCAGGTTTTTTCGTTAGGATGGAAGGATGTGGTTGCCGCCGCTCTAATATATGAAGTGACCAACTCAGTCCTCAGGTATAGCAACGCATCTGTAATTGACTTCAGATGCCAGACCCTATCCTATATGAAGTTCGTTACTGTTGTCCATGGGCGGTAGTGGCCATTAGGTTCACTGCAAGTCCCAAACAAAAATACCAAAAATGTAGAAATATCGGTTTTAACAAGAACTTGTTAAAAGTGATTATAGTAGAAAAAACTGATTACAGCATAATGACATCGACAAAAGTTCTAAATTGATATTATCTTTTAAATGTATCTAGACATAAAAGAGAATTTCATGAATTTGAATTGTTTACTTCTACATACTGCAATATGATTTTATTTACAGAGCGGGCTGTCGACTAGAGAAATACATGAACAAGCGCTGCGCGGAGCTGGACCTTCCGCAGTTGCCGGAGTTCGACGTGGACGCCGAGGAGGCGCCCAAGCGGAGCCTCGACGACCACGAGGACGCCCCCAAGTCCAAGAGGCCCAAGCTAAAATGATCCGTACTCACCCCACCACACTTACTTGACTATGTATGTTATTAATTTGTTATATAAGCTAGTGATAATTACGACCGTTACAGGTCAGTGAGACAAAGTGAATTAAAGTGTTCCAAAAGTGCCCGTGACAAGAAATTGTGAGAGTGTATTCAATTGTTGTTGATATTTGAGATTGTGTACTATTAATAAAATTTGTGTATTAACGCTTGTGTCATAGACGAAACCACTGAATAGACTCCGGATATATAATTAATTGATTATATAAACAGGTGATTGTATAGAAGCAAAAATGGAATAATAAAAGCTTTACAATAATCTTATGGTTGGTATTTGTATTCGGAATCTATTTAGTTCCTACGTGTATGACCTGTATAGCAATTGGAGTAAGGTAAGGGTATATTTAGCTTTTGTTGGTTAATGTGCATGGGAGGACTTTGCGGATTATAATAGAAACTTTGAGCTTTGTTGTTTATTGACGGTCGTGCTTTGTTTTAAAACATATTAAACGCCTGCTACTACCCGAGGTCTTTTAAAAAAAAACTCGGAGGTGTGTGTAGTCCACCAATTCGCAATTGGCCAGCGCAGACTATGACCACAAACTCTCATTCTGAGAGAAGACCCATGTCCAGCAGTGGGACAATAACGGGTTGTACCCCCAAACTACTGCTTACAATGTTTAATAAATTTAACAAAAATTCCATCAAAATCCAGGCAGTTTCTTATCTTTAACCTGTACATAAAAAAAAACTTCAATTTGATGATGTACATACATTTACCATGGTGTAGGGGATCAATTGTTTCGATTGGAAGATAGCTTTGATAGACTTTTAAAAGATCTTATTTAACAAGCGTTGTTACTTATCCTACATGCATAATTATTTTAGTATAGTCGAAACGAATGCATTTATTTGTTATTTTTTTCAATAAACATTGCAGGCGACCCATTTTAGTATTGATTATTCTGAGGTTGAATTTGTTATTCTCACTAAATAAGTCTGTTATAAAAATATTTACCCAATCTCTACTCGGATTTTCCATTTACGTTCCTCTCGTGCACACTGTTAAGGTATTAGTGTACTCAAAATTGCAAGCGCCTTTTTTGTAAATAATATAAGGTATATTGAAGCATGTTATCAAAATGTTAATAATGTTGCGGTGAATTCCAATTTTATAAGAAAAACATATTTTCAATATAAATTGCTAAATAAAATTGAATTGCTTGCAAGGAAGCTAAATTATTGTAAAATTAATTTGAAAATGTGTTTAACATAATTAAATTTCATAAATTAGCTGTCGTATCTGTGACGCCATATTCTTAAATCTTACCTATTGATTTCTGTTAGAATTAGCTTGTTTCTGCTTATGCTTTAGAATATACCAACTGTATTACTTTCATGGAGCCATCTACACTAGAAATAAGTGAATTAGCTCTATTCGCTTCCCGAGTCACTTCTATTAAGATTTCACTTTGTACTGTAGAATCAAGGAAACATCTAAAAATGTTACCCACAGCGGAAATTGCATAATAAGGTCAAAGGATTTGTGCAAATTAGTCCTTGTGCAATATTAGTCAATCAATACCTCATGTTTATTTCTATTAATAGGTGTTATTTCATGTTTTTTGACGTTAAAGTTATCCACGAAATAAAGTTTAGGTGAACTAGTGTTAACTGTAAATTTTATAAAAATGTTTAATTCGATCTGTTGATGAAATGAGTCGAAAATGAAAACGTTGTTTGAATATTTATTCAGTATCTAATTCAGAATTCGTATTCAGTATCTTTGCAAGACTTACTAAATTTGTACTAGGAAATTTCAGTTTTGAATAAGAATAAGCATCAATTAAGTGTTACATAAAAATTGAAATCTACATTACACACCCAAAATATGGCGTCATAGAAACCTCGTTTACAAAATATCGCTCATCCTCTAAAAACTGTCATAACACAAGACATCAGCGTTTTGAGTTAAAAATGCAGTTTGATTCCATTTTCTCTCTTTCATCGATCGATAAAACCGTCACGATTTTAGTGTGAGTAGTTCACAAAAGATGGCGTAAATGTCTGTAAATGAGCATTAGCGTTCATTGACGAACAAAATAATAAAAACTCGATTAACTCAAAACTTGTTTTTTCTTGTGATAAGACAGTTTTTCAGAGGATGAGCGATATTGTTTAAAATGGCAGTATTTACAGTGAGATTAACTGGTCAACAACTTACTGATAAAATGTTGTAATTTGATCACATTGTACATTAAGAGATTTAAAAAGCACCGTCATAATAAATTCACTAGTATTTATAAGTTTCAAGAGAAAAAGCCTTCACAGTTTGAACCAAAAAATAATAATTTTCTGTGATTGATTTAAACTTCAGACCAAATACAATCCTGTAATATCCATGTTGTTATTGTTAGTAATTAAATATGGCTTTTTGCTAAACAACTGCTTCATTCTAATTTTTTTTTTCACGAGTTATATGCAGTTACGTTTATTGTAAGGGCACGCAGGGCCCGTACACATAATGGGGCCCTCAAAGCCAATCTATTTGCTTACATTAAAAAAAATCATACAGCCGAACATATTCTTTAATTTCTGTTGAAAATAGCTTAATCCTTTTGTACTTCAATTGTTAACAAAATTAATGTTCAATGTCTATTGGGGCCCCAAATTTCTGGGTCTAAGGGCCCCGTCTTTAAGATAAAACTGGTTATATATAACGTGACCATACATCCCGTTTGGAACAGGATTGTCCCATTTTTCGGATCGTCTTGGTGTCTCGATAAAAATGTATGGACGCAAAGTTGTCCCGATTTTTCGTAATTTACCCTTTTCTTAAATGGTGGCAATGATAATTGAGGTGAATTGAAAACCTTCATTCATAGACGAATTTCAATCTATTTTTCCCTTAGATATCTCAATAGATTCTCTTGTGAATCAACTATATTATTTGAAATAAAATGATGTTCCCCTTTGAGTCAAAAATGGTCAAGTTAGTTATACGTGTAATATGGTTCCTTAACAGAACATTGGTACCGTTGCCATTGTCAATTGTTAATATTGCTGTGATTATAGTATATACAATTGTATCAAACCAAAAGTAATATGAAAACTTTGCTTTTCTTGTATTTAGACTGTATTTTATAGCACCACTGTATGTATTGATATCTTTCGAGGCTTTTGAGGCACAATATTAAGTTTGCATCTGAAAAAATGTGTAATTCGCGCTTCTCTGAAACTCAAGGTACAAAATTATACCTTTAATGTAATAAAATAGTGTAGCCCTTTGTGGAGACCCCTATTTATATATAATGCATAATAATTTGTCTTAACTTTATATACGTAGCTCATATGGTAGTTTTTAGCTATTTTTAATTTTAAAAAGGTAATCGATTTTATTTAATCAAAATTTTTCATTTTACGTATTCTCGAAATTTGTTTTGTTTACTAAATTTTATATTCGTTTTTCTGTTCTTGCTTTTACACTTTTCTGTTTGCTCGTATGATGAATGTTGCCAAATTGCAAAGGCAAAGCCACTTGTTTTATTTTCAGATCTTGCACATGGCAACCCAGTGAAATTTGTTACAAATGCTGCGATCAAAGTGCATTCCTATAGGAGCGTAGTGTTTAGTGGTGTTGATTTCAGTATGCTATTTGTTTCAAGCAATAATGATATCATTTTTGTCTGCGATTATTTATTGATGTAATTTATAAGTTTTATAATAATTTATACTGTAGTAAATAAAACACCAAAATAGCATCCCTCTTATTATTTGTTAACCTGTTACCAATAAAGATATTCTTTCCCTTTAAAATTATTTAGTATGTTTGTTTTACATTAATATTATGAAGAAGCAGTCCATTGGTTAATTAAAATGCTGCAGTACTTATGGGCCATTTACATCAGGTCAATTTAGTCATATTCTAATGATTTAAGTCATTAGCTGCACTAATGACTTCAATTCTTGCCAATGTAAATGTCAATTCACTAAGTGTATGTTTTACAGGTAGTTTCCAGTTACAAACCAAATATAAACCTCATGACAGCTACATACAGTGAGTGAGGGAACCATACTGAGTGGGTACTGACTACACTGAGTATCGACAGTGCTTTTGGTGACCTACCTATTATTAACACTTTCGCGGACGGTACCGCTTGAGTCTGTGTTCTAGAATAACGCAGCAAATCTCCACTCATAACGTATAAATACATAGATTTCAATGATAACATACTTTTTAAAGACGTCATGACAGCATCGTGACAGTAAAGTTTCTAGTATTTTACCTAGTGTGACACAAGGTGCATCCAATAATATTTTAACTTGAAAGTAATAAACGTTCTGTAGTAAATAATATCTTAGATTTGAATGTCATCATTATGTTGTACCATATCAAAATTCGATTACCAAAAGCATAATATAAATTTGATCAATACTGATGTTCATTAGTTTCACCTAAACTAACTCAACCTAACCTAAAATGGTCTTATAATAGTAAGACCTTCATAATTTAATTAGTCGATTAAATTAGAGGTACTTAAGACAGTAGCCTTATTTAGGTGATGATCCTTGTAAAATGTGAAATGCCAAACCATTTAATCGGGGGGAAATATTAGCAGCAACATTAATAAAACATTGAGATACCTAGAACATGATTTTATTTGCACAATTTTACTTACAACATAAATATTATAACTCATGCAAGATTTATTTTCTACAAAGTTAGTGGTGGTGTTCGGCAGCCTCCTTCCTCCTGATCTCAGCCCATTTGCTCACATTCTCGGGGGAATTAGCTGGAAAGAAAATAATACAATGCTGTCATAATCATAAAAAATAATGAGTTCCATGTCTTCAATTAATAGATGAAGTGAATTGTCATATTCCAACCAGACCTTGTATAATTCATTCATAATTGTTGGGAACATTAACAAAATACCAGCTTTCCTCATTTCTTAATACAAATTAACATTTATATACATAGTGATAAAGAGTGATGTATTCAATTACAGGCTGAATTACTTTCAAGAAATTTTGTTCTCCATATTTATAGTAGCAACCACACCACAACAAGGTTAGTGCTTATAGGTTCTTTGTTCATTAGCACTACAGAACAGCGGTTTACCTAAGACTGCCTAAGGAGTAAGTTGGTTGGCAAATATGTCAGTCAGCCCTTAATAACAACCAATAAAACACAACTTACATTCCAGAAATCAGTATGGTAGTTGTTAAACCATACTAATAAAATTAACCTTTTCTCTCCAATCCAACGATTAGATGTTACAAAGTAAATAAATAGTGGGATGGCAGTGCAGAAAAACATTGCCACAATTTTGTTTTTGTTTTAAAATATTAATGATTGTGGTAAAATCAAGACTATTGCTTTGCAATATAAATAATTTTAAGATTTTCTTATTACAAGAATCAAATTTATCAAATACTACTTGTTTTCACTTAAACCAATTATGGGAAAGCAGTTGCATTATGTTGAATTTTGCCCTTAAAAGGGATTCTCTACTCCATTACGATAAAAAACTAAAGCTTGTGAAATAAAGGAATTTACCCATTTTGTGGATTTTGTAGAAGACGGGAAAAGCGACCGCGATGCCGACCATCCAGTAGCGCCAGATCCACTGGTTCTGGATGTAGTACTTCATGGGGAACTGCGCCACCTTCGCCGTGAAGGTGTACGGGTACTTCATGGGGCGGCCTGGAGTGTCCGACATTCTGACCGATTTGCAGCTGAAACCAGAAAACATGCACCAATAATCATTATGTAACGCAGGAGGTCATTAAATAATAAAAAAAAAATACATTGCAGATTGTATGTACTTTTTAAGAAAGTAAGGTACGAGTTTAATTGCAAAAACTATTTAATACCAGAATAATAGACGTAAAGTATATGAAATTATAAAATAAAAATAAATTATCCTAACCTTTCGGACAGACGATTAACTCAACTATCAGTGTTGCCAATTTAATTCATGGAAAATTTATATTTTTTTGCGTTTAATGACAGTGATAGTTATAACAAACGGTATAAAATCCGATTCGTGTTTTGCCGCGGCAAAATGTTTCTAAAATGTCTTATTTGCAAAAAAACTCTTCAAAATAATTGAAATAACTTAACACATAAGTACGTTGTCATACTAGACGCGGCATAATTTATTAAAAGATTAGAAAACAGTGTCTTATATTAATAAAGCGAAATATTTACACAGATGTTCAGACCGGTTATAGTTATAGGTTTATATTTAATTACTATAAATAATTAATTATCAGAGTAATTAAAAATAAAAAGATAAAAGATTTTAAATTTAATCGAAACTGCATATTTTCTTATATTAATAAAATTAGTATGGTATCCCATCCACAGATGTCACAACTATTAAGAGTGTCAACTGGCATTAGCGTAAAAAAACGGATGGAATCTTTTTTATCTTCCTAAAAAGTTATTGTTACGACAGAGTTCCTGTATGTTATTTACTCTTTGGCGACAGAGCTTCACTTTTAAATTTGTTTTGTATTTGTATTTTTCGTAAACGTGATTTATTTTATAAAAAAACTAGAACTGAAATGTGTCATTAATTTAAACTTTTTGGATGTTGCAACTTCCATCGCATTGTCAAGAAAGGACGTTTCGTTCGCTTGTCGATTCGAATGTCAGAATCAGACAAAATGTAATGTCAATTTGCTTTGTGTGGTGTGGAATTCATAATAAAAAGTAAATGTAAATTTATTAATTTTATTATATTGACAATATAATGTGTGACAATGGCCTCGGTAAAAGTGGCTGTAAGGGTTCGCCCGTTCAATCAAAGGTGAGTGTTGTGAAAATAAATCATAATAATTCTAATAAGATACAAAAAATAATTTGTATGAAGGGGGCGATGGTACATTTTGGTCACGAACGGCTGTAATGTCCTTTCTGTAAAAACTGTTTGTGACACCGGTTGAGCAATTAGAAAATGTTTTGTTGTGGCCATTAGGGAGATTGCGGTTAGGTAGACGAGCCGAGGTTTTGAAAGTGCAAAAAGTCAATGATGTCATGATGTACGACAATAACTTTCACGGTTGGGCTGCATTTGGAGCGCGAACTGTACTTCGCCGGGCCATTTGGATGAAAGTTACCGAAAAAATGTTAAAACTGACCTACATGATCATCTTTTGTGGCGATCGCTGGGTAGACTGGCTGCCTGCCACCGTTCTCGCGGTGTTTACTAACACGCGCGGAATGCAAACAGGTTTTCTGGATGACTGTGCTGTCTGTACAATCAATTTCGAACATTCTCAGGGTATCTAGAAGCCATATCATTAACATTTCTACTTGAAGTTGTTATATTATGATGTATTACTACATATTAAAAGTACTGAAAGGAAAGTAATATAAAGTAAAAAAAAACTGGAAGCTCTGTTTTTTCTATAGTCATAGTCCTATATTCTTTTTTGTTTTATTTCCTTAAACAATGATGACCTGTTAGATTTGTATCTGAGTCACTTCATTAACATGCAATCTGTGATCAAAGTTCACTTGTTTTGGTTTATTGCTGTAAAATACTAACAAAAACACTCAATTAATGATGCTCATACTAAAAAGATAAAAAACACCTACATACTTCTTATACTTAACATACTCAAAGTATTTTTTAAATAATATTTATATTTAATAATATTTAGTTTAATTAATGCATAAAATTAGTTCATCATTATACAGGTACATACAAAATGTATGCCTAATAATATTAACTAAATTAAATTTGGTACAAAAAGTCAAGTTCAATATTTCCCAGGAAAAATGTTTGTAAAGGCTCTCACTTTATATTTGAAGTTTTTATTATTTAAAAGTAATGTTCCCATAACAATACCATTAACTGTAACTAGTAGTATTAATTAGTTTGTTTCAACTACAGTAATATTCTAAATATAATGTTTTGCATATCATAAGTATTTTAGTAGTAGTAGTACTTCATATAACTGTTAATAACATTTCAGCTAGCTAATCCATAATGCAAATTCTTAGCTGCTATGTTCTGATATACTCTCTAGATTGTTGAATGACACAAGAATTGGTTTAATTAATTTTTCTTACTTAATTTTGTAATCTTATAATGATCGTATTTTATGACATTTACCATTAATTTTATAACAATAATGTGTTATGTGTCCACCAATTCGCACTTGGCCTGCATGGTGGACTATGGCCTAAAACTCTTTATCATTCTGAGAGAAGGCCCGTGCCCAGCAGTGCGACAATAATGGGTTAACAAGAGAATAAATTTTACATCTACACTAATGAATTAGGTGAAGTCCTGTAATGTTAGTTGTAAGTTTTGTAATAAATAAATAAATAATTTAACCTCCACTGAAACAATGCATTTACATTAGCATAAGTTTTTTTCTAAATCTGAATTACATATCTCTTTATTGGCTGTTTCCATTACAATTTAACTATTATGTACTGACATTGTCTGCAATAAATACCGAATGTTATTGTGTGTCACACAACCATTTTACCTTTTTTATTGTGTCAGTATTTTCATATATTTATTATATTTTATTATATGGATGTCAATTAAAGATAGTCACTTAAGTACTTTTAAAGGTGATGAAACCAGACCAGATTAACCAGGGTGCTATCAATATCACAAATCTGATAGGAGTTTAAGCATTTTTGTAAGAAGTTTTTGGATTATGGCTGACTTAGATACATAATCACCATATTAGTCCTCAGGAGTTGCAAGGAATCTGTAATTGACTTCAGGTGAATGTTTTTTATGTGAAGTAGGCAGATGTCCATGGGTGGCATTGACCACTTATCATATTGTAAAATTAAAATAACTACAAATTATTAAACATTTATTTCTTTCCAGAGAGAAAGACATGAGTGCAAAACTCATAGTTCAGATGGATGGCAAGAAAACAAGGCTCCTAACGGTAAAAGTAAGTATAGTATATGAAATATATTTATAAAGGGATATCTGTCGGTTAATAAAGGATTTCTATTTAGAAATCTCTTCTGTACGTCGTGGTTAAGGGAATTGCTTTCTTACCTATTGATCTTTTATTTCCTAATACATTTTTTCCAGCAAATTGTGTTGCACAAGCAACCATATTTCAAATTAGTTTCTCTGATGTTGAAAATCTTTATATTTATTGAGGGAGACATACTTATCAAAGGTGTCCCAACTTAGGTTAGATTGGGATAGTAACCATCTGTGCTCAATATTGCATGCCCCTACCTATTAAGGTGTGCAAATTACAATTATATTAACTAGTTGACCTGGCACCTCCATTATATAATACATGTATTATACATAAGAACATATAACTCTTGAATCACTCGATCTATTAAAAAAACTGCGTTAAAATCCGTAGCATAATTTTATAGGTCTAAGCATACAAAGGGACAGATAGCGAGAACCGACTTTGTTTTATATTATGTAGTGATGCGCCTAAATCTAAGCAAAACAGTTTATCTACATCAAATTCTCTAGGATACCCTACGACTGGGTTAATCAAGATTTGTGGTATACAACTATGAGTCAGGGGCAGGCATCGCCAATTGAGTTTATTACAGTAAGACAACTGGAAACTAACATCTATTATAGTTTAAATGCAATAATGATAAAGGCAGGCAACAGGATGCTCTAACAAAGGGGCTTTTTATTTGTCATTAAAAGACTTTCTTGTGTAGAGATAGTTTATTCAGTTTAATATTTTTTAGGCATATGATAAGACATGTAATGAATGAAATGATATTTATGCTTAGAAATGTATTAAAACATTTATGTAAAAGATAAATAGCACTTAGTTACAAGTTGTTATTAAAGACATAGTTTTCTTTAACAAATTAGGACATAATAAATATATATAATAAGATTTTCCTTCTCTGAAGTCAACTAATGATATATTATGACTGTTATATTAAATTGTATGATTATATATATGAGTATATAATTATATTTGTATGATATGTATATGAATTTAAATAAATTTGAATTAGTACAAGCTAAAATCCGGGACTCAGTTGTGAGGGATAACATAACTTGCCCAGCAAAATGAGTTACAGCAAGCTAAACGGTGAATTAATCACTTAATACCTATCTGTTATGCTTAAAAATGTAAAAATACTTTAATATTACAATAATCCATTATGAAAGGAGTGACTACAATTTTAAAGTAAATATTGGCTACATTTTGTATAACTAGGGCTGCAAATCATACTTTATAATAATACATTGTATGTTATTTACGATAAGTTGACTTTCCCAAAAATAGCATAAAATAAGATTTGAGATAATAAAAAAAGGTTATTATTACATTACCCTCCTTAGGCAATCGGGTAAAAAGACAATTTTTACAACAAAAATATAAATTTCAGATATCCTTGTATATCCTCAAAATGCTAAATTTCTTCTATTTAAACCACCTATCTTTGCCCCCTCCCCCTGTTGAAAACGGAAATAAGTCTGCTTTTTTCCAAACTGACTCCTACCAAATTTGAAATATGGAGTTCTATCAACAGATCTCGTTTTCGAAAAATGCTTGTAACAATTGTGTTACAGGAAGTCAATTTTTTACCTGTTTTCACTAGGGGCACAATTTTTTTTCGTTAAAAATGTTGATTACCCTCTATATAAAGAAACTGTTCCATTGAATGTATTATCAAGGTGAAATCTTGAGCAGAAACAATGGGCTTTCTTTGCTCAGGTGCTAGTGAAATTGTTACTGATAATTTTCATACGATAGGTATATTATTTAACACGAAGGTTGTATTCTTTATGCCAATATTATAAGAAACTCGTACATGTGTCAGATTTCCATATTTATTTGTAATTAGTTGCATTTGTTAACATTGTACAGAGTTGTTATGTCCATTGTGACATTAGGTATAAAACGTTCATCAATAATGTATTGCAAATTGGTTTTAGGAATTGAGGAAATAATTATCTTTTTTCGTATTACAATATCAAACAATCATATAGGTATTTCAATTATATTACTGTAATACATAATCAAACTATTCTTTCAAATTTAAGAAAAAGCTAAATCGATTTCGATAGAACTTTAACAGACTAATTTCAATCCCGAGTATCTACAAATTGTAGCTCCAGTTTCTGTAATAAGAAGTATATAGTCTGGGTGCAGCCATACATCTGACGGTCATTTAAATTAAACGAAACGTGATAACGCGAAAGGGGTTGATAATTAGCAACTCATTATGTTTGGTCGATATCAGTCGCGAATGCGAGTCGTACTGACATTTCAACAGCAGTGACCCGCAAGCAACTTTATCGGTGACGTAAGCATTGCGACGGTGATGCGGATCTTAGATCTAGGACACTTTGATTTAGACAGAAATGTTCATCATTTTCGTGATAGTTCGAGCGCAGAAAATGGTAATTTGCAATGATTTACTTACCAAATTGCCCTGCTACTTCTACGAACCTTCTGGAACTAACTAGGAAAACTGATACTATATGTATGGGTTAAAAAAGAGAATCGTAGATACTGTCAAAAAGTATTGATGCATAGCAAAGCTCAGGATATACATGCAATACAAATCGTGCCAATTGCATTCGACGAAGAAGAATATAGGTGTTTTTTTTATAAAATCGAAGTAGCAAACGAGCATGCAGTCGCAGCCGTCTATGGACATCTCTAACGTTGCGTTTGTACTTTGAGAATTAAGATGGTCGCCTCGAATTTATGTGAACAGGCATCCACACCTTTCGTGAGGATGGTAAATGCTAAACCAAAACCTTGAATGATAAACGCTCGGAATATGGTATATAGGCTATAAAAGTACAATCTATCAACATTTTACATGAAAGTAATTTATTTCGTGTTTAATCTGTGTGTAGAGCCATTGCCATAAAGCGATTCGTAATTTTTAATTAGGTAGAGCAGTCAGAGTCGAGACAAATATAATTCTATAACCATCAACCTAATAAGTTGATGGTTATAGAATTATTATTAACGTTGATAAAAAGAAGTCGAAGAAGAAGAAGAAGATGTTGAAATATCTCTGAAACATTGTTTGTTTTTCAACAGAATAGCAAAGAGCAAAATGAGGGCAGCCGGGAGAAGTACAAAGATTTCACATTCGACCACTCGTACTGGTCTTTCGACAGCGGTGACTCCCACTATGCATCACAGGAGCAGGTATGTACCTATTCGAATTAACGTGTTTCCACTGACGGATCTAGGGGAAGGGATAAGGGGTCTATGAAATTGTCTTTCAAGTTTAGGACTAAAACACAGTTAAAGGGATTCAGGAGCATAATTATCAAAGTTTAATTTAACGCTAAAAAACGTTGCACGTATGGATACGTCGTCGTATTGGTAAGTTGCTTTGTCGTTTAATATTGCTATATCGTGATTTAAGATTACGAAGTGTGTAGTAATAATCAGGACGCCGTTAAATTGATGATACAATCCTGTGTTTTTTTGCTTTAAGCAGATTTCCGTCATTCATTATTTGAAGAAATGGGTGCACTCAGCAGTCTCATGAATCATCAATTTGACCGTCGGTTCTGTGCCATTGTGATTCTATAGTCATATCTCTGAAACGACTGTATCGATTTTGATAACACGCAACGACAGACGTTGTTTGTAAATAGATACATAATTAATGTACCCTTAAATGTGATACCTACCTAAATTAAAGTGGAAATAATATTAGAGAGCGTGGTTATTGTCAAACGGAGCACGTTTTTCAGTAAATAAATTTGCGGCGTCGGTTAACATAAAACCCATTTTCAATCCAACAATGAGTCGGCTCCGTCGACCTTGGTTCGGCTCACAAGGTCTGCGAATTTACGTCGATCATTATACACGGCCCACGTGTGTTGGACTATGTTATCTTTATGTGGGAAATTAATGAATTGATCCAGGTCGGAACTGGTTTCGATTCCCACGATGTTGATGAATAGGTCTGAAAATAATTTTGGTGTTAGCTCGTTTACATTAAAGTTACATAAGACATATGTTTGGAATGGATTAGTATTATAGGAACTAAATATATTTGGTCTGGAACTAATTATATTGGTTGTTATTTGGTGGACCGATGAACTGAAGGCAGCGGGAAACCGTTGGATTCAGAGAGTACAGGACCGGTTGGAGTGGCGTCATTTAGGGGAGGCCTATGTCCAGCAGTGGACCTCAAAGGGGCCGATGGATGGATGGAATTATATTTGGCCTAAAAATTGATTTATTTAAAAAGAAAGATGCAAGGTTGTAGCGTATATGGTTCGGCCGGAGATACCACACCTACTTCTGGCGTGAAACAGTTCTTGCGTTTCGGTGGGAGGCACTAGTTGCCGGCTCACTTTTATATAAATTCAAATTCAATTTATTTGCCGGAACATAGTTTTGTGCGTAGGTCTTAAATTTAACATTATATTATCGTATGTCCTACCTATTAAGGTGTGCAAATTACAATTATATTAATTAACTACTTGACCCGGCGAACTTCGTTCCGCCAAAAGTAAAAAAATCTTAAATTATCAGTGTCTCTGCTTTATTATACATCTACATACATAAAAATTCCTCTTGAATCACTCCATCTATTTATTTATTTATTTCTATTTATTACAAAACTTACAACTAACATTACAGGATTCGTTAGTGTAGATATAAAATTTTACATTACACATCATCGTATAATATTATATATTAAAAATTGAATTGAAATACGTGACGTACTTTTAAAGATCTAAGCATACATAGGGACAGACAGCGAGAACCGACTTTGTTTTATACTATGTAGTGATTATAAACGATAGAATGACAATATAAAAATGAGGTGAACTCAAAAATAGCAATGCTTCTCTGAGTAACTTTGAATAGATACTTCGTTTCTGAACGAAGTTGCATGGACCATGGACGGCACCATGGCAGGGCGGTACCGTTGACCATCAGGTGGTGAAGCAATAAGTTTATCTTTGAGTACGTTATAATGTTTAATGTTGACGACCCGCGTGGCGGAGCGATTACCATACCGCTCTGGGTCTCGGGTTCGATTCCCGGCCAGACAGGTATTTGAATGATGAGTTTAGATTCCTGTTCTGGGTCTGGGTGTTGGTGTATTAATCTTGTGTGTGTCCATGTCCCACGACACAGGAGAAAATCCTAGTGTGGGGCTATGAGTGTAGAAAGCGAAAGTCAGTAACGTACAATATATGATGAAGTTACGAAAAGTTTAAATGCTGCGAATTTATGCCGTACAAAATTATCATCTTAGAATTAGTGCAATCTTTAAAAAAACATTTACAGAATTAAACATACGTTTTAGTTGTAGGGAAAACATGTAGAAGACTACTTTTATATTTTATTTGCATTTCCTTTGTCACCTGTGTCATTGCCACTGTTTTCCGATAGCCAGAGTAGGTAAGGTCACTATCCTTACCGTACTCCAACAGAGCTTTTATATAAAAAAACTAATTTAATGAATCTTCGCATTTTACATTTACTTCACGTGCATACTTATCAAAAATATCACGACAAACTCAATTAAATCAAATATCAAATTCCATCAAAGCGTCATATGCCATAAATTAAGAAATAAATATAAATTTCAATTACCCAAAGTACGAACGTCATATGGGAAGAAAACGATATTATTTGAGGGAGCACAGCTATACAACAAATTACCTAATTACATAAAAGAATGTGAAAGTATAAAAATGTACAAAATCAAGCTTAAAGAATATCTATCCAAACATATATTGTAAATTAAACAAATAACTAAAGATATAAATATTTGTATATTTTGTAGTGGAGCCCAGAGGCAATGTAAAGAAATAACCAATATGTATTAATCATTGTATCTCATTATAAAAGAAACTGTAATGTTTTTATGAGAATAAAGTTCTTTAAACCGATTAATGGAAACCGGATTTTTTTTAAAGAAAGAGTTGTTAGTAAGGGTTTCGGGTATGTCTCTTTAGGAATTCCCTGAAAGTTGTAACTACGGCCACTTTCTAAATACGATGATATTCTAATGTCTCATGTAAAATGTAAAAAAATGTAATTTTATGTTACATTTTTAAAAGGGGAAAGAACCTCGAAGTACAGTTAGAATGAAATAAAGTACAGTTAATGTCGTCGCCAACTCTTTTCTGGCCCACTGCTGGGCACAGGATTCCTTTCATTGTCCGTATGGAAAAGGCTAAGGCCATAGTCTACAAACAGCCTTGAGTTCTTTTTTAATTCTCAGGTCTGCAAGTATAATCACAATGTTTTTTCCTTCGCCTTTAAAGAAACAAATATTAATTTCTAACACACACAAAACTTTAGAGAGCAGTGATAGTCTAATGGTTGAAATTTGCCCTCTCGATCGGAAGGTCCGAAATTCAAACCCAGGCCACCACTGTTTTTTCTAAAATTATGTGCGTATTAGAAATTAATGATCACTGCTTTTAAGTGAAGGAAAACATCGTGAGGAAACCTACACACCCGAGAGTTCTTAACAAAAAAGTTGACGGAGGTGTGTGAAGTCCACCAATTCGCACTTGGCCAGCCTCTCTCATTCATTCTGAGAGAAGACCCGTACCTAGCAGTGGGACTATAATAGGTTGACGACGATTTAGAAATTAATTTATGATCACAAACATCTGGTTGTCTGGTGAAAGTTATCTCGGACACATAACTTTTGAAAAATTACTGGATTAGAATGCAGACTTTTGGATCTAGAAGCCAAGTTTGAACCATTTATCATTTGCTGCAGTTATCGTAAGTGTGAATTGTGGCAGTCATTATAACATAAATTATAGCCCCGTTAACGAAAGTCATGCGTGCGTTGCATGGCTATTACGTAATGTGCTATAAAAGTACATTCGACTACCTACATGCTGCATCTGATATGCAAATTACCGTAAATGTTACACAAACGAAATTACAAGGACTCGTGACTTTTGTTACACTTGGTTTATAGTATAATACGTTCGGTGCTACTTTTGCTTTCAATTTGATGGCTGAATTTTTTAAATAATATTATAGATGTGGACGTTTGCGAGGATGTATGTGTGTTTGTAATAATAAAGAGTTTGAGTTTTTGCGTGAAAGAGTCCATCCATCCATCAGCCTTTTGATGTCCACTGCTGAACATAGGCCTCCCCTAAATGGCGCCACTCCAACCGGTCCTGTGCCCTCTGAATCCAACGGATTCCCGCTGTCTTCTTCAGGTCATCAGTCCACCTGGTAGGGGGGCGACATGTACTCCATTTGCCTAAACGTGGTTGCCACTTGAGGACCTTTCTTCCCCATTGGCCACCCATTTCTTAGAGTACTTTCGCGCAAAGCAAAAGATTATGCAGTGACCGTGGTGGTTAGTGGATACTGCCATAGATATGTGTAGGTAATCAACTCCAGATGAGATCTTAGTCTTAGTGAAAGTTAACCTTAGATGCTTTGCTATCTCTGAAGAGTCGGTACGCCTCGGATCCATATGTCTTATTTATGTATGTGACGAAATATCTCAATAATGGGCTATTTGACAGGTTTTTAAAATCCATTTTATATTATCTAGCAGAGGTTAAGGAACCCAGTAAAAGTTGTTTTTTTTTAAATTTTGGTACATATTTGCTGAAAAATATCAAATTAAAAATTCAATATTTAAATAGCGCGCAAAAACGCTACTTTGACATATGGCGGGTTGGTGACGTCACTTGCCTGTATTGTCATCTGTGGCTCATGTCATCCACATACATTTGTTGTAAACAAAAAACGAAAGTTTACAAGCAAGTGACGTCATCATAAACCCGCCAAATCAGGAGCATTTTGTGTCACGTGACAAATGTTTAAAAAAATGCATTTTTATTTAAGGATTTTTAAATAAATTTAATTATTATTTTCAACTTATGTTAGTAAATAACCATTCTTAAACTCATAATATATACTGATAACAGTAATTGACACTTAATTTTTCGCATTGTCAAATAGCCTATTGACATATTGTTTTAAATTAATTTACAATTTAAATGTTTAATACTAGTGTTGATATAATAATTTTATGACTATATGACATTGCTGCACCCTTACAGGGTCTCATGCTGGGCTATTAGTTATAAGAACATCAAATGTAATATGACGCATGATGCAATAAAGAATGATTATGATTATCACATCTTTTAGACCGAAACATGACAGCGCTTAAACACTGCTTTTATTAGGCAGAAATGAGTAAGGTATTGATGCCTTTGAGGTTGAATCTCTAAGGGTTTTACCACTTTCAAACTATTGTAATACTAGGTTTGCGTTCCAAATTAACCACGGCTACCTCAAAACAACAAAAACAGCGCGGGCTTAACCAAGGTGCCACCTAGAAAATTTAAGTTTGTGTACAGATACAAGAGCAGTGATAGCCTAATGGTTGAAACTTGCCCTCTCGATCGGGAGGTCTGAGGTTCAAACCCAGGCACGCACCACTGATTTATGTGCGTATTATAAATTAATTATCACTGCTTTTCGGTGAAGGAAAACATCGTGACGAAACTTACACACCCGAGAGTACTTAAAAAAAAAAAGTTCTCGGAGGTGTGTGAAGTCCGCCAATCCGCACGGCACCGGCCAGCGCGGTGGACTATGACCTAAACTCTCCCATTCTGAGAGAAGACCCGTGCCCAGCAGTGGGACAATAATGGGTTGACGAGAGTACAGATACAGGATACGATCTTAAACCGCGTGTATTTGCTAGTCCCTCAAGAATTGTCAGACACTTTCAGCGGTTTTAACTCAGTCCTCAGGAGACGCAATCTGCGATTGAGGTGGGATGAGAATGCAATTTTGTCTTAAATCAGGTTGTTTATACGTTGCGGTCTTTTAGAATAGGATATAAGCTTCCTTGCTATTAGCTACTTCCATATAAGCATATTATTATTTATAAGATTCGAATAGCAAGCAATTTTGAATGTGGTAGAACCAGTGTTGTTCGACCGGGGAAGTACCAACGCCATTTCTAGCGTAAAACAGTTCTTGCGTTTCGTTGGAAGGATGTGGTTGCCGGCACACTTCTATATGAAGCGACCATCTCAGTCCTCTGGAGTAGCAACGCATCTGTGATTGACTTCAGGTAAAACCCATGTTTTATATGAAGTTGTTTACAGATGTCCATGAGCGGCAGTGACCACTTACCATCAAGTGGACTGCATGCACATTTCCTACTTCAATAAGATAAAAAAAAACAAGGAATACACAGGACATCTGATAGTAACAGGTCATTGCCATGCATGTATAGACATCTGTAATTGACTACAGAGCCCTAAGTAATTTCATATTTCATTTTTGAACGAGCTGACCCGGTGAACTACGTTCCGCTTAAAAGTCAAAAATCTAAAATTATAGTGTTCCTCCACTATATTATGCATGTATTATACATAAAAACCTTCCTCTTGAATCACTTTGTCTATTAAAAAAACTGCATTAAAATCCGTAGCATAGTTTTAAAGATCTAAGCATACATATGGACCTACAGCGGGACGCAACTTTGTTTTATAGTATGTAGTGATAAGTAAAGAAAAATAAACATCGACAAAAAATTGAAAAGTAATGAAAGTACAAACAAATTCTTGAAAGCGCTGAGTAAAAGAACTTTGCTTGGCACTCTTTGTCAATGTTCGAAAATACATTGACTCAAAATAAATATAACAGTAAATATTTAGGTAGGGTTATATTTAAGTCGCCAGATGACAAAAATGTAGGTTAAGTATTGAGCCAACACACACTAGCTGCGATCTTTGAATAAATACAAATAGAATAACAAATCACTTATCAGATATGTGGAAATGTCGTTTCTTAGAGATTACAAATTCATCTTTGACCTAGTTTTTTACGATTTCGGTGTACTTAAAAACTTAAAACGCTTTCTACACTCATAGCCCCACAGTAGGATTTTCTCCTGTGTCGTGGATGCCATGGACACACACTAGACGAATACACAAACACCCAGACCCAGAACACGAATCTAAAATCATCATTCAGATACCCGTCTGGCCGGGAATCGAACCCGGGACCCACTGCGTGTCAGACCGGTATGATAACCGCTGCGCCACGCGGGTCGCCAAGGACTTAAAGGACTGTTAATTTTGATTCGCTATGTGGAATTGAGACAAGTCTAAACAACTGCGAATATAAATGCATCTGTCACACAGTATTCCCAAAAATATATATGTGTAATATGTGGACCCAAGCTTCTATAAAATGAAAAAGAATAGGTACCTTCTTTTATTAGGAGATCCCAGCCTAACATTAGAATAATAATGTTTATCACCAATTTCCTTACGTTTTTTTTTCAGGTGTTCTCAGACCTGGGGCTGGACGTGATCGACAGCGCTTTCGAGGGATATAATGCGTGTGTTTTTGCGTATGGCCAGACCGGCAGCGGGAAGACGTTTACTATGATGGGATCCCCGGTTCGTAATACTGTTTTCCCGACTATGCGATTTCTATTTATGTATGTCCTGCCATACAAACATGCCATATGTGAAACCTATGTGAAATTTACCGTCTAGCTAGAATGGTTGACTTGTATTTTTTTCCAATCTTATAGAAAACGTTTCGGAATTCGAAGTAATTTTGTCAATTATCACACCGATAACAATATTGTTTAAGAGGAAATTATCAAAATCGAGTGTTCCATATCTGATAAAAATTGATCGAAAGTATATATCGATTTACCTACTTATTATCTCAATCGATATGTGCAATAAAAATAATATCACATAAAAAGTCAAGCATCGAGAATGCTAGATGATCTAGAAATTTATGACTACTTTCTGGACTTACAAGTCTATTTGATAGAATCCGGCACACACTGCGACGGATTGGCCGTAGCTACGGCAAACAAGCCATTATATACTTAGAAGTTTTTAGGTAATGTAAAGGGTTACCTATACGGATCTGGGACTATGGAATAAAATACGTGTTCCGTTAACTGTGTATATTTCAGACTGTGTACTTAAACGACGGACGCAGCTGTCTCTATATACATATTTTTTCGCTGAAATGCAACACTCACACTCTCACGATTCAGATGATCTCATTTAAATTGCTGACATGAATTAATATATTACATGTCCCTACACCATTCCCCCCTTAACAAAAAAAAATAATAAAAATAATAATAATATATAAAACGAAAAACCTAAGAAAATAAATGGCAGCGATGTATATGCTGACCTAAGTTAAGTACTGGGGTGGCATAGGTCGCTGACCGTGTTTAATTTAAAACAATAAATATTTTCTAAAAATATGCTACATTGCATGAGTGTTGTTGCATTGGCATTTTCATCGAACATGATTACCACTAATTTTTAAATATTATAATGAAATAAAATTAAGAGTCTCCAGTATTATTAATTGTTACAAAAACGTACCTTAAAACAATGTATATAACGTATAAAGCAAAATAGCAAAAAATAAAGTAACTGACCTACATAATTACGCACATTTCAATACTCGTGTTGCATCAAAAATGTCTACTAAACAAAACGAGCAGGTGGCCTGATGACACGGCCACTTCGTGATGTTCTAGGACATATATGTTTACTAGATGTGGCTGTGTTATTAGAACTGAAACTATTTTTATTCAAGTCACAAAAATTATTAAAACTATTACTATCATTAAAATTATCTGACGGCATCTCGTCAAGTATAAAAGCAGGTTTAAGCCTATCGATAGAAATACAAGATTCCTTATCTCCTATCTTAATAATAAAAGTCTTTCCTTTCCTTTTAATTACATTATAAGGACCTTCGTATGGCGGCTGTAGTGATTTTCGCAGTAGATCATTTCTTACAAATACGCTCTTACATGTATTTAGATCGCTAGACACAAATAATGATCGCGAATTACCATGAATCTTTGGTCGCGGTTTTAATTTATTAATAGCATCCCTAAGCAACTGTAAATATTCCGAGTCCGAAGTACATAACTGAGTATCATCATAACAATCACCCGGCAATCGAATCGCTTTACCGTAGGTTAACTCAGCTGCGCTCACGCCGCTGTCACTTCTAGTAGCTGAACGTAGACCTAATAACGCGATCGGAAGTTCATCTACCCAGGAATTGTTGCATTGTAAACGTGCCATGAGAGCCACTTTTAGTGCTCTATGCCAACGTTCTATCATGCCATTGCTTTGTGGATGGTAAGGAGTAGTACGAAGTTTGTGTATACCCAAATACTTCATGAGGTTATTAAACAAATCACTCTCAAATTGTCTTCCTTGGTCGCTTGTAAGCTTCGAAGGACAGCCAAAACGAGATATCCAACACTCAAATACTACTCTAGCTACCGTCTCCGCTGTGATATTCTGCACGGGTACAGCCTCAGGCCATCCCGTGGCGCGATCTAACATCGTTATGCAATATCTATAACCATCAGCTGATATTGGCAAAGGGCCCACTATATCAATGTGTAAATGTTGAAAACGATCTACTCGTTCAAATTCGCCAATACCCGAAAAAGTATGCCTATTAATTTTTACTTTTTGACAATGTATACATGCTCTTGCCCACTTAGCAATGTCTCGATCCATATTTGGCCAAAAGAACTTTTGTTTGATCAATTGCTTACTACTTTTAATGCCAGGATGGCTAAGGTCATGAACTGAATGAAATGCTATTATACGAAATTTTTCAGGTAAATAAGGTCTAATTCTGTTAGATGATACCTCACAATATATTTGTTTCTCGCAATCTGGTAGGTAAAATTGTTTAAACTGTAAATTGTCATCCGATACTTGCAGCGCGTGCTGTAGGTATTCGTCACTGGATTGCGATTCCGCTAACTCAGTGTAATCTAATGTCGTGGGACAACTTATAGTTTCTATCCTTGACAACGCATCTGCTACTACGTTTTGATTACCATGTATATACCGGATATCAGTACTGAATTCGCTGATATAGGAAAGTTGACGAATTCGTCTAGGACTTTCCTTATCACTATTAACCTTCGTAAAAGCGTACGTTAAAGGCTTGTGATCCGTAAAAATTACTAGTTTACGGCCTTCTAATAAATTTCTAAAGTGTCTGATGGCCATATATATTGCTAACAATTCTCTATCGTAAGTTGAGTATTTAACCTCTGTTAACGTTAATTTTTTAGAAAAATATCCCAACGGTTTCCAGGATTTATTTATCTCTTGTTGTAAGACTGCACCTACGCTAGTGTTTGACGCGTCACACATTAATGACAAATTAGCATCCTGTAATGGGTAAGACAATGTAATGGCGCTTTTTAAGCTTTCCTTACATTTCTCAAATGCCTCGTTGGCCTTATCCGTCCACGTAATTATTGTTTTATCTCGCTTCTTAGTATTATGTAAATAACTATTTAATTCCGCCTGGCAATCAACTGCCTTAGGAATATGTGCACGGTAAAAGTTAACCATACCGAGAAAACGACGCAATTGCTCAACGTTTTCGGGTCTCGGAAAATTTACAATAGCTTGCACTTTATTGTCGAGCGGGCGAACGCCATCCGTCGAAACTTCATACCCTAAGAAGTCTAATTTGGACACCCCAAACACACATTTTGAAACATTAATTGTCACGCCGTACTTATCGAATCTGTGAAAAATCGCTTTCAGGTGCTCTTTATGAATTTCCGCTGATTCACTCGCTATAAAGACATCATCTATGTAATTAAAAACGAAATCGAAGCCACGCAGCACTATCGTATCCATGAATCTCTGAAACGATTGAGCTGCGTTGCGCAAACCAAACGTCATCCGCGGAAATTCAAAAAGTCCAAACGGTGTAATGATTGCGGTTTTTTCAACGTCCTCCGGGGCAACTGGTATAAAATGATACGCTCGATTTAAATCTAATTTACTAAAAATAGTTTTCTTTCCTGCCACTAAATATTTAAAATCGTTAATGCGCGGAATCGGATAACGATCGGGCTTAGTTATGGCGTTTAATCTCCGATAGTCCCCACACGGGCGAATTTCCCCATTTTTCTTGGGTACCACGTGTAAAGGACTCGCCCAAGGACTTTTAGATGGCTGGCATATACCTAAATCTAACATATTTTGAAATTCCGCTTTAACCTTCATGTAACGGTCTGGAGGTAGCGGTCTCGCCCTAGCGTATACCGGTGGCCCCGTAGTTTCGATATGGTGGCACACCGAATGCTTAGGTATGTCCTTATAAGATACTAATTTAGTGACGTCCGGGTACTCGCACAGTATATCATGCCAGATATTATTATTAATTACTGTTTTAATGGATGATTCACAATCATTATGACAAACAATAGAAGCGATCGTATTTAGACGCGTAAGTTGATCTACTAGCTTTCGCGTGCTTAAATCAACCAACAACCTATAATGGGTTAAAAAATCTGCCCCTATTATAGGCTGTTTGACAGCCGCTACGATGAATGTCCATCGGAAAGCTCGTCTTAAACCTAGATCTAAAATTAAATTACGCATACCATATGTTTCTATCTCGCTTCCATTAGCCGCATAGAGTTTGTACTTGTCACTCGCGATATCCTTGGAACGGCACTTAGATACAGGAATCACGGAAACGTTTGCGCCAGTGTCTATTAAAAATCTTAGTCCACTGTTTTTGTCCAACACACAAAGGCGATTTGACGTGTTGATACAAACTTCCGCCACAGGTTGTATCACACCTAGTTTTCCGATGTGGTAGTGTTTTTCGGCTCCTTCCAACTACACGGTTCGACACATTTAGTAGCCTTGGTACGATATTTAAAATGATAGTAGCATAACCACTCGGGGTTGTTACGCCTTCTACTCACGGCTCTCGATCGCGACCTTGCTCGTCGATATCCATTCGCGCCATCTCTGCCGCGTTGTGGGGTCCGCGAACGACGCAGCTCTGCGACTTCCAACCGTAGCATTTCCACCATGGCAGCCAATTCCGAGGATGAGCTGGAGTCCTTTGAGGTAGGAGTAGACCACACCGCTGCGATCTCACGTGGCTCCACTTTGGGTTCTTGGGCACGCATCGCAAGTACACCTTGAGTACCAATAGTCGCCATAGTCCAATTTGCAGTTAACTTGTCGGGTATCACGTCGGGGTCACCAGTTTAGGTAATGTAAAGGGTTACCTATACGGATCTGGGACTATGGAATAAAATACGTGTTCCGTTAACTGTGTATATTTCAGACTGTGTACTTAAACGACGGACGCAGCTGTCTCTATATACATATTTTTTCGCTGAAATGCAACACTCACACTCTCACGATTCAGATGATCTCATTTAAATTGCTGACATGAATTAATATATTACATGTCCCTACAAAGTTCTTACGTTTTATTTACAATTATCGTAAGAAATTATCATAAAAATATTAATATAGTTAACATAAAGTATCACAGAATATATTATTACACAAAATAAATTATTACAAAATATCGTAAGAATATTAATATAGTTAATATAAATTATTGCACCATATACCTAATTATGTTGTGGGTAGGATTTGTCACAGAGATATCTAGCGGAGGTACTGGTAATTATTTTTCTGACAAATTCTACTCGCGTGGCAAAGCGTATGGACAACTAGCGTGACGGGGAGGTCACCTTGCCGGTCTAACACACAAATTACGATTCTAGATCTTTTCGACATTTAAAAGATGAGTTTTGATGTTGTTTTGAGTCCATAGAAAACATAAGACGAAAATGTCGTCATTCCTATTTCAATTAGGTAAAACGAGTATGGTCAGACCGGGAGGTACCACCACCACCATTTTTTGAAGCGTGAGGCATTGTTGTCTTTTCGATGGAAGGTTTTAAATTGAAAAGTCCTGGCTGGCGGACACTTTCATATGCGGCGACCATCTTAATCCTTGAATAGCAGTGCATCTGTGATTGACTTTAGTCAACACTCCAATTACAATCTCGTAAAAAACCGCTTTTAATTAATTATTTAATATTTAATTATTTTTATGTCGTTAATTAATGTCGTCAGCTGAACACTGGTCTTCTCTCAAAATACGAGAGATAATAGTCCACCACGCTGTCCAAGTGTGTGGTAGATTACACACACCTTTGAATTTTTTTATAACTATTGGGATTATGGATTTCCCTTCAATGTAAAGCAATGATGATTAATTCCTAATACGCATATACCTGGGACCCCATTGAAAGGCCGTTTTTTAACCATTAGGCTATCACTGTTATATTATTAAATGGAGATATGATAGCCTAATAGTCAAATGTTTTTTAACTGTATTAATGGTCGTTTTTTTTTTTATCTGCCCGAAATAACAAACGACCATGCAGTCCACTTGATGGTAAGTGGTCACTGCCGCTCATGGTCAACATGTAATGAACTTCATACAGAACATGGGTTCCATCTGAAGTGAATCACAGATGCGTTGCTACTCCCGAGGACTATGATGGTCGCCTCATATTAAAGTGTGCTGAATCGAATGTTACAATGTCGACAGGAGTGCCAAGGCCTAATCCCCCGCATCTGCCGGCAACTGTTCTCGCGCGTGGCGGCGGGCAAGGAGTCGGGCGCGTCGTACCGCACCGAGGTCAGCTACCTGGAGATCTACAACGAGCGCGTGAAGGACCTGCTGGCGACGGACGCGGGCCACTCGCTGCGCGTGCGCGAGCACCCCAAGCTGGGGCCCTACGTGCAGGACCTGTCCAAGCATCTCGTGTCGGACTATGATGATATACAGGTCGGTGAAGTGTTTACCTCGTAAACCTGTCGCATCCGTCTTTACCGCGTTGAAGTAGTGATGTAACGAACATTCGTTAAAAAAAGGCCGCCAAATCTAGATTCCCCGGTCCATTACATCACAAATAAAAAAAAAACAACATAAGCATTCCCATTTGCAAATGTCGGTAAGGGATATTCGCATCACTATAATGCGATATAACGAAGACGAGACTTTACTGCATTGATACGACCAATTCATCACGCTAATTCCTAATAAGAGGAATAAATTAATTGAGATTGAATATTTATTTATTCATCAGATATATAAAATATTGTACAAACAGTTTGCATTTAGTTTGCATAATAATGTAAGCAATCCCTTTCTGAATCAGCTGTAAATTTTTACCTTGTCTTCTGCACAGAAAAATCTCCGACACGCGTTTGAAGGTGGTAGAACCAATGTAGTTCGTTCAGTGTAGTTCAGTCAGATATAAAAAAATTAAATTACCAAGAATATTTCGACTATTTATTCTTCGAGTTTCTGGGTCACATTTCCCTCTATAGTTCTATACCAACATATGCCCCTACCAGAAAGTAATCCCGACTGTTTACCCTCCAGGAGTGCATGCACCGCGGCAACTTACACCGCACGACCGCGTCGACGCAGATGAACGACGTGTCGTCGCGGTCGCACGCGATCTTCACGATCACGTTCGTGCAGGCGAGCTACCTGCGCCACAACAACATGCCCAGCGAGACCGTCTCCAAGGTGCACCTAGTGGATCTGGCTGGCAGGTTAGTGTTGACAAAAGACATGTCTTTACAAGAACAACGTGTTAAAAAAAAAAAAATTAAAACGCTTTCTACACTCATAGCCCCAAAGTAGGATTTACTCCTGTGTCGTGGGTGCCATGGACACACACAAGACTTATACACAAACACCCAGACCCATAACAAGAATCTAAACTCATCATTCAGATACCTGTCTGGCCGGGAATCGAACCCGGGACCCACTGCGTGTCAGACCGGTACGGTAACCGCTGCGCCACGCGGGTCGCGGGCGGTTGTTATCTTGAAAACTAAAATTTTTACTTGAGGCTAATTGTAAATGAGTTGAGTTACACAAAATAAAATTCCTTAAAATGAATGGACTTACACAGAGCTAATACGATCGTTATAAATATTACCTAATGACTTACTGGCGAATTTAAAAAAAAACATGATTATAAAATTGTACTAAAAATGTCAATTAGTACTTGCCACGTTGTTGTTGTAGTAAAGAGGCTTTAACAGACGCTTTATTACGGAAACAAGGGGTCTGGATAGGAGATATAAAGGTTTATTGTCCACAAAGATAGGACATGTAATTAAAGATCATTACTTTAAAATATCAGTCAACGTGTCAGTAAAAGTTTCTGTGTTTTGGTTTGAAGGGTGTAGTAAGGGAGAGCCAAAAGCGTTGGTAACTTTGAGGGTTTCCCAATAAAATTAAAGGGAAAAAGTTTTGTTAGTTTTAAGGGGCACATACTGTTGGAGCTATGTTAAGGAGATAAAATTTATACCATTTGCGGCAGATTATTTAGTCACTGTAAACTTTTTCTCCCCAAATACGCAGAGACTTCACATTTCATGTTGTTTCGTCGACTTTATTCACCGCAAACCGAATTTAGGAATAATTCTTCTACTTTAAAGCGGCTAAGTTGAATTCAGACGTTTGGGTTTTAATTTCAGTTTTTACAATATTATTTTTAGGTCAAGTTTGTGATTATTACGTGACCACAACAAATAGGCGCATGAAACAAAAGCGGTTCCGTACCCCGCACCTCGCTTCTGGCCCCGCGCATCCCCTACTGACGTGCAGTCGTGTATCGTCTAGGTGTTTACGTTAGCCAGCACGTGTTTAATGTTATTTCGTTATAATGTTACATTAATGAGAAATTGTTGAATTTTTAAAGTTATTATTAAATTAGTTGATTATTTGTCAATAAATCTTAAAATGGGTAGGAAAAATACTATTTGTGGAGGAGAAAGGACTCTTACATTCAAAATATGCATTTTTTTAACAAGAGAAGATGCATGGGCTCACTATTCCTGTCTCCGAGGTCCAAAATCGAGTGTGTGCTGCAATGCTGCAACAGGCATCAGTCACACATACACATACACACATATACAAATAATTAAACAAAATATTCCATATCTGCGAATATATTAAACACATGATAGTGCGTTAATAAATACACGACTATTGAACATACACCACTATGGTCTATGTTTTACTAATGGTATACCTACATACTCTTGATATTTGGTAATAGAATATACTACGTATCGGGATGGGAAATCCCTAGTTCTAATGACATTTCAACTGTTATGCGTTTTGGTCGAGTAGTAGTTGGTAACACCGAGACTTTCGCCGTGTTCCTATTTAATTCTCAGGGATAGTACCACATCAGTGGTCGACCACAGTCAGGATTCTAATGTTATTTATTGTCAATCACGTATGTCCATGACCAACAGTGACCATGTGCCACCCGCAGATAATAACCATCCTTCGAACTACATACTCGTTTGCTACTTCTATGATACTATTTAGATTGGACATGTCACAAAAATCATGCATTTTATATGATATCTCGTGTTGTGTCCGTCAGCGAGCGTGCGGACGCGACGGGCGCGACGGGGCAGCGGCTGGTGGAGGGCGCGCACATCAACAAGTCGCTCGTGACGCTCGGCTCCGTCATCTCCGCGCTCGCCGAGTCCAGCCAGCCCGTCGACAGTGAGTTGTGTTCATGTCCTAGCGAATCCTACGGTACGGTATCACACGTGCAATGACCTATGAAATAACCAGCAAAGCATGATCAATTCGTTCAGTGGCGGCGCGCTACACGAGTCAGTTTAAATAATTCGTTTGGTTATTTTGAGCTTACTATGTGGCCATCCGTGGGTCAGCTTTCTTTACTGTATGTGAGACCCGTGTAGTTTCCGACCGTGTGTCGAATTGTCTTGTTTTAGTTGTGCTACCTATAAATTGGACAGCAGCAAATAAGCACGACCTCATTAGCATCTTTAAGATTTAAAATGTTTAACATATTAGAATTGTTTGTTCTCAGCTCGTACACCGAAAGGCAAGAAGAATGTGTTTATTCCATACAGAGACTCTGTTCTAACTTGGCTGCTGAAAGACTCACTCGGTGGAAATTCGAAGACCATTATGATTGCTGCAGTGAGTATACATTATTTTAAATTATTATTTTAAAATAATAGCCATGGCGCAAATTTCTATGACTTAGTATTTTAAAATCATCTTAGAACTTGAAAATAATTTCTGCAATCATAGCCTCACATTTGGATTTTGATTTTGTAGTTGTGATGAACATACACATAAACAAACAAACATCTAGATCCGGAACAGGTGACTAAACTCAACATTCATTTTTCTGTCTGGTCGGGGATCGAATCCGTAACCCACTGCGTGTCATTTCGTTGTAATGTACACCACGCGTCGTCAGTATACTATCAGTATGCCGTATTGGAAAACAGTAGAATCTCTTAATTTTAAAATTGGGACAAACAGCCGACATCTAAATAGAGTTCTATAGAAAACTGGATAACGTATATTGTTTTATTGCACCAGATATCGCCAGCGGACTGCAACTACGGCGAGACGCTATCCACCCTCCGGTACGCGAACCGAGCGAAGAACATAATCAACAAGCCGACGATCAACGAGGACCCCAACGTGAAGCTCATCCGCGAGCTGCGCGAGGAGATCGATAAGCTGCGCGCGCAGATCGCGCACAATACGGTGAGTTTGTTGGATATAACGCCATCTGTGTTTAATATTTGCAAATTGTCACTGCGTTACGTTTTTCTTGAGGACTATCTAGGTAAGTATTTAGTGTGAAACAATATTTGAGGCTTAAAATGTTAAAAAAAAAATGATTCTTTTTTCGAATTACCTTATTAACGTAATTTGTGGAAAGGTTTAAAATAGCGACGTAAAATTGCATGATCATTTAAATTACTTTTAATCCGACGATATTAGCATTAAATAAATTAAATATCGGTTTTAAAGAAAAATGCCCGAAATATCGTGCAATAGTCTATTGTCAGGAGTATTAGAAAATACACGAAAAATATTTCAAGCGGAAGTACGAAATATAGAAAACTTTAATATTTGAATGGTAATAGAAACTTCAAACTTTGCCTTACTGACTTTCACTGAGATTTGTTGGCACACAACCAAAAGAAAACATATTAATCTATTGTAATACCCCCAGGATCCAATCGAAGCCGAACCAGCGGTCCTGGCGACGCTGCAACGGAAGGAAGCCCAGGAGAAGGTGCTGACAGAGAAGTGGACGGAGAAGTGGCGGGAGACGCAGCAGATCCTGCAGGAGCAGAAGGCGCTCGGGCTGCGCAAGAGCGGGCTGGGCGTCGTGCTGGACTCCGACATGCCGCACCTGGTCGGCATTGACGACAACCTGCTGTCCACCGGGGTCACCTTGTATCATCTGAAGGTTGGTGTTTTTTGGTGTTAATTTTTGGTGGTCTGAAAAAGACCTCTGATGACCGTATGATATGGTAAAGATACCGTAGCCGTATTCTACTCCTCGATTACAGGGGACATCCTTTCTACCACCTTTGATTGTCCTATTTTATTTAATGTGATTATGGTTAAAGACCAACGTCGTCATGTATTCTTACGACACTCTTTTTTGCCCCAGGAAGGAGAGACGGTGATAGGCAGCGAGGAGTACTCGCCCACCCCGGACATAGTGCTGAGCGGCGCGGGCGTGCTGCCGCTGCACTGCCGCGTGACGCTGCAGGACGGCGTGGCCACCGTGTGCCCCGCGCCCGGCGCGCAGTGCTGGCTCAACACCGTGCTGCTGGACAAGCCCGCCAAGCTCAGCCAGGGTGAGTCGGACATATAGTGCCGCGTGACGCTGCAGGACGGCGTGGCCACCGTGTGCCCCGCGCCCGGCGCGCAGTGCTGGCTCAACACCGTGCTGCTGGACAAGCCCGCCAAGCTCAGCCAGGGTGAGTCGGACATATAGTGCCGCGTGACGCTGCAGGACGGCGTGGCCACCGTGTGCCCCGCGCCCGGCGCGCAGTGCTGGCTCAACACCGTGCTGCTGGACAAGCCCGCCAAGCTCAGCCAGGGTGAGTCGGACATATAGTGCCGCGTGACGCTGCAGGACGGCGTGGCCACCGTGTGCCCCGCGCCCGGCGCGCAGTGCTGGCTCAACACCGTGCTGCTGGACAAGCCCGCCAAGCTCAGCCAGGGTGAGTCGGACATATAGTGCCGCGTGACGCTGCAGGACGGCGTGGCCACCGTGTGCCCCGCGCCCGGCGCGCAGTGCTGGCTCAACACCGTGCTGCTGGACAAGCCCGCCAAGCTCAGCCAGGGTGAGTCGGACATATAGTGCCGCGTGACGCTGCAGGACGGCGTGGCCACCGTGTGCCCCGCGCCCGGCGCGCAGTGCTGGCTCAACACCGTGCTGCTGGACAAGCCCGCCAAGCTCAGCCAGGGTGAGTCGGACATATAGTGCCGCGTGACGCTGCAGGACGGCGTGGCCACCGTGTGCCCCGCGCCCGGCGCGCAGTGCTGGCTCAACACCGTGCTGCTGGACAAGCCCGCCAAGCTCAGCCAGGGTGAGTCGGACATATAGTGCCGCGTGACGCTGCAGGACGGCGTGGCCACCGTGTGCCCCGCGCCCGGCGCGCAGTGCTGGCTCAACACCGTGCTGCTGGACAAGCCCGCCAAGCTCAGCCAGGGTGAGTCGGACATATAGTGCCGCGTGACGCTGCAGGACGGCGTGGCCACCGTGTGCCCCGCGCCCGGCGCGCAGTGCTGGCTCAACACCGTGCTGCTGGACAAGCCCGCCAAGCTCAGCCAGGGTGAGTCGGACATATAGTGCCGCGTGACGCTGCAGGACGGCGTGGCCACCGTGTGCCCCGCGCCCGGCGCGCAGTGCTGGCTCAACACCGTGCTGCTGGACAAGCCCGCCAAGCTCAGCCAGGGTGAGTCGGACATATAGTGCCGCGTGACGCTGCAGGACGGCGTGGCCACCGTGTGCCCCGCGCCCGGCGCGCAGTGCTGGCTCAACACCGTGCTGCTGGACAAGCCCGCCAAGCTCAGCCAGGGTGAGTCGGACATATAGTGCCGCGTGACGCTGCAGGACGGCGTGGCCACCGTGTGCCCCGCGCCCGGCGCGCAGTGCTGGCTCAACACCGTGCTGCTGGACAAGCCCGCCAAGCTCAGCCAGGGTGAGTCGGACATATAGTGCCGCGTGACGCTGCAGGACGGCGTGGCCACCGTGTGCCCCGCGCCCGGCGCGCAGTGCTGGCTCAACACCGTGCTGCTGGACAAGCCCGCCAAGCTCAGCCAGGGTGAGCTTTCCATTTTATATTTAGACATTTTAAGGTTACTCGGGTTGAGTTAAGCGTCTTTTTTAACCCGTTAAGCTTAGTCAGGGTGAGTCGGGCACTCTTTATTTATAGTTGCTAAGGTTAGTCAAGGTGAGTCGAACATTTTTTTTATACTTATTTAATATTAAGAATTCTCATTTATTCATATAATAAGAAAGAATATTCCACGTAAATGTGCAATTTTTCGCAAAAATAGCTTGAAAAATTGAGGGTACGTAAGAATAACTTCGTTTGCTTAGTTCGTTAAAGGTGAATCTTGGTAGCAGTCTACGTACTTCATTGACCCTCCACTCCTTTGCTCACCAGGTTGCATCCTCCTCCTGGGCCGCACGAACATGTTCCGCTACAACGACCCGGCGGAGGCGGCCAAGCTGCGGCAGGAGGGCGCGTCCGTGATGAACCTGTCGCGCTTGTCGCTGCTGTCCTGGTCCGCCACCGACCTCGCCGCCAGCACCGAGACGCTCAATGTCACTGCGCTCTCGTGAGTACAGCTCGTTTGAAAAGTTATGCTGAGTTAATTTTTATACTAAAATGTAGTAATAGTTAGATCGCACGTGTGAACGGACACAGATATGCGTTTTTATGCACCATTACTGTCCCACTGCTGGGCACGGGTCTTCTCTCGGAATGAGAGAGCTTAGACCATAGTCCACCGCGCTGGCCAAGTGCGAATTGGTGGACTTCACACACCTCCGAGAACTTTTTTTTTTAATGAACTCTCGGGTGTGTAGGTTTCCTCACGATGTTTTCCTTCACCGAAAAGCAGTGATAATTAAAGTATAATACGCACATAAATCAGTGGTGCATGCCTGGGTTTGAACCTCGGACCTCCCGATCGAGAGGGCAAGTTTTAACCATTAGGCTATCACTGCTTTTTATATACTATATTTTTATATACCACACACATCAAAACAAACATGCATACACATGCACGCTAACGCACACGTTTGTAAGGTGATGTGATGAAGGATGTGTTTGCCGGCTCTTTTCTAAATTACGTGATGATCTTAGTCCTGGAGAATAGCAACGCATCTTTAGTTGAACCAGAACCAAATAGAACCCTTGGCTTTTATGAAGTAGCTTACCGACGTAAATGGGTGGCAGTGACCACTTATAACCAGGTGGACTGCATGCTTGCTTGCACTTTAATGTTATATAAAAAAATATGCACGCACACACTAACACGCGTTAGTGTCTACGCGCTCAAACACGTCAAGACACCAGCCATATTCGCCTGTTGAAATGTCTCCACTCACTCACGTTGGCTACATCCTCAGGGACCTGGAGAGCGAGATCCGCTGCGGGCGGCTGGAGGAGCAGCGCGCGGAGCTGGAGCGCGAGCGGCAGCAGTTCCTCGCGCAGCTGCACGCGCAGGAGGAGCGCCAGCGCCGCTGGACCGCCGAGCGCGAGGAGCTGCTGCGCGCGCAGCGGAAGCTGGACGAGGTGGGTGCGGGGTGTAGGGGCGGGGCTAAGAGGGACCTGGTGACGCGGGAGGTGGCAGCTCCTCGTACAGTTGCACGCGCAGGAGCGCGAGGAGTTATTTTTTAATTATTGTAAAAGCAATACAGGGCTAATGCGTTTTAGCATGCCGTATGATAAAACGAAGAATTATAATATGTACATTTAATTTTACTAGTCACCCACAATCGTCAGTCGCAAAGGTCGAAATTCGACTGCAATTTCAAATAAAAAACTAAACTTCATATTGTCCAAAGTAGCATTAATATTTCTCGAATCCAAATAAATATAATAATTTTTAAGATATTTAGAACGCACCCGTTAAAGGTAAAAAGGGGTTTAATTAGCAATTTACAATGGAGAAGATTTTTTACGACATAAAAAATCTTCTCCATTGTAAAATAGTGTTTGAGCCCCCGAGACCTAAGCGAGAAATTCCCCAATGCGGAAATTGTCTCCAATATGGACATACGAAAACGTATTGTAGGAGAACCCCAAAATGCATTAAATGCGCAGGTAACCACTTATCAACTGATTGTTCAAGGAAGACCAGATCTGATAGTGTTAAATGTGTACTATGTGAAGGTAATCACCCGGCTAATTATAAAGGATGCAAAGTATACAGGGAATTACAAAAAATTAAATTCCCATCCGTACCACATAAGGAAAAGAGACACACACGAGCTTCCGTAAACATAAAGCATACATGCAGTAATACACCAGGTCCAACATATGCTGACAAAGTAATTAACAGACCTCATCCGCCACTCGACGAACCAGACATAATGAATAATAATAACCATAATAATGACATAAAAGAATTAATGAACGCGCTGAAACAAATGATGCAACAATTAACAGCTATGACTAACCTAATTCTCAATTTAACGTCCAAATTAACGCAAAACTGGATGCCATAAAAATGGTTCTCTGGAATGCCAATGGACTGTCAAAACATACCCTAGAGGTTAAAAATTATTTGCAAATAAATGACGTTAATGTAATGTTGATTTCGGAAACGCATTTTACTGGGAAAAGTTACTTTAATATACCAGGATATACATTTTATCACACTATGCACCCTGACGGAAAAGCGTATGGAGGAAGTGCTATACTGATCAAGAACAACATTCGACATCACTTAATTGGAAATTACTGCACCGAAAAATTACAAGCCACAAATATATTAATAGAGGATTGGTCAGGTCCTATAACAATATCTGCGGTTTATAGTCCACCAAAACATACCTTGAAGCAAGAAGAATATGAAAATTATTTTAAAACCTTAGGACAAAGGTTTTTGGCTGGTGGGGACTATAACGCAAAGCACACATTTTGGGGCTCCCGAATTATCACACCAAAAGGTCGACAACTACTCTCAGCCATAAATAAATTACAACTCGGTGTTGCTTCAACAGGCGAACCAACATATTGGCCCACAGACACTAAAAAGATACCAGACCTGATTGACTTCTGTATCAATAAAGGAATTAGTCGTAGCCATATATGTTGTAAATCCAGTGCCGATTTATCCTCTGATCACTCACCTGTAGAACTAATACTGAGTCGAAGGATATTACAAATAGAAAAACCTTGCAGATTACACACACGTAAAACTAACTGGGAACTCTTTCGGGAATTAATAGCAAACACCATAGATTTAAAAATACCACTACAAACTGACGAAGACATCATAAAAGCAGTAGAACATTTTAACTTCGTAGTTCAGCAGGCTGCATGGTCAGCTACACCTACTCCTCCACCCCCCAAATTCTATAAACCTCATACTTCCCTTACAATTAAAGAACTTCTGTCAAAAAAACGTAAAGCCAGAAAGCGATGGCAGACAACAAGACACCCGAATCATAAAACAATTTATAATAAACTAACAGCCCAACTTAAACAACTACTGAGTGACGACCGAAACAAAGGAGTTACAGAATATTTACAGCAGATAGATGCAAAGCCCTCGTCAGACTACTCGCTATGGAAAGTGACAAGAGGTCTTAAACGACCGATTAATCACCAACCACCCCTTCTCATGTTAAATAACTGTTGGGCTACTAGTGATAAGGAAAAAGCTGACGTGTTCTTACAATACTTGCAGAAAGTTTTCGAGCCAAATCTTGACACTGGCTCAACAAAAATTGAAATGGTTTCAACGTTCCTGGATCAAACACACCAATTGGAGCTGCCAATAAATAAATTTACCAAAGCTGAAATTAGAACTGAAATCAAAAACTTAAATTCTGGAAAGGCACCGGGTTATGACTTGATTACCGCCACAATCCTGAAAGAGTTACCAGAAGTCGGCGTAAAATATATAACTCAACTGTATAATGCCATACTACGAAGAACATTTGTACCACCACAGTGGAAGGTGGCGAATATTATTATGATTCCCAAACCAGGCAAAAGCCAAAACGATGTTAAGTCCTATCGCCCGATCAGTCTACTTCCAATCCCCTCAAAGTTATTGGAGAAATTAATTATAAAAAGGTTAAATCCTATTATTGATGAACACAATTTAATACCAGATTACCAATTTGGATTCAGACAGAAACACAGCACAATCGAACAAATACATAGACTTGTCGAGGGCATTATCCGAACATTCGAACAGAAAGCATACTGTACAGCCTCCTTCCTTGATATATCACAGGCGTTTGATAAGGTCTGGCATGATGGACTTTTGTATAAAATAAAAAAAACAATACCAATTAACTATTACAACTTAATAAGATCATATCTTGTAGGCAGACATTTCTTTGTTAGTCAAGGGGAAACAACAACAGAGCTCATAAAAATAAAAGCTGGAGTGCCACAGGGCAGTGTATTGGGACCAACACTATATCTCCTTTATACCGCAGATCTGCCGATTTGCGATGATGTACTAATGGGAACATTTGCGGACGACACAGCTATTATGGCCACTGCTAGTACACCAAATGAAGCTTCCTTAAAACTTCAGCAAAGTTTAGACAAGATATCTGCATGGCTAACTGACTGGCGCATAAAGGCTAATGAGGCAAAATCGGTACAGGTTACATTTACCACTCGGCGACAAACTTGTCCGCCAGTAACACTAAATGGTGTAGAGATACCTCAGTCAGATGAAGTGAAATATCTTGGAATGTACTTAGACCGACGACTAACATGGAGGAAACATATTTTCACTAAGCGTTTGGCAATGGGACAACAAATTCGTAATATATACTGGCTAATTAATAGAAAAAGTCAACTGTCAATCGACAATAAGATCCTGTTGTATAAAAGTATTATAAAACCAATATGGTCATATGGTATACAGCTGTGGGGTTCAGCTGCCAACTCAAACCTTGAAATTTTGCAAAGATTTCAGTCAAAACTTCTACGAATGATAGTAGATGCACCGTGGTATGTCACCAACGAGAGACTACACAGAGAACTTGGTATCAAAACTGTTAAAGAGGAAATAAGAGACAAAGTCAAATCCTATAAAGGCAGATTGCAACAACATCCAAATGCACTCGCACACCACCTCATGGATGACATATTTCCTAGTGTGCGCAGACTAAAAATAAGAGTACCTCAGGATCTACTCTGACACTTGAATTAAGAGAATATGTCATTGGACATATATCTCACAAGCCTCTATTTTAAACATAACTTAAATATTGCTGAATGTCTCCTAGATAGATTGCAATAGTAATAAAGATTAAAAAAAAAAAAAAAAAAAAAAAAAAAAAATTAGCTAAGCTGCATTTAAAAACAATAGCGGGTATTTTGACAAAGACATCTATCATTTTTGACGTTATGTGTTTTCATAGTAAGACATTAAATGTTTTATTTCGTTTATTATGTATGTGTTTGTGTCAAATACAAGGTAGTGTGTGTAATGTGTTTTAGTTGATTTTAGATATTATGTTTTATGCATTATTTGAAAAAATATTAGCATTTGATAATCCTTTTCTTCTTCCTGTAACCGTGCAGAATTTCATCCTCCTCCGTCCGCGGCAAGTATCTTAAAAACGAATCATAAGTTTTCGCTTCACGTATTAATATCTAGATTTAAAATTATTTTTAATTTTAATCAGTTAATTGATACATACTATACGCATTATAGTTTTGTTGTAATTAATACTAACAGACGTTAGACAGCATTAAATAGTAAGACTGTGCGTCCCGCAGGAGCGCAGCGCGATGGAGAAGGAGTACGCGGCGGCGTGCCGGCGGCTGTCCGGCGACTGGCGCTCGCTGGAGCGCGGCTGGACGCTGCGGCGCCGGGCGCTGCGCGCGCGCCAGCGGGACCTCGCCGCGCGCCGCCAGCGCCACGCCGCCGCCGCGCGCGCCGCGCACCACGCGGTGAGGGACGCACTACACACACACCGCATACGAACACAACAGACACAAGGACACAGACGTGCATCGCACGCACATTTACACACACACACACATGCAAACACATACGCGCACGCACACATACAAACACACAAAAACGCGTGTGTGCTCATGCAAACGCACACACGCAAAATACAGGGACGAGCTGACCGACAAACAGATTGCTGAGATAATGTATTCGCACGATTATTTCTAGCGTGAAGGTATTCTTGCGTTTCGTTGAAAAGGTGT